>CM060360.1:163215104-163815104 GCA_030545235.1 Helianthus tuberosus
GGTCCTAGTGGTTTACTAATTACACTCGTGGTCCCAAAACTTGTCAAAAGTGCACTCTCTTGGTCCCCAGCCCTAACTTCAGTTAACTTTCTCTGTTAAGTCCATGTTAAATGACCTAAATACCTTTGCTTATTAATCCCTACCATCTCACCCACCCCTGATTCCCTCTGCTCTTCTTCGATGACAGCCACACACCCATCTTCAGGTCTCTCTCTTCTCAAACAAGAAGCACAGCCGCCACCATCTCACCTCCGCCACCATTTCACCCACCACCACCATCTGACCTTCGCCACTTCTCACCTCCATCCCCACATTGTCAGACTCTGCACCGGAAATCCGCCACCATCTCACCTCCGCCGTGCACAAAAATGACGCCTCAAAGCCTAGGTATCGGTTTTTGTTTACGAATAGTCAGCGTTTCTTCGTTTTTGTTGAATTGGCTAAAGATTCGAAAAATTTCAGTCACTTTTCTTCAATCTCGTTTTCTTTAAAGATCAACAGTTTTTTTTCTCACAGATCTTGATATTGTTGTTCTTTGGTATAGTGTGAAAAAGATACGAAAAAGTAGTAGACAAGATCTGATTCGAAAGTTAATTTTACGGATTGAGTTGTTTGTAACTGTGAGATTTCGAAACATCTAGATTTCATACTATTGGATGACTGGATGTTGATGTGTGGCTGAGGTATAAGAAGAGTGAAGATTAGATTATAGGAGAAGGAAGTAGAATTGTTGTTGATTAGCGGCTGATGTTTTTTGAGTGTTGAAAAGGAAATAGTGACAATTGAATCTTGTTGAATTAGTGATATTATTTGAAGTTGCAGGTGTATTAAAGATCTGTTTTGTGTAGAAGAGATAAGAAAATTGCAGGTTTACGGGAACATTTCGGAATTTTGTACACCGGTGCGGAATTTGGGGATTTGATGGTGGTGGTGGTAGTGGGTATTAGGTGGAGGAGATGAGATGGTTTTGATGGTGGTGGTGGGGATTGATGGTGGTGGTGGATGAGGGAAATTTGGTCATTTAACATGGACTTAACAGAGAAAGTTAACTGAAGTTTGGGCTCGGGACCAAGAGAGTGCACTTTTGACAAGTTTTGGGACCACGAGTGTAATTAGTAAACCACCAGGACCAAGTGTGAAATTTTTGAAAACCACAGAGACCAACCAAGCATTTAACTCTAATTTTTATTTTTATTCTATCCCATAATAATAATAATAATAATAAAGCCATGCCCCATTTTAAGTATTTTAACTCCCGATCACCGCTACCCTTTCCGAATGATCTGAGCCCCATAACGCATGTCAAGGCTCTGCCTGACTAAGTTCATTGGGGTTCTGTCTCGTGACATAGGGACAAGGTTGAATTAGGGGTACTATACTTAACACGAGTACGAATATATATATATTTATTTTTTTATAGCTCAAAAGTTATACCCAAAATTTATACCAGGAGGCTTTCTAGTTGAACCCTAAAGTTACAAAGTAGGTCCATTCTCTTTTCTCACTATTTTATTCCCTTTTTCTTTATGATATAATTATGTTAAAAATGTCCCAAATTGATCCGTTAGTAAAAAAAAAAAAAAAAAAACCCGGACCCCTGAAACCCAATCCATATCAAAAATCAAGAAATCAATAATTCTGGTCTTCAGGCGGGCCGGGTAAAGATAAGCCGAGGCTTACGCGGGCCGCGACAGCAAGGCAGATCTCCGGATAAGCTTAAGGGACACGTGTCATCCACGTGTCACAACCACTGATGACTCAGCAACCCTTACCGCCACCTTTATGACCACGCGGGCCGCGTAAAGATCGAGTGTGAAGGTTCACGCGGGCCGCGAGAGCCCCAAATTTCTGCTATAAATAGAAGGGGTTATGAGCAGTCCTCTGATGTCGAAATCATTTCATAAAAACGAAGTTTCACTGCTCTAAATCATAAATTATATTCGAGATAGCTAGGCGTTGCTACGATACCTGGTATTAATTCAATCGCTGCTACGATTCAATGTCCGATCAATTGAAACTATCCGACTGGATGTTTAAGTGCTATCCTTTGTCATTAGTCGTGATTCCGACAGGATGTTTGAGTGCCACCTGAACTCGGGGAGTACTCTGTCATTCATTGTGAATCCGATGGATGTTTAAGTGATTACACTTTGTCATTCGTTGTGAGGGTTTTAATCTCGTGAGTTATCGTAAATGCTGTATTAGTTACTTACCTAGTTCGTGTGCACTAGGTTACAAGACTAACCAGTAGGCTAAACTCTGCCCGTATAAATCTGCATGCTTATAATGTGAGTCATTATCTTTTTATCAACTGTTTTACAATACCTCAAATTATTTTCAAATGTTATAATTACAGGGAGTAAGTCGTGGTAATCTTAATCAATGGCTAGTGGGGTATTGTGCACATTACTAATTTCTCACGGGGTTAGGCAAATAAGCCCTAACAGAGGTTAGGCAAATAAGCCCTAACAGTGATAATCATTACTACTTGGGTGACATGACCCAATAGTGGTACGACCATCGTCACCATTGTGACACGGCGCCATATAACAATAAGATAGAAACCATTGTAATCGCTCTTATGCTGTAATTTATAACTAAGGGTCATTTTATAAAAAATGAATGAACTCACCAGTATTTCCTGCTGACCAAATCTTTTTAAAACGCGTTTCAGGTAATTACAGTAGATCAGGAATTAGAGTTGGATGCGGCACCAACAAGACTTACAGAAGTGGCTCATTTTATCAAATTAAATTAAATTAATAAAAGTTGTTTTATGTATTCAGATTTATTCTATATTAAAGCTACCTTTTGAAACATGGTTTTATTCCATCTATTTAATAAATAAAATCCGGTGTTTTCTAAACTCTGATAATTTTTCCTAACTCACGGTTCTGACGAAATTTCCGCTGCACTACTTTTCAAAATAACCACCAGTACCACTTGGCTGCTCGCGGCTCTCGATTCCATCCAGGGTGGGGTCGGGGGTCGTGACATCTTGTTACTTCGATGGTAAGCACTACCAATTCCGGCGAACCCGGAACTTTGTCTTCGTCTTTGAGTCGTTTCAACCCGTTTTTCTTGTGACAAATCCCTCGATTTGCCCTCTTTTGGGTTTGATTTGGAAATAGAATTGTGTTACAAGTTTAAGACTTTTTTTAACAAGATTCTGGAAATAGACTTCTTCCCGTGACATGGCATCTGGGTCGATATCTTACACACACCATAATAGATTCATAGTTCCAGAAAATGAACACACATCATTCATGTAGCTTAACAATTCCACTGTGGTTGAAAAACCCGTTATAACTATTTTCATCTTAACTGTTATATAACTAGTCGCATATAAGATCATCTAAAATGTCACCAAAAGACTGCTTACTAAACCCTTAAATTTTGAGTTATTTAAGGGTGGAGGGTATAGTCAAACAACTTAGGGTGTTTGAGTGAAATCCTACCCAATAGTATTATGCCATGTCAACTCCTCATTCTACTCCTCATTTTACACTCAATCACTAGGTATAGTCAAACACCCCTCAATTAAAAAAAAAACATGATTGGTCCATCCTCTCTCTCTCCTCTCCTCTCAATCACACTCAATCATGTTCGGTGAGAGTTCACCGATTTTGGATGCCTCTCTCCAAGTCACCGCACAACTAAATTAAGTGGGGGTGGTCACCGATCGGTGACCCCCACTCACCGCACAAGTCACCGCACTCTATACCCCGTACCCTAAAAAAAAGATCTCATCCAACAATGAAACACAACAACATAATGCAAACAAGATATAAGCAATTCAACCAATAAAGATTGCCTTATGTTCCAATAAAACACATAATCCAACCATTTTCAGTAACTCAGATATTCAAAATACCATAATCCTAAAACCCCCAAAAAAACTAATCACCTAAAATTCCAGCATTACATCAAAATCCATAAACACCAGATTATGTAACTCAAACCCACATAGATCGATTGAATTAACATCAAAACAGACCTCATTGCGCATCAAAATCAAGCCCTCTGTTACTCTTAAGTCACAGAGGACAAATCGCGTGTAATAGAGGGATTTGTCACAAGAAAAACGGGTTGAAACGACTCAAAGACGAAGACGGCTTTCCCTTGTGGTTTGAATCCGAAATCTCCAGCTAAAATGTCGAAATCGTCCATTTGAGGAAGCAGATCTGAGAATAGAGGTGTGGGTGTTGAATGACTGAGGCGGTTATTGTTGGTGAAGTTGAATGATGTGTGTGTATTGTAATATATAGATACAGAGTACAGAGATTTAGGTGAATGATTTGAAGAGATCAGGGGTTAGGGAATACGGTAAAATTACACATATGGTCCTTGTTGTTAAGGAGCTTTACAAAAAAGGGGTTTTAGCATAAAAAGTTAACTGGGTTTATGAGAAAGGACACCGCCCGTTATAGGTTGCAAACATAAAGGACATAGAGTGTAATTTTTAAACTTAAAGGACAGCGCCTGCAAAAACCCTGAAACATAAAGGTCGAAAAGTGCAATTTAGCCGTGAAATATGGCTACACGAATTTTGAAGAGAGTAAAATTCTTGGGTTTTTTTTCTAAAGATTGAAGGTCGCTAGCTTGAATATATCCTATTTTAAGCTTGTTGCAAGCTTTTGAAGGCTAACTTTACGTAAATTCTTAACTTTTAAATTTTTGAGTTCTAGTGAATTTTGCAATCCCGATATGTTCCTTTAGATGTGAAGTCTAATTTTGCAATCCCGATGTGTTCCTTTAGATGTGATTTCCTTCTAACAGAGATCTTATGTTTGAATCTTGTTTTCACTAATCAGCTATCATAACCTCTTGAAAGACAACATAAGCTACAATTCACATAGACATGTTAGTTAGCAGGGCATTGGCGGCTAATGATTCGACACTAGTTTCTCATTGGAAAATAAAAGGGTAAATTACATTTTTCGTCCTTTATGTTTGTATCGAATTGCAATGGATGACCTTTAACTTCAATAATTACAGTCACAATCCTTTATTTGGAAAACTTGTAGCATCTTTCATCCTTTAGCACTAACAAAGTTAGAATTCAGTAAGTTTATGTATATAAGGGCACTTTGGTCTTTTTACCAACATAATTAAAAGCCCAATATCCAAGAACCTATAAGTCAAAACTAAACAACTCCATTGTGAGTTTCAGTATCAGAGGGAAACAATCTCCTTTCACCTATTCAGAACCATCTACACAATCTCATCTCACCGATTCAGAACCGCTCACAGCGATGAAGACAAAGAAGAAGATCAAGACTTCATCTACACAATCTCATCTCACCAATTCAGAACCATCGGATCTCCATACGGCGGCAGTTAAAATCGCCGTCGCACAGATCTGCAAATTTGTCGGATACAAAGCCACTCAAACGTCAGCACTCGAAACCCTAACGGCCGTCACCGTTAACTACCTTATGTCATTAGCGAAGTCCGCCGCTACTTCCGCTAGTTCCACCGGTCGTACAGAGTGTAACCTCTATGACGTCATCCGTGCACTCGAAGACCTCCATGTAGGGGTGTTCAGAAAAAACCGTAACCAAATAAAAACCGTAAACCGAACTGTAATCGTAACCAAATAAACCGATCTGAATAACGAATTTGGTTTTTGGTTTGGTTTCTAACCGAAACTGAATTGTGAATATAGTTTTTGGTTTGGTTTATGGATCCACATTTTATTTTATTTGGTTTATTCGGTTTATTTGGATAACCGAATAAACCATTTAACTTAATTGATTATTAAATAAAAAAATAATATTTTAATCATATTCAATTTATTAGCCCAAAATAGTTATTTTTTTTATGTAGCCAAAATAACAAATGTAAATCTAAAGCTCAAGCTCAAACCCACTCTTTAAGTCCTCCAATTGTTGAAGCTTTAATTTGTTGTCAAGAATGGATTCTTTTAACAAACATTATTTATATTATATTTACAAGTTTTAACAGCTAAACATCTATGAGTTTTCTTGTTTCTTGTAGAAACGAAGGGTTATGCGTGATTGGGGGAAAGGGTTATGTATGCAGGTTCACTCGAGTTGGAAAAAGATTCACGTTTGAAGATTATTTATATTTTGTGCCATTAGACTTGTTAATTATTTATAGTTTCTATAATCTATGTTTTGAAGCTTTAACTTTGTGGTTGTGTCTACGACTACTTTATAGATGTGTTTGTTTTATTTTGTATTCATATATTGTTAGGTGTAAATTAGTTGTGATGTTCGGAAGTTGGAACACGAACATAAATATAAATTAGGAAAAAAGTACTTGGGTACAATTTGGTTAGATTTGGTTTATTTGGTTTCTAACCGAAACCAAACCGAATTGAATTTGGTTTGGTTTGGATCGGCTTGCATATTCCTTATTTGGTTTGGTTTGGTTTTTGGTTTGGGGTACAAAATTTTGAAAACCAAATAAACTGATCCGAATAAACCAAATAAACCATAAACCGAACCGATGAACACCCCTACCTCCATGCTGACGTAGGATTCACCGGAAACTCGGATCTAAAAAAACGGTTATGTTAACTCTCCGATTCATCGATTCTTCGATGACGACGGAATGAGGCAGTGATGACTGGTGAGTAAATGGGTTGACGGAGAAGAAGATAATGTAAACATAAACTGAATGTTTATTTGGAATTGTTTTTTTTAACCATAGTTCCAGCTTCCATTGTCGTCGTCTGAACCACCGTTGTAGGAGAGAATGGATTTGAATGGTTTAATTGTGTTTGGATAATGATTTGAAGTGTAAAGTATGGAATTTGAACAGGGTATCTTTGAATCTTGAATTGTGAAGTAGGGGATTTGTTATAAAGAGAAAGAAGTGGTGTTTGCTGATTATGGTGGTGATGGCGGCCACTGGATATGATGGTGGTGGTGGAGATTGGTTGAAAAGAAAGAGGAAAAGAGATGGTTGAGATAAGAGATAGGGTTTTACAAAAACAAAAACGTGAAATTACCAATCTACCCTCATGTGCAAGGCACATGTTTTGAGTTAACTTAAAATTTTAACTTTGTTAGTGCTAAAGGATGAAAGATGTAACGAGTTTTCCAAATAAAGGATTGTGACTGTAATTATTGAAGTTAATGGTCATCCATTGTAATTCGATACAAACATAGGATGAAAAGCGTAATTTACCCAAAATAAAAATTCAAATCGAATGTTAGATTTGATGATTTACGTATGTGTGCTTTTTTATTGGGCGCTTCAATGTTGATTTGGACCAAAGTTTACAAATAAAAGCCCAAATTTGATTTGGACCCGATACCCTACGACATACTCCTACTACTTTAATCGGGTATTGGTTCTATACATTTTTCGGTATTCTCGGTTCCAGATCAAAACCCGACCCCGATAATTCAAAGCTGTCCAGGTATCACAATTTACTACAGGATCATCCAAGTAATTCAGACCGATTTATGCTATAATTTCACATATAAAGTTAATACAAATTCGAGCAATTTCAATATATTTCAAGATTTCACACTTCAAAGTTCAAATTCGGAGGATTATATCATAACTCATGAGGTGTGTTTATTGTGTACGAAATTGCTGTTTAATGTAATTGATTTGATTGTTATGAAATTTCTGGGTAATGTTTGAATGCTATGAAATTGATTCGTTGGTTATGCTTCATTGAAATAGTCTAGTTTCTAAGGTTGCACTTTATGCACACAAGGTGTTCGATAAAACGTTGAAGTGAACTAACTAGTGTATGTAACTAGTCTTTATGGTTTCTAGCCTGCCCTTTTGTTAGCTTAGAGATAAAAGCATTGTTTGAGATCATTCTCTCAGCATTTAAGCTAGTAGACACCTTTATGTCCGTGGAACATGTTAGAAGGATCATTTAGTAATTAGACGTGTACTCTTAGTCGACCAGAAAACAAAATAGCGACAACGATAACATGTACTCTTAGTCGACCAGAAAACAAAATAGCAACAACGATAACGTGTACACTTAGTCGACCAGAAAACAAAATAGCAACAACGATAACGTGTACTATTAGACACCTTTATGTCCGTGGAACATGTTCGAACCATCTATGGATAAACAACAATAAAACGACACCAAATTAAATTTGTTGAAAGCATGATAAGTTCGAAACTTAAATGCGAACTATTTGATACAATCGATTTGTTTACTTTGTATATTTTGATCAAGTTTACTTGTTTATTGAATTAGAATAAGAGCATGTGATGTACCTTGTCTACGCAGGCTTCAATTGATGAATTCAGCACAATACTAGCAGCAAAGAATTAAGCAAAGTAAGTTAAGCAAAAAAGTTCGAATGATGAAATTCTGTTTTTTTCAGCCGTGAACTGTTAACAACTAGGTTATTTTAAGATATCATATCTCTAATGGGCGGTTATGTGTTATTATTAGGGATTAAAAGGTCGTGATCACTACTGGGCCAGCCCATTGTATTTTATTGTTTGACATCAAAATATTCTTTCTGTTATAGCAAGTCAATTAAAAAAATTATGGTTCATGTGGATTTTTATTTGTGTTTTGTATGTTAGGTAGAATCGGCAAAAGAAGTTGAGGTAGTGGTGCACAAAAAACCCGAACCCGAAAAAAAAACCCGGAACCGGGTATTATAAAACCCGGGTTTTTTATACCCGAACCCGACCCTACACGTAGGGTAGGGACCGGGTATGCATATTTGATCTAAAACCCGAACCCGGAACCGGTTTTTTTTTATACCCGGTTTATACCCGAAACCCGGTTTTATAAATACCCGAACCCGAACCCGGAACCGGGTTTTATAAATACTCGGAACCGGTTTTTAAAAAACCCCGATTTTGATGTAATCTTGTTTAATTATGTATGCATTAAGACTTCTAGTTCTTATGATTTAACAAAATTATGTATGCACTTTGATGTAATCTTGTTTAATTATTAGGTTTCTAATGATATTTGCCACCGCTACTTAATTATTTAGTATATTTCATTACAAGTGGAAACAAATATGCCAATATATGTTGGTCCTTCTATTTTCTTTGTTTGTTTAATATCATTATTAGTTTTTGTATTTAATAAATTGTGCCTCTGTTTATAAAGTTCAAGAATAACCACATGAAGAACTATAAATTGTGCCTCTGTTTATAAATTGTGCCTCTGTTTATCAATAGATTTGATGTCTATGTGTGAGAATTATGTTTGATACATTTTATAAGCATAGTTCCGGTCGGGTTTTTTTAATACCCGGTGCGGGTTTTTTCCCAACCCGATGCATACCCGAACCCTACCCGATGAATACCCGAACCCGGAAATAGGGTATTATAATACCCGGGTTTTATAAAACCCGACCGAACCCTACCCGAACCCGGGTATATAGGGTATACATTTTTGGTAGAAAACCCGGACCCGGACCCAACCCGGTTTTTAAAAAAACCCGATTTTGTAAAACCCGATCCTACCCGAACCCGATCCTACCCGAAACCCGGTTTTTAAAAAAACCCGATTTGTGCACCACTAAGTTGAGGTACGTAGTTTTGGGTAATTCTAGTGGGTTCAAAAATCGTTGAAACCGACCAAGTGGTCCAAAAACCGAGCTAAATTGTCCAGCTCAGTCTGCTTTATGAGCGAGTGGTTCAGTTTACGTTTTATATTTTTAAAAACCGGTTTACGTTCTAGAATGGAGCGCCAAAATTAAACCGAGCAATTTTTTTTTGTACAAGAATCAAATAACTATAAATATTTTTAACTATAATACGTATATATGTATTATTAATTTACTGATTTAACTAATTTTATTCTATTAATTTTTTTCGTAAACACTTTAATACTCAAAAGGTAAAGGTTTTAATAAACTTTTGAAAATCTAATAATAATATAAATCTGTGCTAGAGGTGCACAAAATAACCGGTTAATTAACCGTAACCGGTTATTAACCGAAACCGTAACCGGTTAATAACCGAAACCGTAACCGTTTATTAACCGAAACCGTAACCGAAAATAACCGGTTAATTAACCGAACCGGTTAAAGTAATTAACCGGACCAGTTAAAAAAATAACCGGTTAAAGTAATAACCGGTTAAAGCATTAACCGGTTAAAGTCAAAAAGTCAAATTAACCGGTATAACTGGTTAACCGAACCGGTTATTAAAATTAACCGGTTTGTGCACCTCTAATCTGTGCTAACCGGATAAAAAAGCGGCCCAAACCAGTAATCTACTTAAACCGAACTGTTTTGATAGGTTTGGCCAGTCCGGCCAACCAACCAATCCAGCCACTCCGGTTCTAGTTTTTTAAAACCGTACTTTTCAGTTCGGCCCAAAAATTTCGTCAAACCGATCAATTGGATCCTAGACGCCCCAAGCTAATTCTAGTTTTTATGGCATGTTGGGTTACTTTACTTTACTTTACTTTCGGGCTTAGAGAAATCCATCAGTGGGTCAATGACGTCACATCTTTGGCAGGTGATCGAAATCTCAAATTACTCAGGTTACAATCCAGGCCAGCGGCGATTTCTGTGACTTCGAGAGGCACTATCATCTGCTGGTATGTTCCATCTTCGGTTTATTTGCAAATTCTTAGCATGTATATATTTTCTGTGAATGGGGTTGCAAGCAATTGTTTTGGTTTATTTTCTGATCACCAAGTGTTCGACAAAATGCCACAGTGAAAACATTTGTAGTGTGAGAGAGCCCTTTTAGTTGAATTGGAATTTGATACTTGTGCTGAAAGAAACCCCATGAACTTGTATGTTTCTATGACCATTACTACAGTGGGTCACAAGATAGGCTCATTTAACATTCAAAAGCAAGAGTAAAACAGTTTACAGTTTATATTAAAAGTCATGTATAACATAGTTGTCGAAGGCGCAAAGGCAGGGTGAGCCTCGGGCCTCAGTGCAAGGCGCTTAAAAATCGAGGGCTTTTTTAGGCGAGGTGTATACTATAAAAAAATACAGTTTTTAGGGGTTTCTTTCTAACATGTTTTTGGCTTCTTTAAGGCTAGTTTAGGTTGTTTTAAGTTGAATTCAGGTTTGTTTAGGGTGGTAGAACTGTTTTCTAACAATAGGCATGACCTTAACATAAAATTTGGCTTGCAATGAACAAATGAATACTTTGAATAATGGTTTTATCATAAGATGGTCTACACTCTACAACTATAAAGCCATACTTGTTTTCGAGACCACTATGCACTTGTATTATTTATACATGACAATGGCGAGGAATTTTCATTGGCCATGTTCGTTCGTTTATTAAACGAACGAACGTAAACGAATTTCCCACCAAACGGTTCACGAACTATTCGCTGAACGTTCGGTTCGTTTATAGCCCTAATCATTGGTCACATTGGCGCGGTATTGATTATTATTGGCCTATGGGTCATAGTTTGGATTATCAAAATCTAATTTGTATATGAATTATGCAAATTTATATAGATTCAATTTTGTTTTGTAATTTAGATTTGACTTATGCAAGTTTGGTTTTCTTTTGGTTTAAATTATGCCATATTTTTTTGTTTCTCATATAATTAAACCTGTTAAATCATATTTTGTCTCACCAAAGGTTAATCTGGATTTTGAAACTTTGTATGGGGCTTATCTGCTTACAAAAGAATTAGATGATTTTTGTGAGTTTGCCACTTCTTTCTGCTTATTTGGAAGATCACAATCTCTATAAGGTGTATTGGTATTATATCATGGATGTAGAATGATCATAAAAAAAAATATAGATTTTTCAGTGACTTTTACGTAGTGGTGTGAACGACCGAGCTCGAGCTACCCTTGTTTAGAGCTTTATATCATGAATATCTTTCTAACTCGAGCTCGACTGGGGCTCAGCTTGTTTATTACTTATTAAGTCTTTAATTATTTTGTTTATCTATATGTATATATTATATTATAATACATATAAGGAGGACAAAAAGGTAATTTTACATAATTTTAAGAGTGTAAGTAATTACAACTTTTAAAACATATGGTACAATCATTTAAAACATATTGTTGACTTTTAAACCAACCCCCCCCCCCCCCCCCCCCCCCCGATTTTACACGACCATAACTTTTTCATACTTGAATATCTTTTGTTTAAAATATTGCACCATAAGAATGAACATTTTATTCTCATTAAATTTGAGTATGGTATTGCTACAGTTTTTTTTTTAAATATGATTTTTTTTATCAAATTACGTGATTATGGTTGTTTATGCTTCCCGCCACATTGCGCGGGCACCCCCACTAGTATACACACACTTATTGTTTATAGTTTTTGTATAAAACATAATATATCATTAATTGTTTTTATCATCACTTGTATATAATATTAAATTTAATTTAAATGTATCTTTAATATGCTAAATAAAAATCGTATAAATAATAGGCTCGTTTAAGCTTGCCAGCCTAGTTAAGCTCGATATGCAAAGAGCCCAGGATTCGAGCTTTTGGCGAGCCTATCTTAAGGAGCTCATGAACAACTGGGCTCGTTAACACCCCTATTTTTATATGATTAATGGTAGTTATTGAGCATGTGGTGCATGTATATGGCCATAGCAACAAGCACACATCCTAGGAAATATAAGTGTCAAATTCAGCCAATTTGCATACAAATGGGTCGATTTAGGTTATGTTTTATGTCTAACGGGTCAAATGATAAAATTATTTATAAATTAATAGGATAGTAATTAATATTTTGTATATTCCCCTCTCCGGTTTAATACTTTAATTAACAAAGCTTACTTTTTGACTATAATCAGCCATGGAAGCTAGAACCGACCTTGGGAGTTTGTTGAAAATATTACCACCGGTAGATTTTTGCTGCGTATACGGTTCAAGTCTCCATCCTAATAATAATGACAAGGTTAGTTTAAGTGAATCATTCTGTTATAATTTTACTTTTTGTATTTTTATATATGTTCTTTTTGACATTATAGTCATCTATGGAAGATTATATTCTTGGCGTATCAAATCCTCAGCAGTGGCATTCCGAGGTACTTTACTACCAATCCTGCCACTTTATCTCACAAGAACATAGCTCCAGCTTTTAACAGCTATTATTTCGATATATTTTTAAATTTTCTGATTTTTTTAACTATCAAGAATCTGAAAATGAACCGGGATCACTACGCCTCATGGATGGCATCTGTTGGTGGAGCAAAGCTGGTTCTTTCTCTTACTCGTTTTGAATTCCAACTTTTTTAGTTTATTTACTACATAAATAAATCGATTTGGTGATATTTTAGATAACTAAAGCTGCAGATCGAATTGGTGTTGGCGTACACTTTAATCCATTTGTTTCTTGGAACAACAAGGTAATTTAAGTTGTAGTTATTTTTTAATTGAGTAAAGTACATGGACGGACCGTCCCTTTGGTTTGCACTTTGTAACGTATCTAGTCCCCAACTTTTGCCAAAAGAACACTGATGGTTCCTGTGGTTTGCACTTTGTAACACGTGTAGTCCACAACATTTAGTGACTAAATGCCTTGCAAAGTATATACCACAGGGACCATCCATGTACTTTTAGCAAAACTTAGGGACTAAATGCGTTACAAAGTGCAAACCACAGGGACCATTCGTGTACTTTAAAAAAGCTGTGGACTAAATCCAAAATATTGGTTAACCACAGGGACCAATCCGTGTACTTTACTCTTTTTAATTTTTATTACCAAATTGGTTTTGTATTGTCTTAAAATTACGTCAACTCTAGAACACGTGACAGATGTACAAGTACGGGGTTGTTCGTATGGGTGACTTAGCTGAAGATATCCTGAGCTGGAAGAGGTTTTATCTTAGCGGTCGCTTGCAGAAACCTGTATGTTTTCTCATATAATTGTTAAATGCCAACCGTCTTTTATTATTGTTTTTAAATTTATTTTTTTTACTTTCTCGTATTTCAGGTGCGTATAATTGTAGACAATATGGAAATAAATAAAACTAATTTAATTAATTTGAGAGCTGCTTCCTCTGCTGCACTTCTGCTTTTGCCATCAAAGTTCACTGAGGTTTACTTCCTCTTTCATTATTAATAGAGTAAAGTTCACGGATGGTCCCTGTGGTTTATCAAAATTTTGAATTTGGTCCCTAGCTTTTCAAAAGTACACATTTGGTAATCGTGGTTTGCACTTTGTACTACATTTAGACATTTAGGGGGTGTTTGTTTTTTGTGATAAACTCTTCTTGACCTCTGATGTCTGCCCCACACAGACCACGCGCAGACGTTTGAGTCTGCAGTCTGTTTGTTTTCTCGAAGTGATTTCATTAAAAAATGTCTGCCAATCCTCTTCTTGGGGCAGATGTGGACTCATGTCTTCAAACCTCTTTTCCTCTCCTCTGCACTATTTTCAAAACACAGATCCTCAACCCTAGCATCTTCTCTTCTCCTCCAGCCCTTCCTCCTCCCAGCCGACACCTCCACATCTCCGTCGTCACCTCCCCCACCTCCACAGTCCCCCGTCACCTCCCCCCTCCACAGTCCGCCGCCGCCACCCCCACAGTCCGCTGTCACCTTCCTCACCTCCACAGTCCGCCGTCACCTTCCTCCTCGCAGGTAAACTGTTTCTCAATTTCTCAATCACTTCTGGGTTTCAGTGGTTCCGTTGATTCATAATTCTTGGGTTTACAGTTTGAATTTCTTGAATTTTGATCAATTAACGGTGGTTTGTCTTCTGGGTTTCTTACAGGTAAACTGTTTTGGGTTTTGATTTTTGAGGTTTCCAATATCACTCAGATGTTGTATATATCTATAAAAATACCGATATTATATGCTCTGAAAGTTAATAGATTGTGTCATTTTGTTGGGTGGAATTTGTTAATTTTGTTGAATTTTGATGTGGGTTTTGTTTGTTTATAGCTGATATTGCCCTAAATTGCTTCAAGAACAATAATTTGCTCCACCTCTTCAGCTACAGATGTTAAAAAACAGTCTTCTTCTTGCAGACTACAGAGGTTTGGTCCACCTCTTCAAGCTACAGATGTCTGCAGATGCGGTCCGTAGATTGCAGATGTTTTACCTCTGAAAAAACAAACAGCACCTTAGTCCCCGGCCAACAAATCTAAAGGTTTTAGCATGTCCAAGTTAGGGACTAAATGTGTTATAAAGTGCAAACCAAAGGGACCATCCATGTACTTGTGGAAAAAGTTGGGGACTGAATATGTTACGAAGTGCAAACCAAAGGGACCATCTGTGTACTTTTGGAAAGTTAGTGACTAAATCCAAAATTTTAGTAAACCGCAGGGACCATTTGTGTAATTTACCCTTTATTAATATTGGCTAATATAGTTAAATTACATTTAAATTATATAATATTATTTCTTATGCAGAGAGAACTTTATGCGAAAATATGTAGCCTCTCATATATGGGCGATTTGCGCATGCTTTTTGCAGAGGATAAAAATAAGGTAAGGTTCACGAAGGCCCGACGGTCGTTCTCTCTGAAAAACATTAAGTTATGATTTTCTATTTTTTAATTTCTGCTTCAGGTAAAAAAGATAGTAGATGGCCAGTTTGAATTATTCAGAAATATGTACAAGCCTCTGGTTGAAGAGTATGCAACAAAGCAACTCTTGAGACTCTCCTCATGTGGTGATCATCAAATGAACATATCCCAGGTTTGTATAGGGAGTCGATTTGGGTCAAATTTGGTCAAAGTTAGGGTTTGTAGGAGGCCGATATGTAAAAACAACCAAAGAGATGAAGAAATTATGTTACTTGATAAAAAAGATGATATATGTAAGAGATGAGAGACATGCAGCTTCTAGTTGTACATAAAGCTTATTTGGTTGTACACTAATGCATCGCGCCTCATGCCTGGGAGTGCCTTACGCTTTTTAAAACCAAGCGTTTGATTATCAATTATTGAAAACTTATAAGTTTTTGTTTAATGCCAGGATTATAGTTTATCTGCTGCTTCTTCCGTTGTATCTTCTTTACCTGAGTCTGTAAGAAGCCAAATGGGAATGGGGACAGTTGAAATGAAAGCAGGTAAGCACAGAGGTGCACTAATCGGTTTGTTTCACAAACCCGAACCGTTTTTTTTGTCCACTGGTTTTTGGTGAAACCAGTTTCGGGTTGAAACTAGTTTGGTTCCGCATTGATTTCGTTGGTTTGAAAGACCAGTTTCAGTTCGGTTCAGTTTGTAATCCAGTTCGAGCACGCGCTTTTTAATCTTTTTTAAGATAAAAGAAAAGTTTACATAAATTTCAACTTTTAATTAGTTTTTATAGTTTTCGAAGTGATTTATTAATTTTATTTTTATTGTTTATTCTTCGCCCGAACTATTGTGTATACAAGAGCGTTTGTTTTTTGCGTTTTCGACTGTTGTGATCAACCCAATACGTCAAATAAAAAACCTTTCATATACTAACTTGGGGGGGGGGGGGGGGGTAGTAGTTTTTCAGGCGGTTCGAACCGGTTTTTCTAATCTATTTCAAACTGGTTTCACCTTGAAACCGGTTTTGTTTGGGTTGAGTAGGGAGGAGGTGGGACTGGTCCGGAACCTACGGTTTGGAATAAAAACTGAATTGCTTTGGGTTGGGTTGGCCAGTTTCGGTCCCCGAACCGGTTTTTTGGTTAACCTTTTAAGCAGACCGGATTAAGTTTGTAAATAAAGAAGTATAATCTAATGAGGAAATCTGCAATATGAAAAGTACAACTTAATAGTCATTAACGTCCTTGAAGGTCAAAATAGTAAATTGATAATTGGATCACGGGAAGAGGCTGCAGCGCTCATGCAAAAGGTTTTGAGGCGTAGAGTTATGATTTCAAGCGCAAGACAAGCGGTGGCTGGTTTTATTGCTGTCGGAGCTGTTCATGGACTCAAATATCTTGGTAAAAAGATGATGAAAGCGTGGAAATCTTCATCCAAGTAAGTTGTTTTTTTTTTTTGCGACAAATATAGTTTCTTAAGTTAGGCTTAGAGGTTTTTTTTTTTTAATTTATTTAACTAGAAAAAACCAATATAGAGTTGTTTTCATTTGATTTAGTTTTCTATATATGGAATATGTGAAATGTAATAATGAAAAGTATTTAATCATTGATAAGAACTCTTAATACATTGTTGAAGTAGGAACTGATTTCTATTAATTATACACCTGGACAATTTGTGCCACAACTTGTTTGTATTTTAGCCATTACAACTCTTTCAAGTATCACTCATAAGTTATCTGATAGATACCATACCATAAAATGAAGGACTAATTTATTGAAAAATTAAGATAGTTGGCCCGATTCGAGATGGGCTAATCTCTAATACAAGAACAATTGATAATCAAGT
This sequence comes from Helianthus tuberosus, assembly GCA_030545235.1. Taxonomy (NCBI): domain Eukaryota; kingdom Viridiplantae; phylum Streptophyta; class Magnoliopsida; order Asterales; family Asteraceae; genus Helianthus; species Helianthus tuberosus. Next base: position 163,232,349 of record CM060360.1, read on the forward strand.
TACACAAGACATCGACAAATAAAGCAGGAAACGGAGTACTTAAAAAGAGTTACTAATCCTACTCTTGACTTTGACTCTCCTAGCATTTAGCCCTCCACTCACTCAGCCCTAATTTTTTGCTCTTGGTTGACTGGGTCAAGGTAAATGAACCATGACCTGTTTGACCCAAATGGGTCAACCTACTAATAAGGTGGAGTCGTATCATTATCGTTCCTTTGGCCAACCATACGTTGTTTCGCTAAGGTAGTGTTTGGTATGCAGGAATGAGAGGTGGAATGGAATGGATGATTACGAGGGAATAAAGAAAAGGGTGTTTGATTGGTCAATGGAATGGAATCACCCATTCAAAAAGGCATTTCATTCCCTCAAAATCATTCCATCCACTCCCCATGTTTTTTTTTTTTTCATTCCATCCCCTCTTGCACCATTCATCAACACCACCACAACCCACTACCTTCGCCACAACCCATCACCACCACCCACCACCGACGCCATCGCCGCCACCCGCCACCACCTCACCCCGACAGCCACCGTCGCCGCCGCCGCCACCCACCCGCCACCGTTATCACCAATAGCCGCGACCAACCGCCAACGCCACTCGTCGCCGACGCCCACCACCATCGTCGACGCCACCACCAACCGCCCCCGCCGCCACCCACCGCACCTCTGCCGCCACCCACCACCAACGGCTTTGCCACCACCACTCGTCGTCGCCTGCACCGCAACTCACCGCCACCACCACCACCCATCGCCGCCGTCACCCACCAGCGCCACCTATAACCACCCACAATCACTACCACCGGCCACCACCACCACTCACCGCTGATTTTATTACTTCGTTTTTTCTTGCCTACCTAACAATACACAACAATAATTCATTCCATTCACACATGGTAACCAAACAAGACATGGAATTGTAATGATCCATTGCATTCCCTCGTCCATTCCATTACCTCGTCCATTCCATTCCTTCGTCCATTTCATTACCCCATACCAAACAGACCCTAACTATTTATATCACCCTGTAATGAACTCTGTACAAACTGATACCTAATCTCTTAGTGTCTTGAACCGGTTGATGAATTTCGACCATTTTCTAAAATATATGACCTAGTAAGTCTTCAATTGATTCAATATAGCATAATTTCACAGTCAAATCGCTCGAAAAAAAAACGTCCAAAATATCTAAAGAAGCCTGGCTACTTACTTAGTCAATGGCGTAAGAGGCGCTCTTCTAGGCGCTCAGATGAGGCCACACGCCTCAACAACACGCAATGTGACCATCTTGAGAAATCGCATGTGTGGCTTGTCCCTTTGTTTAATTTTTTTTGAATGACATGTTACTTTTACTCTACTTTTACACCAATAATTATCAGCTACATCATTGCCTAATTTTGAATCACCTGAGGCCTCTCATGTGTCTCAAGTAGACTAGCCTCACATTGGCATGTTTGGCTTGTCCGTGGAGTTGCCAAAACGAGCCAACTTTATCAAAGTTAGAAAAAAAATTGTAGAATTAGAAAAGAGAGCATTCTCTAAGAGACTAGGAGATTGGTTTTTTCAGTTGTGGCTTGGGTTGGGTTGGGCCAATAACTTTTTTTATTAAACAAAAGAGAGGAAAACTACGTAAACATATTAGTTGGCACCCAATTATTTATTTGAAATTATTATTCACTTTTCTTATTTTAGTTTGTTATAAAAATAATCTATATAAAAACCTTTTTGATTATTATTGTTGTAATATTTAAAATATATATTATTTTAATTGTAAAATAGTATTAAATTATTAATTTTCACTGCCTGTTATGTGTTCTTATTTTTTTAATATGTTTTGTATTTGTTTTGGTAGGAGATTGTTATAGAACTAGAGATGAACCTTAGAAATCAAATTTGCCTTTTCAATTGTGGCTTTGGTCGGGCCAATATATATTTTCCTTTAAAAAAACAATTGTGTAAACATTACAGATGGCGCCCAAGTATTTATTTTGGAATTATTATTTTCTTTTATTATTTCAGTTTGATATAAATTATCCATATATAAGAATGATATTGATTATTATTTTTGTAAATTAAAAAAAAATTATTATTATACTAGGTTATAATTTTGTGTATTACACAAGTTGAAGAGTGGTCGTTTGCTTGAATTTTTAAACTAAAGTTAAATACTTTAAGGAACTGTATACGGTATATATAATATATATAGAGGAAGAATTCACTTAAAAGTAGATTTTGCCTAACTAGCCTAAGAAAGATTGTGATGATGCCATATAAGTAAGAAGGAAGGCCATTTTGGTTCTTATAAATATGAGTGTGAAAATGGCATGTGGCATCCCTTTTGTTTTCTAAAAAATACAACAAAAAAATCTAGTACAAAAAATCCAGCAAAAAAAAAAAAAAAAAAAAAAAAAAACTCTAACTGTCCTATTAAAACACCCTGAAAAATACTCATGAATATGTCACTCTACAACCAGAGGAAAAAACTAATAAAAAACAATAAAAACGATAAAAATTGTTAAGCTACTCATCCTTCGACATTTCATCCTGCTCTTGAACTTCTTCCTTCGCTTCATCATCTATTTCTTTCTCTCCTTCCTCTCCTTCTGAGGTATCGTTATTTTTTCCCTTGCAGGGTACGTGCATGTACACTATCGACCGTGGTATATAACACCTTCCGAATTATGATGGCTATTTAAGCACTACATACCACTAAACTCTGTTTCAACCCTACAACTACATATTGACTAATACATAAAACACCACAAATTGAAACCTTATATGAACACTAACAAAGACACAAAATAAAGGAAAATCTTGTTCAACCTTGCACATACGTATTTACTATGACATAAAACACCACGAATTTAACCCCTTATTCCACCACTATAAAAACGCAATTCAATTAAACATATATAATCAAACACCACGGAATTTAAAAAAAAAAACACTATAAAAATGCAATTCAATTAAACATATATAATCAAACAACACAGAATTTAAAAAAAAGGCAACCAATCGGCCATTTTTATTATAACGTACGATATTAACGTTGGGATAAATACACGACAATAGAACTTAAAACACTCAACCATGTTATTCTAACATGATCATACTCATAACAACCTATCGTATAAAAACTGTCCATTATAACTAATCATCATTGAGCATTAAAAGTATTATTCGATAAAACACCACGTACTAACCTGCATGACCTGATTCCATTGAATTGATTACGAAATATGCAGAAAAACGCTGATTCGAAAAAATACGAACTGTAATTTCCTTCGATCTCTATGAATCAGACGATAATGATTTATAAAATCCCTGAGTTCGTTTATAAAACTGAATTCGTAAATCTTTGTAAAAAATAAAAGGGGTAACTTTGTAGAATAGTAACCCGCTTTTAAAAGTGTTCCAATTAGGTCACTCAAGTTTGAAAAGTGTACCAATCAAGTCACTCAATATTCATTCTTCATTAAAATGGGTTTTTTCATTCATTTCATAGGAAACCGTGGTGGTGTGAATTTTTGTTTCTTTTTTCTCTTTTATTTGATGATAACGTCTAGTGATGATGTAGATTGTAACTTGTTTTTTTTTTTTTAATTTTTAATGTAATTAAATGGTTTAAATTTTTAATAAATATAATTTCATATATTAAAATAATTCGACCCGAGCATCTTATGCTTCATTTTTTTTCTTAACACATGGAAAAAAGGACATGGCTCGATTTGAATGTTAAGTTATCTAATTGGGACAAAAACGAAACCAGTGACCTAATTAGAACACTTTTAAAACTTGGTTACTATTCTATGAAATTTTCCTAAAATAAAATTATATAACTAACCTAAAATAACTCACTCGAGGTTACAAAGATTATTTAATCAATAATTGAACTTTGAAGTAAATTACATTATTGCCCTTTTTAATTAATTAAATTGAAGGGCACATGTCAATACCATATTATTTCCTATACTTTTCACATTATTAACCTTTTTTACATGATTCTTAATATGTGTGTATATTATTAGATATAATTAAATATAAAACTGCTTTAACTCTGATTGAATCAAAATAAATTAAAAGTAAGCTAAACTTATTTTCACATTCTAAGGTATAAAATTCAGGAAGCCAGCTCCTTTTTTTCTAAGGACATTTAGACGTAAAAAAACTCAAGGTGATTCAAACCATAGTTACTCTTATTTTCTTACCGGTCTAAGACTCGAATAAAAGAACACAGTAGATTTTAAGTTTAATGTTCTTTTTTGGCTCTCAGTCAAAAAATCTTCGAAATATAAAAAGATGTCAAGCCATCTCAAACCGTGAAACCAAACCGGAACCAAACAGTTACTAATGGTTCGGTTTAAGAGTTCCACATTTTGATTTTGTTACAAAAGTTGAAAACCGTTACTAAGGATTTGGTTCACTGTTTGAGCTAAAAACCGTGAAAACTGGACCGTGAACACCCCTACAAATGGGGGACTTGCAGGCTTTTGCACATTTGACTATCTAGAAATCAAGATAATAGGCTTAAAGTTTACCTTTGAGCAACCTCTTAAACTCTCTTTTACTATTTAAAAATTAGCAATCGTATGCACTAGAAGAATTATAGTCAATACAGTTCTAGTCAATAATTCGACCGTGCATCATTTATCAAGCTTCATGAAGGAAGCCTAAAAGTTCTAATAAACTTTATCAAGCTTCATGAAGGAAGCCTAAAAATTCTAATAAACTACCACAAGGTCTACAACTATAATAGGAATGATCCCTCTATGGCATCAATCGTTGGTCGCTAGCGAGTTTTTGTATTCCTTTCTCTCACATCTATTTAATGACTTTATTCCAACTTTTTGACTAAGCTCTTAACTTTTTTTAAATTTTAACAGTCAACGAATACTATACAAGCCCAGCTACCAGGGTAAATCTATGGACGAAATGTCACCTACGCCCTGCGAACACAGACAATGCTGATGACATGACCAGGGTTCCTCTCTCAGTTGCGGCTAAACTCTTGTATTAAAATCAATATAAAATTCCAAAGTTTCTAGAAGTCAACATCTGAAGGAGAGAAAGAGAAGATAAAGTTGTTATGGGTGGAATTTCGAGCTTATATCCTGAAGCATATCCTGATATTATATGCTTGATGTTGCGGTCAGGATACTGAACCAGGATATTGGTAAGATCCTCTGGGGGTATCCTGGTTGCAGCTAACGATTTTCTTTGGTTGCAAGGTACCAACGTTAAAGGACTTGATCTACCTGAAGATTCGCTCAAGGTGGTTGAAAAATGGACGTTGATGGTGGAAGAATGGGTCTTGTAACGGTCAAAATAGAATAAAGGCATATTCCGCGAGAATATCGGATGCTGGTCAATGCTATTGACGTTGTAACGGTCATATGAGCTGAAGACCCGGTTTTATAGTTAATATGCACGTGGAAAACAAGTTAAAAGAGTCCCCCAACGTTCAGAATGGAATATTCCCAGCATCCCGGGATAATAGGAGAGTTAGTTTGTTATTTGTAACTATAAATAGAAGGCCAGATCGATAGGAACACACACTTTACTCTCTACTCTCGAACTCACACTTCTTTTTTCTTTGTATCACGTACAAACACTCAACACTTGTAATCGTTGTACCACTTAGCATTGATCTGCGCCATATCCTGCACTGTATCCTGATATTTAAAGTAATAGAAGAACAAGGCAGCTGCGATTGTCAGCTCCCGAGGTTTTGTACCGGCGATCTAGATTGATCAAGGGCTTTCCTCGTACATCCTATGTCACCCTTTACATTTTTGCTCATTGTTTGATCACAAATACAACTCTATATCCTGAGCCGTATCCTGAAACTGTTTTCGTAAACAACATAACCAGCATATTTCCAACACACTTTTTAGCACACTACCTCACTTAACTAATTTGATCACTTAATTGCTTCGGTAATTTTTTACCAAAACAATTTGGCGCCCACCGTGGGGCAAGTGGTGCTATTTCTACTAAAAAGCTTTTGCAAAATCATTACTTGGTTTTCTATTTTCAAAACTTTTTGCTACACTATTTTCAATGGCCTCAAGATCAAACATGAGCTCTTCCACCGTGTCTGCTACAACCTCTACAACAATTTGTTCGATGCTTCCACCACCTCCTCCGAGAATGCAAGCCTCTTCACAAGGAACCGAAATTCATGTGGCTCAGGATGTTATTCCCACTCAGAATATTCAGGGATCTGGTCCTGTTTTGGCCTCTAATGAAGAAATTCTAACTTTATTTGGTAGTGTACAGGAACAAATGAGGCAGCAGCAGGAGACCAACCTAATGCTGATAAGAGAGATACAACTCTTGAAATCCAGCTCAAGCAGGCCCGCTGAGGATACTATCACTCCCTTGCAACCAAGAGCTTTAAACTTCAGTTCTGCAGTATATGCTGAGGATAACAGGGGGAATATTGTGCCTAGCCATTCCCGGAGTCATATTCCTGAGATACCCTCTTCGACCAGGATGTCGACTGTGAGGGATCCAGGATATGCTCCAGGATGCGCCCCAGGATATAGCCAGAATCACCAAGCTGGTAACTTGTCTGTTAACACCAGTATCCCTGTTACTAATAATCTTGGATCATTGCAGGATGCAGGTGTGACATCAGTGATAACCAGAGAGCTTCAAAAGTTGAAGGATATGATATCAAGTGTGCCTGGGATAGTGCAGCCTATACCGGAAGTATCCCGGGATAGTCACAACATATCCCGCTTTGCTCACCCCATTAGTGATGCAGAAATCCCAAAGAGATTCCAGACTCCTAACATGAAGCTGTATGATGGGACGACAGATCCTGAGGAGCATATTGCCCAGTATAGGGAGAGGATGGAAATTAACCCTATCCCGCCGGATCTTAAAGAAGCACGCTTGTGCAAGGGCTTCGGCTCCACTTTAACAGGATCAGCCTTGAAATGGCTTCTAAATGTTCCACCTCATTCAATTACATCATTTGCTCATTTAGTTAATTTGTTTAACAGTCAGTTTTCTTGCAGTAGAAGCTTTGAAAAACTAACAAGTGACCTCTACAGGATAAAACAGGGACCTCAAGAATCCCTAAGGGATTATGTGAACAAATTCAGCAGGGAATCCTTGGATATCCCGCACCTTGATGTTGCTACAGCAGTCCAAGCATTCAAGATGGGACTACAAAGGGATTCCCAGTTTTATCAGGATCTTGTGATGAATCCTTGCAGGAACTTGGACGAAGCTCGAAACAGGGCTTTGCGATATATCAGGCTTGAAGATGATAAGAAAATGCAAGAGAGGATGAATGCATCCTCAACATATGAGTCAACAAACAAGAAAATAGAATCTTCACATAAACCATACCGCTCTAGGCCGTATGATAAAAATGAAAACAAAAGAGTGAACATTGTCCAAGACGAGGATCCTGAGGAGTATCCTGAGTTGTCAGAATATTGTTTTTCTGTTAATATACCTGAACTAATGTATACTATGCAGGGTTTGGGAGACAAAGCCAGGTGGCCTTGAAAGAACCAACAGGAAGCTGATTGGAAGGATAAATCTAAGTGGTGTGCCTTCCATGAGGATTTTGGACATGTTACGGAAGATTGGATAGCCCTAAGGAAGGAAATAAGCTATCTGCTAAGCAAAGGATATCTGAAAGATCTTCTAGGAAGAAAGAAGAATAAGGGTCAGGATACTGAGAAGGATCCTGAACGAGCAGCATCACCTCCTGCAGATGCCAAGATAATTAACTTTATTTCAGGAGGATCCGACATTTGTGGGACTTCGTATTCTGCGGCCAAGAGACATGCAAAGGAAGCTAAGGCCGAAAGGGGAGATAAACTAGCCAGGATGACTACCCTCACAACTGATAAAGTGATCACTTTCGACAGTGATGACAGGGATACTGTCCAGGATCCTCACCATGATGCTCTCGTAATAACTTTATATATTGCTAACCATTTTGTGCGCAGGATATTGGTGGACAATGGCAGCTCCGTCAACATAATTCAGCTGGACACGTTGAAGAGGATGAATGTATCCCCGATGGATATTACTTCGAAGTCCACTGTGCTTGTTGGTTTCAGTGGAGAAGCCAGGAATACCGTAGGGGAGATAAAGTTTCCCGTGTATGTTGAAGGGGTCAACTCAATACAACGCTTCTGTGTCATGGACTCCTTATCCTGCTACAATATCATATTGGGTAAGCCATAGATCCATGATATGAAAGCTGTGCCATCAACTTATCATCAGTGTATCAAGATCCCTACTCCTTGGGGGGTTGTCAAGGTGGAAAGTGATCAACAGGAGGCAAAGGAATGTTACTCATCCTCGATGAAATCCTCAACCAAGCCTAATGCAGCATAGCAATTAAAGATGCTGGCCCAGGATATCGTGGAGGCTTCAGAGCAGGATGTAAAGAAAATTATCCTGGATCAGGATAATCCAGATATCTCGGTGCTCGTAAGAGCCAATATCCCTCAGGATATTGAAAATCAGTTAACTAACTTTTTGAAATGCAGGATGTCAACATTCGCATGGAAGCATGAGGATATGACAGGTATTTCTAAGGATATTATAACTCACAAGCTTGGAATTGACAGGTCTTTCAAGCCTATCCAGCAAAAGAGAAGGAAGTTTCCTCCAGAACGAAACGTAATTATTCAAGAAGAGGTTGAAAGACTATTGAAGTCCAAGATGATCAGGGAAGTCAAATTTCCCAAGTGGCTAGAAAATGTGGTCGTGATTCAAAAGAAGAATGGGAAATGGAAAGTTTGTGTAGATTACACAGACTTGAACAAAGCATGTCCTAAAGACCCATTCCCTCTGCCTCGTATAGACTCGATGGTGGATGCCACTGCTGGTCATGAGATGTTAACCTTCATGGATGCATCCTCAGGATTCCAGCAGATCCAAATGGAACCTTCAGACCAGGAGGATACTGCTTTCATGACACCAACATGTATTTACTGTTATACTGCTATGCTTTTTGGTTTGAAAAATGCAGGTGCAACGTACCAGAGATTGGTGAACATGATGTTTAAAGACAAACTGGGGGACACCATGGAGGTGTACATTGACGATATGGTAGTCAAATCCAAGAAGGCTGAGGATCATCTCCAGGATATTAAAGGAGCATTTGATATCCTGGACCAGTACAATATGAAACTAAATCCTGCCAAGTGCCATTTTGGAGTGGGGGCAGGAAAATTTTAGGATACATGGTGATTGAAAGGGGTATAGAGGCAAGCCCGGAGCAGATTAAAGCTATATTGGATATCAAATCATCTTCCAACATGAAAGATGTACAAAGACTGACGGGGCGAGTAGCGGCATTAAACAGATTTATCTCAAGATCCTCAGAAAATGTAAAGAATTCTACGATATCCTGAAGAAGAATAAGAGGTTTGAGTGGGGAGAAAAGCATGAAGCAGCCTTACAGGAATTAAAACAATATCTTTCAACCGCACCTCTGATGATGAAGCCCGAGGATGGTGAACCATTATCCCTGTATCTTGCAGTATCCGGGAATGCAGTAAGTGCTGTTTTGGTTAAGGATAACGAAGGTCAGCAATATCTTGTTTATTATGTTAGTAAAAGTTTATTACATGCTGAAACTAGGTATTCCCACTTAGAGAAAATGATATTAGCCCTAGTTATGGCATCAGCGAAACTTAGACATTATTTTGAAACACATAGGATTCATGTTAAAACCAACTGTTTTGGTCAAAAATTTGATGAGGATATTGCAACCAAACTCTCTGTTACGGGGTATGATGCTAATAAGGTGGAACAATAACAAGGATCACTTCAATGTAAATTGCAGAAATGACACAAGGATTTATACGGGGAAAAAGCCCTTGATCAAGAGTTGATCTCCGGAACAAAAAACCCCGGGTGATGGAAACTACCGATCACCAAGCTCAAATAAATGAATAAACGTTTACAACTTCGGATAGTAACGAGCTAGGTACAAGGATCACTATCGTGAAATGTGTAAAGTGAGTGAAAACGAATGTATGTTCGTCGAGAACTTCAAGTATGCGAGTGTATGAGAGTGTGTGTAGCTGTAAAAATGACTAAGTGTTTTTCTACTAGCTCGTTACCCCTTTTAAAATAGAAATTAACTACTAAAACTAACTATCCGACTTTTGTGCCAAGCTCCCACGTTCTCCACAACGTCCATTTTTGGCTAAGCACGTGCGGGATAGTCTGGGAATATTCTCCAGGAATGTCGCCAAGACTAAGTCCGAGTTGAACTTCCTGCAAAACATCCACGAATTCAAAGTAGACAACCGTTAGTACTGGGATCCTTATAGTGATCCATGATCCTGATCCTACAACACTTCTGAGGATCACTACTTCAGACAGAGTTGAGGATCACTAAATCCAACAACAAATAAGGATCACTGGTTATTTAGAAATCCACCCCTAACAATTGCCCCCAAAATATAAGGAGTAAATATGTAAAGAAATGAGTTATATTTTGTCGATCTTATCCGCATTCAACCAACGGATAACTAGCCGTTATAAGCGGACTAGCCGTTGCGATCATGACGTCACAGAAGTGACAACCCTGCACGATCATGATTATAAATAGGGGATAGAGATAGGATCAAATGCATTTAAATTCGAAAGAAACTCCCTTTATATTCTCAGTCGAAGATCAATCAGGTATCTCTTTCTTCATCTTCTTCCTTCTCTTACTCTGTTTTTCTTTCTTTATCACCATCACTTTGAGAATGATGCTCCGGTCCTCTCCCGCCAAGGATCACCAGAAGGATAGTCCCTTGAAGAGTCAAAAGATCATCAAAGACTCCACAAATGAGAGGTGTTGCTTTAATGATGCTCAAATAGACAAGATTCGTCATTGCTTTCCGGCGAATGCTTTTTTCAAACCCTTCGATCCTACTATTCTGAGCGACTATGTTTCAGAAACGTGGGTTGCCTTTCCAGTTACTCCCTTTGCCATAGGATACACCTATCCTTTCCCAGAATTTACACAATCCTTCTTTTCCCTTACCGACATCTCTTACATTCAAGCCATGCCGATGATTTGGAGGGTTTTGTACACCCTGGAGAGGATCATCGAACAGGAAGGCATTGATTTAGGCATGTCAGAGCTGACACAATTGTATGATCTTACTACCTTTGGATCCCATCGATATTTGTTCAAACGAAAACCCGGTGGAGAACACCCTCTTCTCAAAGTCACTAAGAATGACACAAATTGGAAACGTCGCTTCTTCTTTGTCAGGAGAGATACCATTCCAGACGGAAAGCATTTACCAAGAACATGGTCCACCCATGGTAGGCCGGAGGATCCTGAGAAGGATCACCAGGTAGTCTTATTTTTGTATAAGGATTACTGACCCCTTTTTGTCTTATGTTATGCAACTATTGCTGTTTCACGCATCATCACGTCATCTGAAACCAAGGATAGGCTTGCTGCTTTTTGGAAGCTTGATCCTGAAACAAGGACATTCAAGATAGACACCCAAGACTCACAAGAAGTATCCTCAGGTTCCATTACCATGTCAAGTAAGTATCCTGCCTTTCACATAGTTTGAATATTAAAATAAATAAATAAATTGAAATAGGATAAGGATACTCATCTTGCTTTGAATGTGTAGGCGCTGGAAAATCTGCCAAGCCTGTATCCCAGTTCAACACAGCTGATCTTGATCTCGTTCGACCCAGGAAGAAGAGGTCCACTACCAGTCCTAGCATCTCCATTCCCAAAGCACCCACCAAAGGAAAGGGTGGCAAGAAGAGGAAAACTTCTGACACTGAGGACCTTCAAGGCCTACCACTGATCCGCCACCAGTTCCTTGAATACTTCAATGATGTAAGGATCCTTAATTCTGCCTAAGTATCCTACTCGTATGAGGATCACCTGATCTTGAACTGCTTTATCCTTTTCTTTGCAGAAATTTGCTGAGATTGAAGATTATGTGGGGAATGTTGAGGAGCAGGACAAGAAGATTGCTGACCTCCAACAGGTTGCCGTGCTCAAGGACCTTGCAATTGCTGATCTTCAGAAGGAACTCCAAGATGCCAAGACCAAGACGGCTAAGCTTCTGATTGACCTTGACTATGAGAAGCATGATCTCATAGAAAATGCTAAGGTCTCTGCTGCCATCACGATGTATCAGACAAAATTGAAGATGGCCCAGGAAGCTCAAGATCCTAACTTTGATAAAAGCAGTTGGGATGTTGAGGGCTGGAAAGCAAGGTTGGCTGATCTTGAGGATGATGAGGAGGAGGCTACTGAGGTCTTGGCGATTGAGGCAAGTGGCAGTGGAAAGGATCTGATGAAGGATACCGCAGCTGGAGGGGATGACGATGCAGCGAAGGCATAGGCTGCATGAATGGGCGATGAAGGACATTTCTAGACGTAGCCGGAGCCCATTTTTTAAGTTTGATAGTTTGTTTTGGTTATGGTGTTTTTTGTTGAACAATGATGGGTTGTACTTGGACAATAGGTTTTAGGATTAAGGATCATGTATGATCCTTTGGACAATAGGCAGGATTGCAACTGGTGGAGGGATCCTCTGTTTTGGGGATGAAGCCATTGTGATCCTGCCGCCTTTATATTCATGCACTACTTTCGAACTAATTATCATGGACACCCTTTACCTACCCCAGCGGACGGGCCACGTTTTGCTGGTAGATGCTCGGGGTAGGTAATTTTGACAACCTTTTCAGGGTTACTACTTTGTTAATAAATAAAATCTTAACCTTTTGTCGCTTATCTTGTGTTGTTATCCTTTTGTTTCTTTAATTTTCCTTTGTATGGATGCATATTTATTGAATAAATAAGTTTGAATAAGTCAGATTGAAAATATTTAGGATATGATTCATGATCAGATATCCTATAGTTAAAGAATCCCAAAAAGCAATATGTTTTAAGGATCACAAGTCTAGTTGTCAAATTTTTTAAGGGTTATTCAAATAAATAACGAATAGAATTAAAAATAGTTAAGGATCATACCTGAGGGTCCAAGTTAGGATCCTAACCATAATAAGGATAACTATAAGATAAACCTTGGAATAAAGTAAGGATCGAGGATCCCTAGTTGCCTATCTTCAAGAACCTGAAATAGAGCATAACTTGGGACTAAGCCAACATAAGAAAAGAGTTAGCAACTGGGGACAAGCCCGAGGATAACTGGGGACAAGCCCAAGGATAACTGGGGACAAGCCCAAGGATTACTGGGGACAAGCCCAAGGATCGTATGTAAACTGGAGTATGGCCCTAACTGGCGACTATCCAAACTTAGTGACATGAAAATGCCAAAACCTTAGCTAACGTGAAAACGTTAGAAACCTTAGCTAACGTGAAAACGTTAGAAACCTTAGGAACGGATGTATGGTACGTCTACCATTATACGTAGGATCCTAAGCATAGCCAGTACAATGGAATTATCAGCCCCTAAAACGAGTACTGGTCCCACTGCCTTGAACTATACCAGGATCATCATGCGCTACAGGCGGAACTGGGGTCAAGCCCAAATAACTGGGGTTAAACCCAAGGAACGGATTGCTTCAGCGGATAACCATTGTTATGCTAAGGATACCTGAACTTTCAAAACTTAAACTCACGTGAGAGATGGATAAAGGATACATGATCCTTATCCTTATATGAGAAAATAAAGAAATGAGATAGTTCAAGTTTAGGATATTACCTAAGTAAGGATCACCGATACTTTGAGGATCCTCTAAGGATATTCCAATCATGAGGATCATCTGTGCCATGAGGATCCTGCTCACATGAAATATTTCTTCAAGTGGACAGCATTCCAAGCTCTTGGTAGCAAATCACCTTCCATGGTTAGCAATCTATATGCCCCCTTTCCTGCTTCAGCTTCAATCAAGTAAGGGCCTTCCCATTTTGGAGCCAATTTCCCATCAGCAGGATTGGTGGTATTCTGGAATGCTTTCCTTAATACCATATCTCCAACTTGAAACCTCCTGATCCTGACATTTTTGTTGTAAGCACCAGCCATTCTTTGTTGATAACTGGCCATCCTTATCCTAGCGAGATCCCTGATTTCTTCAATAGTATCCAGGTCTTGAGCTAAGTTCTCATCATTCTCCTTAGGATCACGGGTATTTGTTCTAGCAGTTGGAACCACCATTTCTGTTGGGATCACTGACTCTGCCCCAAATACCAAAGAGAATGGCGTTTGACCAGTAGCATTCTTAGGGGTTGTCCTGTCAGCCCAAAGCACATAGGGTAGTTCTTCTGCCCATTTCCCCTTCTTGGATCCAAGCTTCTTCTTCAAATTGTTGATGATGATCTTGTTGGATGATTCTGCTTGACCATTAGCTTGTGGGTGGACTGGTGTTGATGTTATCATCTTAATCCCCCAGCTGTCACAAAAGTTAGTGGTTCTGCCCCCAATAAATTGGGAACCATTATCACATATAATCTCAGAAGGAATTCCAAATCTAGTTATAATATTTCTTTTAATGAAGGATATAACTTCCTTTTCTCTGACTTGGGCAAAAGCTTCAGCCTCTATCCACTTGGAGAAGTAATCAGTCATAGCTAACATGAATACTTTTCCACCAGGTGCCTTAGGGAGCTTACCAACTATATCCATACCCCATCTCATAAATGGCCAGGATGAGGATATAGGATGCAATAATTCAGCTGGTTGATGGAGGATATTGCTGTGTCTCTGGCAAGGATCACATCTTTTAGCATACTCCACAGCATCTCTCTTCATGGTTGGCCAGTAGTATCCTGTCCTCAGGATCCTTGAGAATAACGCCCTGCTCCCAGTGTGGTTTCCACAATCTCCTTCATGGAAGTCTTTTAAAACTTCTTGGATTTCAGGATCCTCAATGCATCTCAAGTATGGTCCTGCAAGAGATCGTCTATACAACATATTATTTAAAATTGTGAATTGAGATACCTTAGATTTGAAAGCCCTAGGGTTTTCTCCTGTAGGAATCTCTCCATGTTGTAAGTATCTCATGATTGGTGAGATCCATGATCCTGATCCTGAATGGGATCGAGTATCCTCACTAGGGATCATTGCAGAATCATTTCCTATCTCCATAGCCACATGATCCTCAATAGCCGGGGTCAGGATATGGATAATAGGGATCTTGATATCCTCCGGGATCTTCAAGGATGATCCTAAGTTAGCCAATGCATCAGCCTCTGTATTTTCTTCCCTTGGTACCTGCGTCAAACTAAAGGAAACAAAAGAGAGTGCCAAACTTTTGACTATCTCTAAATATTTGGTTAGCTTTTCACCTTTAACAGCGTAGGATCCATTAAAGTGGTTTGTAATTAACAATGAATCTACATGTACCTCAAGATACCTAATCCCCATATGCTTTGCAATTTGCAAACCAGCAATTAAGGCTTCATATTCAGCCTCATTGTTAGTGGTTTGGAACTCACAAGCTATAGAGTGGGGTATTATGTCCCCCTGTGGCGATTTTAGTAGTATTCCAAGCCCTGTGCCTTTGACATTCGAGGATCCATCAGTATAGAGTATCCAAGGATCCTTGGTCTCCTCTAGCTGCTGGACTTCTAACTCAGCTTCTTCTTGTAAATCACTACTGAAATCAGCCACAAAGTCAGCTAATGCTTGGGATTTGATGGCTGTCCTAGGCTCATATCTTATATCATATGCACTTAGCTTCACTGCCCACTTAGCCATCCTTCCTGACATCTCTGGTTTCCTGAGGACATTCTTAATTGGAAAATTAGTTTTAACAATGATAACATGGGTTTCAAAATAATGTCTTAACTTAGTAGATGCCATGATTAATGCAAGAATAAGCTTTTCAAGGTGTGAATACCTGGATTCGGCATCAAGTAAACTTTTACTTACATAATAGACAGGATGTTGTGTACCTTCATGATCCTTAACAAGGACCGCACTTACTGCTTTTGAGGATACTGCAAGATACAAGGATAGCACATCGCCTTTTTCTGGTTTCATCAAAGCCGGGGCTGAGGATAGGTAATCTTTGAGGGCTCTTAAAGCATTTTCATGCTTGTCAGTCCACTCAAATTTCTTGTTCTTCCTTAGGATATCATAGAATTCTTTGCACTTCTCTGAGGATTTGGATATAAATCTGTTCAAAGCTGCTATCCTGCCTGTTAGTCTTTGAACATCCTTAGCATTGGCCGGAGATTTGATGTTCACTATTGCTTTGATTTGTTCCGGGCTAGCTTCAATGCCTCTCTTTGTCACCATATATCCTAAGAATTTACCCGCTTTAACACCAAAGTGACATTTTGAAGGATTAAGTTTCATGTTATATTTGTCAAGGATATCGAATGCTTCCTCCAAGTCTCTTAGGTGATCCTCAGCTTTTAAGGATTTTACCACCATATCATCTATGTAAACCTCCATAGTTTGTCCAATCTGATCCTTGAACATCATATTCACCAGCCTTTGATATGTTGCACCTGCATTTCTTAATCCGAACGGCATAGCAATATAGCAGTATATACCAGTTGGAGTCATGAAGGCTGTATCCTCTTGGTTGGATGGTTCCATTTGGATTTGTTGGAATCCAGAGGAAACATCCATAAAAGTTAACAGTTCATGACCCGCAGTTGCATCCACCATGGAGTCAATGTGGGGTAATGGGAAAGGATCCTTGGGACATGCCTTATTTAAATCGGTAAAATCGACACATACCCTCCACTTTCTGTTTTTCTTTTGAACAACAACCACATTGGCCAACCATCTTGGATACTTGACCTCCTTAATCATACCTGCCCAGAGCAATTTCTCTACCTCTTCCTGGATAATGGCATTCCTTTCCGGTGCAAACTTTCTTCTCCTTTGATGGATTGGTTTGAAGGATCTGTCAATCCCGAGTTTGTGAGTGATTACATCTTTGGATATACCAGTCATGTCTTCGTGTTTCCATGCAAAGGTAGTCTTTCTCCTTTTGAGGAAGGATACGAGGTCTTCTTTCATTTCACCAAGGATCCCTGATCCGATATAGATTTTGGATTCAGGATCATCAGGATCCATGAGGATTTCTACCACATCCTGCTCTCTGGCCTCCAAGACATCCCTTGGAGGATACCTTGATTGCTATTGCTCCCTTGACTTCGAGGCTGGTTTCATCGATGAAGTGTAGCAATTCTTAGCCTCCTGCTGATCACTATCAATCTTCACTATTCCCCAAGGACTAGGGAGCTTCACACATTGATGGTAGGTAGATGGGACTGCTTTCATATCGTGTATCCAAGGCCTGCCAAGGATAACATTACAACAAGATAAACAGTCAATAACACAAAATTTTTGATTAGAGTATAGGCCTTCAATGTATATTGGGAGTTTAATGTCCCCCGGGGTATTCTTAGTTTCGCCACTAAATCCCACGAGCACGGAGGATCTTGGTATGATGTTCGATTCAGGGATTCCCATCTTCTTTAGAACATCAAGCTGGATAATGTTCACTGAACTTCCTCCGTCTATAAGGATCCTGCAGACAAAATGGTTAGAAATGAAAAGAGTAATAACCAAACCGTCATGATGAGGATCCTGGATGTCAACACGATCATCCTCATCAAAGGTTATGACTTTTCCTTCGGAGACACTTGATGTTCGAATAGGTCTTTCTCCGTTATCCATTTTAGTTTCCTTTGCATGCCTTTTAGCAGCTGAGAAGGATGTGCCGCAAATGTCTGATCCTCCAGAAATAAAGTTTATTACTTGTGCATCTGCCGGAGGGGCTGGAGCCTTCTCAGGGATCCTTTCAGGATCCTGAGTCTTTGACTTTTTTCTTCCCAACAATTCTTTCAAATGCCCCTTGCTCAACAAGTATCCAATTTCCTTTCTTAGTGCAATGCATTCTTCTGTGAGATGCCCAAAATATTCATGGTATGCACACCACTTTGATTTATCCTTAGTTGCAGCTGGCCTATCATTTTTTTCTCGGCCATCTAGCTTTATCACCTAGGTTCTGCATCGCAAGGATTAGTTCATTGTTATCAACACAAAAACAATATTCAGAAATTGGAGGATAATCTTCATCATCCTCTTCTTGATCAACAGAATGCACGTTCTGGTTATCAGATCTGTTATAGGATCTGAACTTGTTGTTCCTGAATGAGGATCCTTGCTTATCCTGCTTTGAGGATCCTGCTAACCTCTCCTGGATCCTCTTATCCTCCTCTAGCCGAATGAACCTAAGTGCTCGTGTTCTTACCTCATCTAAGTTCCTGCATGGTGTCATAACAAGATCATCATAAAACGACGAATCCCTAAGCAATCCCATTTTGAAGGCCTCAACGGCCGTAGCTATATCTAAGTTGGGAATGTCTAAGGATTCTTTACTGAATTTGGTAATGTAATCCCTTAATGATTCATTATGACCCTGGGTTATCCTATATAGATCACTAGTTAATCGTTCAAATTTTCTACTACAAGAAAACTGATTATTAAACAAGTTAACTAGGTTAGCAAATGAGGTAATAGAATAGGGAGGAAGACTTAGCAGCCATTTGAGAGCTGATCCAGTAAGAGTGGATCCGAATCCTTTGCACAGGCATGCTTCCTTTAACCTTTCTGGAATTGGATTGATCTCCATCCTCTCCCTGTATTGTGCTATGTGTTCCTCAGGATCTGTCGAACCATCATACAGCTTCATTGTTGGCACATGGAACCTCTTGGGTATCTCAGCATCACAGATTGGTGGTGCAAAACGAGATATCTTGTGGCTCCCATCTGCAATCTCTGGGATAGGTTTGACCACTCCTGGAACACTTGATATCATATCCTTTAACTTTTGCAATTCTCTGGCCATGGCATGATTGATACCTGGATCCTGCATAAGACCATGGTTAGTAGTATAAGAATTATTAAAAGTGTTACCTCCCATTGGATTCAGATTAGGAAGATTGGATGTTAATCCATATTGTTGAGGCTCTGGAATGATCGAGGGACCAGTAGAAGCATTGGTCTGCATTGGAATAAAATCTCCCTGATGGACATCTGAACTTCCTGTTTGCAAACTCCTCAAGGATCCTGGCATCTGGAAGGATCCTTGAAACTGGGACGATCCTGGAACGAAGGAGGATTCTTGAACCTGGGATGATCCTGGAACGAAGGAGGATCCTTGAACCTGGGATGATCCTGGAACGAAGGAGGATCCTTGAACCTGGGATGATCCTGGAACAAAGGAGGATCCTTGAACCTGGGATGATCCTGGAACGAAGGAGGATCCTTGAACCTGGGATGATCCTGGAACGAAGGAGGATCCTTGAACTTGGGATGATCCTGGAACAAAAGAGGATCCTTGAATCTGCTGCATTCCTGAATATCCTCCTGAATTCGTGAGGGATCCCATATGCTGAGGATAGGATCCCGCTGACTGGAAATATGAACCTGATGCCTGGGTCATTGTTGTTGTTCCATAGTGCACTCCTTTTGGTCCACCCACATATTGAACGTCTGGAACCACTGATGGCTGAGAAGTAATCACTGGAGTATCAAAATTCAAGGATTTTGGCACCAGTGGGGAATGATCCTCTGCCGTTGTCTTTTGTTTCTTGAGATCTCCGATTTCTTTGAGAATCCTCTCATTGGTCTTATCCTGTTGCCGTATCTGATCCTTCATCTGCAAAATCAAAGTAAACATGTCACTAGTAGTGGGAGTGTAAGAAGCAGAAGAAGTTGGAGGTTTTGAGAAAATAGGAGTTGGTTTCTTCGCAGCATTCTCATCATTCTTCTGGGATCCAGAAGGTGGTGGAGGCAAAGGGGGAACGCCTTGAGAAGAAGTGAATGAGGGCATCAAATTTGAAGCATTCTTCGCTGAGGAAGCCATTTGCTTGGTTGTAGTGAACCGAAATGAGCACAGAAATATGAATTTTTCTAAGGATGAAGCACCAATTGCCCCACGGTGGGCGCCAAACTGTTTTGGTCAAAAATCTGATGAGGATATTGCAACCAAACTCTCTGTTACGGGGTATGATGCTAATAAGGTGGAACAATAACAAGGATCACTTCAATGTAAATTGCAGAAATGACACAAGGATTTATACGGGGAAAAAGCCCTTGATCAAGAGTTGATCTCCGGCACAAAAAACCCCGGGTGATGGAAACTACCGATCACCAAGCTCAAATAAATGAATAAACGTTTACAACTTCGGATAGTAACGAGCTAGGTACAAGGATCACTATCGTGAAATGTGTAAAGTGAGTGAAAACGAATGTATGTTCGTCGAGAACTTCAAGTATGCGAGTGTATGAGAGTGTGTGTAGCTGTAAAAATGACTAAGTGTTTTTCTACTAGCTCGTTACCCCTTTTAAAATAGAAATTAACTACTAAAACTAACTATCCGACTTTTGTGCCAAGTTCCCACATTCTCCACAACGTCCATTTTTGGCTAAGCACGTGCGGGATAGTCTGGGAATATTCTCCAGGAATGTCGCCAAGACTAAGTCCGAGTTGAACTTCCTGCAAAACATCCACGAATTCAAAGTAGACAACCGTTAGTACTGGGATCCTTATAGTGATCCATGATCCTGATCCTACAACACTTCTGAGGATCACTACTTCAGACAGAGTTGAGGATCACTAAATCCAACAGCAAATAAGGATCACTGGTTATTTAGAAATCCACCCCTAACACCAACTATCCTGTTAAAAATGTGCTTAGGAAACCCGAGATGTCAGGTAGGATGGCTAAGTGGTCAGTAAAATTAAGTGCTTATGATCTAGTATATAAACCTAGAAATGCAATAAAGTCTCAGGCTTTAGCTGACTTTGTGGCTGATTTCAGTAGTGATATTCAAAACGAAGTAGACCTAGAAGTACAACAATTAGGAGAATCCTCAGGATCCTGGACATTGTACACTGATGGAGCATCTAATGTTAGAGGAGTAGGATTGGGAATACTACTAAAATCGCCACAGGGGGACATATTACCCTAGGCTATTAGGTGTGAATTTCCTGCTACTAATAACGAAGAAGAATATGAGGCTTTAATTGCAGGATTAGAACTGACTAAAAATATGAATATTAAGAATTTGCAAGTATATGTGGATTCCTTGTTAATTACTAATCATTTTAATGGATCCTATGCAGCTAAAGGTGAGAAGTTAATTGAATATCTTGATATTGTCAAAAAATTAGCAGGATATTTTGATGTTTTTACACTTGAACATGTACCAAGAGAGGACAATGTTGAAGCTGATGCCTTGGCAAATTTGGGATCATCAGTCAGGATACCAGAAGGGACCCAAATACCAATATTACATATCATGTATCCTACGACGGATCCTCAGGGTAAGGAGGTAGTAAGTGTTCAGGATCCTGGTGCTGAATATCCTGAAGAGGATCCTAGATCCTGGACGGCTCCAATCACAAGATATCTTAAAGAAAGACACATCCCCAAGGATGAAAATCCTAAGGCTTTTAGGATGAAGGTATCACGATTTACTATTATAAATAATGTTTTATATAAGAAATCTCTTGTAGATCCATATCTGAGGTGCTTGGAGGATCCCGATACCAGAGAAGTGCTTCAGGATATCCACGAAGGGGATTGTGGTAACCACACTGGGGGCAGGTCATTGTTCTCAAAAGTATTAAGAACAGGATATTATTGGCCTACCATGAGAAAAGATGATGCAGAATATGCTCAAAAATGTGATGCATGCCAAAGACACAGCAACATACTACATCAGTCTGCAGAGCCATTATATCCTATTGTATCTCCTTGGCCGTTCATGAAATGGGGGATGTATATAGTAGGAAAATTGCCAAAAGCTCCAGGAGGAAAAGTCTTCATGCTGGCAATGACTGATTATTTCTCTAAGTGGGTTGAAGCTGAAGCATTTGTTCAAGTCAGAGATCAGGAAGTGGTATCCTTCATAAAGAGGAATATCCTGACCAGATTTGGGGTACCAGCTGAGATAGTTTGTGACAATGGCTCTCAATTCATCAGCAAAAGAACTACTGACTTTTGCAAGAGTTGGGGAATTAAGATGATTACGTCAACACCAGTGCATCCTCAAGCAAATGGACAAGAAGAATCCTCGAACAAGATAATCGTCAACAATTTAAAGAAGAGGTTAGGTGCCAAAAAAGGAAAATGGGCAGAGGAACTACCATTTGTCCTATGGGCTGATAGAACCACTGTGAAGAATGCTACTGGGCAAACCCCATTTTCTTTGGTATTTAGGGCAGAAGCAGTGATCCCGACAGAAATGGTGATACCGACAGCTAGATCAAGCCTACGGGATCCTGAATCAAATCCTGAAATCTTATGTCAAGAACTGGATACTATTGATGAGACAAGAGATGCAGCAAAGCTAAGGATGGCGGCATATCAACAGAGGATATCCAGAGCATATAACAAGAATATAAGGACTAGAAGGTTCCAAGTCGGAGATTGGGTGTTGAGGAAAGCATTCCAAAATACAACCAACTCTGTCGATGGAAAATTAGCTCCAAAATGGGAAGGACCTTATAAGGTTGAATTAGAATCTGGGAAAGGAGCATATCGACTCAAGAATATGGAAGGGGATATGCTACCAAGATCTTGGAATGCTATACACCTAAAGCTCTATTTCAAGTGAGTTTAGAATTTAATTTCTAACTCAGGATGGTGTGAATCCTATCTCTTTTAATATATTTGATATTATTATTTTGAACCCAATACTGACTTAAGCATCAGAGGGGTGTTAGCCAGGCTAACACCCACCTTAGTTTACAATTGTTTTGCAGTTCGGGATATAGCTCTAGGATACACACTCAGGATACTTCGAAAGATTAGAGGATTGGCCCCCTCTCTCACGTTTAAGGGATCCTGATCCCTTCACAATTTTAAAGGTATTCACCTTTCTCACGAATTGGGTTTAAACACCGCGCCTGGAGCGCAAGTTATCCAGGGATAGTTCGAGGTGGCGGGACCAGTTCATGTAAAAGTGGCTGACAATTTCGTTACTGTTGGCTATACCCTGGATCCTAAAGGTATATGAGGATTGATCACCCTCTCTCGCGAAAGGGTATTTTCATACTCTCTAAGGTTTAAAGGTTTTCACCTTTCTAAGTCTTGGAGTTTATACACTCCCGCCTGTAGCGCACGAAAATTCGGGATTTTCCCCAGAATACTTATGGGTTTATCCCCAGTACATTAAGGATTTATCTCCAGTATATTTTAGGGTTTATCCCCTGTAATATAAGAATTATTCAAACGGTTGCAGCTGATGTCCAGAAAATTTCTAAGTATTCGAAGACATTATGCACAAGGGACATTCCTACTAAGGCAATTCTGTAAAGCTCAAAGGATCAAGCTCGGACCTAGTACACTAAGTGTCTCAGACTGGGGACATCTTCGTTGGAAAATTTGCAAAAGGATTGAAGTTTGAGAATAGGGTTACACTCTATTCCTGGTATGATCTTTCCTTTGTAAACGTTATTTAAATCATTTGAGTTTTTGAAACTATGTTTGACAAAAGCTTAAGCATCCTGATTAGGATATATTCTCGGGATATATTCTCAAAATGTATTTTCAAAATATGTTTCAGGATATTTGATTGGAATATTTGGGACATGATACTTGGATTAAAAACTGAAACTGTGTTCTAGTCAAACAAGTGTTCTCAAAACCAACTTTGTAAAATAAAAATGAGCTGTCCTCTTTCTCTGAAAACTTTATCTGAATTGCTTGACTTATAAAAACCCTATTTGACGGAAGTCTTAATAGGATATTTGCGAGTATACTGATCAAGATATTTTAAAAAAAAGTAATAATTGCACTAAGTTTGGAACATTGGAATTCAGACTAAGCAATGCATAACAAATAACAACATGTAAGGTTAAAAGGTTAGTTTATTATTAATTGTATTCTTTGTAAAACCCGAGAGGATCTTTCAATGATATCAATGTTAACTTGTGTAAGTGCGGAATCCAAACACAAGCGGATTCAAGAAAACAATAAGAATAATAAGTACAATGATCAAATCAAAACTATCTTGCATTCACCTTAAAGTCGATGACAGATACAAGAAAAACAACCGATCTCGAGTGGCCTTGAAACTTCTAACCAAGCGATCAACCTTCTAAAGATTACAAAGGTTTACTTATATACTACCTAAAGTGGATCGAAACCACCTAGGCCCACTCGAGATCTCAAACAAAACCCAATACACATAATCGACCCAAAACAACTAAGTTAAACATTACAAGATCAACCCTAAACTTTAATATCTCTCAATGTATAAACCTTGAGGTTCCAACATTCTTGGTTTCATCTCAAAAAGAGACCCATCCACCAAGAACACAATTAAGTTTTTAAAGCATATTTACATAAACAGTTGAAGGCTTCGTCCTGAAAACACGAGATCCCTCCACCTCCAACTGTTAAATTGTTCTAAAGCTTGCAGGAAATTAAAATTGTTCTAAGTACAGGACGACCAGATGATTCAGACCCTACAAAGCAAAATACAGGTATCGTTAAAGACAAACTAACCAGGATACAGGTTCAGTATATGTGTACGGGATACAGGATTTGGATATTTACCTTATTAAGGAAGGAGGTCACGGGCACGATGGATTCCATGAAGCCAAGGTCATCATAAGAGAAACCTTCGGCAACAACAGTGGAGGGCTTAGAGCAGGTGGCAACAGATGATTCTTTTTTTACCAGGACAGTCTTGGAGTAACTGTCAAGCTCCTCAAGATCGAAGACAACAGGGACCTTAGCAGAGTCTACAGAAAAGGGAGTAGTTTCAATCTTATCATATTATGTGCTGATTAACCAAACATATGCAGGAATGTTCAAAATAGATATCCTTACCAGACGTGCCAGAAGACTACCTAGTTATGAGAAAGTATAACCTTGGAAGTTGCACGAAGTTACATCAACATCTACATCCCATTAAGTGCATCGAAAAACACAACGAAAAATATACCCGTTTGGATTTCAGGATCCTAACATATATATTTTTGGGGACAATTGTTATGGGTGGAATTTTGAGCTTATATCCTGAAGCATATATCCTGATATTATATGCTTGATGTTGCCGCCAGGATACTGAACCAGGATATTGGTAAGATCCTCTGGGGGTATCCTGGTTGCAGCTAACGATTTTCTTTGGTTGCAAGGTACCAACGTTAAAGGACTTGATCTACCTGAAGATTCGCTCAAGGTGGTTGAAAAATGGACGTTGATGGTGGAAGAATGGGTCTTGTAACGGTCAGAATAGAAGAAAGGCATATTCCGCGAGAATATCGGATGCTGGTCAATGCTATTGACGTTGTAACGGTCATATGAGCTGAAGACCCGGTTTTATAGTTAATATGCACGTGGAAAACAAGTTAAAAGAGTCCCCCAACGTTCAGAATGGAATATTCCCAGCATCCCGGGATAATAGGAGAGTTAGTTTGTTATTTGTAACTATAAATAGAAGGCCAGATCGATAGGAACACACACTTTACTCTCTACTCTCGAACTCACACTTCTTTTTTCTTTGTATCACGTACAAACACTCAACACTTGTAATCGTTGTACCACTTAGCATTGATTTGCGCCATATCCTGCACTGTATCCTGATATTTAAAGTAATAGAAGAACAAGGCAGCTGCGATTGTCAGCTCCCGAGGTTTTGTACCGGCGATCTAGATTGATCAAGGGCTTTCCTCGTACATCCTGTGTCACCCTTTACATTTTTGCTCATTGTTTGATCACAGATACAACTCTATATCCTGAGCCGTATCCTGAAACTGTTTTCGTAAACAACATAACCAACATATTTCCAACACACTTTTTAGCACACTACCTCACTTAACTAATTTGATCACTTAATTGCTTCGGTAATTTTTGACCAAAACAAAAGTTATTGTTAGTTTCATTTTCTAACTTGATAATCATTGTATAAGAGGCAATCATTTCTTTAATAGATATTAATGTCGATTCCTTTTACATTAAATTAAATTAAATTAAATTAAACTACATATACATATACATTTGTAAGTTGGGGGGAATAGTGCCAGGCAGCTAATGAACCAACTTATTTTTAATTTAATTTTATTTTCACTTTAAAATTACGCTTTCGTCCTTTGTTTAGAATTACGTTTTTGCTCCCAGCTCAAAATAAAATTATAATTTTGCCACTAGCTTAAAATTACGCTTTTGCCCTTTGTTTAAAAACTCACTTTTAATTTTGTTCACAGTTTAAAATTACGGTTTCGCCCTTCGTTTAAAATTACGTTTTTGCCCCCAGTTCAAAATAAAACGTTTTTTTCTCTAGCCCAAAATTACGAATCTGCCATCAGCTCAAAATTACGTTTTTGCCCACAGTTCAAAATAAAATTATGTTTTCCCTCTAGCTTAAAATTATGATTTTGCACTCAGTTTAAAATTATAATTTCGCCTCCAGTTCAAAATATAATTACGATTTTACCCTCTGTACAGACATACATGTTATGAGAGATAAATATTCGGCTTATTGCCCCGCAACGCGGACGGGGCAAAAACTAGATGTATAACAAAAAAGATATGATATCTACTATACTAGAGAGGACTTTTACATTGTATAACAAGAAAGATATAATATCTACTATATTATAGAGGAGCTTGTGATCAATACTTATTTTAGAGAGAAATAAAGAGGTGATCACCATCTTACTAGTGAAACGTACATTTGTACATCTTGATCTATGTCGTTAAGAGATAAGTCTAGTGAATAACAACTATTAATTGAACGTCAATGAATAAATGTAAGGTGGATTCATTATCATCCCCCCAACTACTCCATATGTTTTGTTTATGTGATGATACTTATCTTATGATTATATCTTTTTCATCACATATTTATTACTTGATCAAAAGAATGATTATATGTTCATATCATTCCTTTATTTATTCAACCGAAGGATTTTAATAATGTCAACTGTTAGCCGTTGACCAGCAATGGTCCTAACTTCAAAAGCAACCAATGGTGGTCCCACATTTTCATATATTGTAAATCAATGAACTTTTACTAACAGAACCTTAATTTTTTTTTGTCTCATTTTCCTTATCTGTTAGTTAAGCTCCATCGGTTTACAATATGTGAAAATGTGGACCACAACTAGTTATTTTTAAAGTTGGGATCATTGTCAACCAATGGCTAATACTTAGAATTATTAAAATCCATTATTTCTTATATGTTTTACTTTTATGTTCTTGATAAACTTGTATCGCATATGTTCCGCTGAGAATATATGATTTCCTAATATACCGTATGGTGCACCCTTATTCAAAAATACTTTGACATAATAATCTAAATGTAATTATCTCAAAACCTAAGTTTTAAATGACTAAATCTTTAACAAGCTACAAGCTTAAACTCTTCATATAATTTACCAATTCACCAACCATGACTCTTAAGTCACCATTTGTTTCCATCCTGAGTTCAACAGTAAACAAAGCAACAAGTTAGATAAAAACATGTAAAAAACAAGAAGTTATGTCTTCCAATAATAAAGTGCTAATCTTACCGAAGGCATTCAAGTCGAAGGCATCCAAAGTGTAAAATGAAATGGAGTTATGTCTTGTTCTCGTTCTTCAAGTAAGCTAGATATGTTGTCATCTTTCTAAAATCTTGACTAATTGATGCACACAAGATCTTGTTAAATGTTGGATTAGCTTCCCTTAATTTTATAGTTTAAATTTTATGCTAAAAAGGTAAAAATAAATTAAAATAATATTAGAAAGCTTAAAGATGTATAACCATAAACGGACATACATAAACAAAAGTAAATGAATGAAAATAAACACATTATCGAACACTCATAAATACAATTAAACGAACAAGGACTCTGTTTGTGTTCGTTCGTTTAATTAATTGAACGTACTTCCTTGTTCATGTTTGTGTAGTTATTAACGAACGCATGTAACAAACTTTCTGCCTTATGATTTACAAATGGTCCGTTAAACTTTTGATTCATTTACAACCTATTCTAATAATTTGGTATTTCAACATTACTTAAGTATATCACCTAAACAAAACCAAACCAATAGGCGATGAACCTATAAGTTCAAACCATATCCACTACAAATTTTCTAATCAAAATTTTAATTTATTTTTACACCTTGTGGTTATAGCTCCTCCAATGAAGCACGGCAACACCAAGACTCCAAACCAGTGGCGGATCCAGCCGGAGAAATCACTGGGTTCCTTTTTCCAAATCATACAAGGTTTACACTACAAAAAACGTTTTTTTCCAAATCATACAAGATTTACACTACAAAAAAACGTTTTTTTCCGAAAAGACTGGGTTCCTGGGAACCCGGTCTTAACATACTACATCCGCCCCTGCTCCAAACGAGTAAATGCGGTTTCTAGATGCTTCTAGGCTATGTTTAGACAATTTCATTATTATATATATCAATCAATAACATCCATTTGCGCCAGTCTACCTTTTGAATTTTCTGTTTTAACCACATTAGTTTTTTTGTTTTTGGTTTCTTCTCTGCACAACCATGCGTCTCATTTTATTTTAACTGTTTTTTTTTTTGAACGGTAAGATTCTATGATAGATAGAATAGGGTCAGCATATGCTGTAAAAACCCAAAGACAGTACAGTACACGAAAAAAAATAAAATAACACGCCAATACGTTACGTCTATCTAACTACGTCTCTTATATTGAAATCCACCCATCTCTCCCACACAATACCTTGTATTTTCGACCTTGTTTTTACCCATATAAAGCTATCCTCCTTTATAGTATCCAATATCTCCTTCTCGTTACGAAGATGGCCTTCAAATTCTTTATCATTACGTGATTTCCAAATGTTCCAAAAAGCCGCTTGAATTACTACATTAATAATTTTCTTCCACCCGCCTGATCCTTTTAACTTGTTACCATGTTCCAACATTTCCTTGCAGCTCCGGCTACCATATAACGACGGAACTTTCAGCCAATTCGATACTTCTTTCCATATTCTTTGAGATGTCATACATTCACAAATGAGGTGGTCTACAGTCTCCTCATTGACACCGCACCTTGAACATACTATGCTGCTCAAACTAATACCCCTCCTAGCCAGTTCTCGTTTTACCGGTATCTTCTCTAGCACTGCCCTCCAACTGAAATAATTTACCTTTGGTGGTGCCCATCTATTTTAACTGTTAACCAAACAATGTTTGAATCATTTTGTGATATATCTTGCATAAAGTTTACATACTATATTGTTACACAAAAATAATACATTCTTAGCATACGAAAATTTAAAAAATGTAGAAATAATCATCCAACTAATTTATGTAATTATTTCACGCTTTTACAAAAAGTGTAATAAGTTTACGTTTCTACTTAATATTTTCGGAAATGAGTTAAGTTAGATATAATAAGTTTTCACGCTTTATTTATGTATGTTTTCTACGTTTGGGCGTAAATTGTGTTTGAAAATGAGCCGGGTCAAATAAATACGTGTTCACTCGACGGTAAAAAATCGAGTTATTGTACGTTTTGACTTTTGACGCCGCAACGCGCGACGGGTGAAATTACTAGTTTGACTAAACCCCAAACTTCTAATGTCAACATGACACATTTCATATTTGGATTTCAAACACTAAACTAAGGGCATGTTTGGCTAAGCATATTTTATCTAAAAATGACTTTTTATGAAAAGGACTTATTGATTTATGACTTTTTTAAAAAGGAGTTTTTAAAAAATTGTTTGGATTAGCTTGTAGGGTAGAAAAAACTAATAAATCAATAAGTTGTTTTTTTTTAAAGTGTTTGGCTTAGCTTATTGATGTAAAATGACTAAAAGCTAATAAGTCAATAAGTTGGTTCAAAAAGTCACAACATTCTAACTTCTCAAAAATGACTTTTTCTTCTATACAAAAAGTCATTTTGAAAAGTCCTTTTAGGTTTGCCAAACACAAAATCTCCTTATTAGCTTTTTGAAAAAGCTAATAAGTCAATAAGTTGGTTGAAAAAGCTTAGCCAAACATGCCCTAATTGTTAAATGAAATTCGGTGTAGATTGATGAGTTTTCGTCGTAAATGGTGAGAGATGGCAAACTCGTTTTTATTTATCTTTTAATCTAGCTTTACGCATAATATTGACGCGGCGACACAAGCATAATTAGAAGTTGAAGTTTAAAAATTTATTTCATTAATTTGTTACTCACAAATAACTTATATATCTATACTACTTTATAAAACATATTAGAAGGACTTCTTAAAGTCATAAAAATTCCATTAAAACACCTATAAAGCATGCTGTACAAGTCTTTTAAGCATCATAAAATATCACTTTCCACTTATACCCTTACTTCACTCAAGCCTTTTAACTACAATAAAACACTTCACACGGATCATAATCTCTACCGTTCATTTTGATACATGGATTATAATCTGGCCCATTCATTTTGAAAACCTTGTCCATTGTGAAAACACAAATCGAAGATGGATCTGTACTCACTGCACCTTTCCTTTTCGTTCTCTCTCTCTCTCTCAAAATTAAGATTTTAGATCGATCTATTCACCATAAGCTATTTTAAATCAGAAGGATGAAGCTTCGATGTAGTTGCAATCAGGTAGATTTTTTCTATTTTCTACTTATAGTTTTCTCAAATCTACCATTCTACCGTTAATTTTGATGTTTTTGGTTGCTTTATTGTAGATGAAGATGGCAAGAAAAACTGTGCAGATCTGAGTTTCTATG
Source organism: Helianthus tuberosus (assembly GCA_030545235.1). Taxonomy (NCBI): domain Eukaryota; kingdom Viridiplantae; phylum Streptophyta; class Magnoliopsida; order Asterales; family Asteraceae; genus Helianthus; species Helianthus tuberosus. The sequence goes on from CM060360.1 coordinate 163,263,011, forward strand.
CTGCATTCAAGAATTTTACAAGCCCAGATCTGAGACTTTTTCTTTCTTTAATAACTTTGCATCGTGCTACCATTAATTTTGAGAAAAAGATCCAGGTAGGTTTATTTTTTTTTTCTGCTGAATGTTTTCTCATATCTAAGGTCATTTTTTGAGGTTTTCGGTTGGTTTGTTGTAGATGAATATGCATTTTAAGCTCAGATATGAGTTTTACACTCACACAAGAGAAAACACAGATACAATATTAGGGTTTCAGGATCTCTCAGTTATCATCCGCCTCCATCTACTCTCTTTCCTTCTATGGCGATTCAAGAAGACCTCCCTAAGATCTGCGATTCCTCTTCAGATTAGAGTTTGTTTCTCTTCAGGTATGTGATTCCTCTTTAGATCTGTGTTTGTTTCTTCGTCAGATCTATGATTCCTCTTCAGATCTGCGCAATTAGCCAGCTTCGCAGCTACTTTTTGTTCAACTTCGCTTATACAAAAAAAAACGTATATATAGAGCAATACCGTTAATGTTTTTGTTGACTGATGTTCAGGCCTTTAGCTTTGTTTGCAGCAAGAACAACGTCAGCAATAAAATAGGTATATGTGTCTATTTAGATGAACTGAAAATAATGTTTTTGTACAAGTGTGAAGTAACTTTGAACTGTTTATCTTATAAATCATGCTTTTTTATTTCCAAGATTACACGGTAATATAATGCACCAGGTGGGTGTGGAAGATTTCACCAGATCGGTTTGGATTTTGCTCTCATTGGCAGCTGTAAATGGCGGTTGTCTGGTTAAGCTAGCGATTCCGACTACTTGACAAACTTTAAGGTATGAATATTCAAGATTTGATTCAAGTTGACTGATTTCATATGGTTTTATAAGGGTCTTTTGCTAAATCTTGCTGCAGGTTGAATTCAGTATATTATATTCTTAGCATTTAGTTTGAGTATTTAAGATCTGCTTCAAATCATTTGATTCTATATGGGTTGTTAAATGTTTATTTGTTGAAGATTTGCTTCAAATCATCTCATTCCAGATTTGCTTCAAATCAAGCATGTTAGTAGTTCTGTATGCTTAGCATTTGGTTTAATGTGTGTTTGGTTTTGGGAAAAGCAAATTAAACATCAAAGAATAGATGTGTTTGTTTATGTAATTTTTTTTTGTTCATGTGTGTTTGGTTTTGGGAATAGCAAACTAAGCATCAAAGACTAGATGTTGTTAGACTAACAGTTAGATCAAGAATCAACTATGTGAGTGTGTGTGTTTGATTTTTTTTTTCTTTTTTCTTTTTTTGCAGGTAAAGGTGCTGCCTATAGGTGATATTAAAGCTGGTGGTTTAATGTGTTACCTCAAGGTCTTGGTTTTAAAATGCGAATGCGCTAATGAGATCACATCAGGTGATGCGATTCCGTGATGCGAGGATGGTGCACTCTTAGTCGCATAATGTGTCCAGCATAGATTACTTGTACCTTTTGTATAGAATACATGTACACATAAGTGTTAAAAGACTTATATTGGTTATATAGAATAGAACTTCAATGACAAATTTCAAAGTTATTTGGATAAAGAGTTCATCAATGTGGCCATGAGCATCAACCCTGAAGCGAAAATGGTAAGATTTTTAAGAACTTTGGTTAACTGCTTTGGTTATGATTTGGATTCAAAGTATCTAGCTTGATGAGGTTATATGCAAATCAATATGGATTAAAAACAAATTGAAAAATGGCTCCTTAGACAGGCTTTTGATGATGAAGAAAAACCGTATCTGCCTAAGGTACCGAAAACAGTTATTTTTTCTAAAAAGATATTACCAGTGGGAAGGGAATTATGAAACTGTAAACGGTTGTTTTTCTAATGACTTTTCTAACAAGATATTTGGGTGCTATTTTAACTATCTTTTATTAATTATGCAGTATTCATTCCCATCATTATGTGTTGGGGGAGTAGGACGAATTGGAGCACCAAGTAGAAGAGAAATTGGTCACGGTACACTAGCAGAACGGGCCCTAAACCATGCTTGCCTTCTGAAGATGATTTTCCGTATATGATACGTGTTGAGAGCAACATAACCGAAAGTAATGGATCTTCAAGGTGTGACGGTTTTCATGTCTATTATAGGAAATAATAGTTCTAATATGTGTCGCATTAGATAAAACTTGTTTGAAAGTTATTTTGACATATGCTTTTATCTTTTTTGTGTGATGATGTGATAGCATGGCATCAGTTTGCGGGGGATGCCTTGCATTACAAGACGCTAGGGATATCACCAACCTAAGTGATATGTTTCCCGCCGCATCGCGCGGGTAAATGGCTAGTATATATATATATATATAAGGGACTGCTAGACAGAAAACTCTTAAATTTTTAGAAAACTCTGAAAACTCAAATCTCCCCTAATTTTTACCCAACCTCCCGACATTTTTTTTTTTGAAAAAAATAACACATGTAATATACATATTTTAAAGTGTTTTGGGCCAAAAAAAAAACAAAAAAGCGCCGAAGGGATTTTTTAAAAAAAATAAACAAATTTCAGCAATGTCCGGTTGCCTAACATGTGTTAGGCACAAAAGATAGAAATTGTTGATTTTTTTTTAAATCATCCCTTCGGCGCTTTTTTGATTTTTTTGGCCCAAAACTCTTAAAAACATGTATATTACATGTGTTATTTTTTTCAAAAAAAAAAAAATGTCGGGAGGTTGGGTTTTCTAGGGTTTTTTTATATATATAGGGTTTTCTATATAGCCCTACCCTATATATATATATATATATATATATATATAGGGGAAGGTTCATTGGGGAATACTAAAAAAGTGGGGAACAGCTGGGAATCGACTCAAACGGACTCCGATTGGACTCATTCCAGCGGCGTTGGAACCGGCTCGTCGAACCCTAACTAAGATCTCTTAACCCTAAACCCTAAATCCTAACTCCTAAACTCTAAACCCTAAAGCTAAAAAATAAGGCTAAAACTTAAGCTAAACCGTAAAATCTAAACTATAAACCCTAAAAGCTAAACCCTAAAGGCTAAACCCTAAGGCTAAACCCTAAAGCTAAACCCTAAAAGCCAAACCCTAATATATTTAGGGTTTAGGGGTTATGATTTAGGGTTTAGGGTTAAGAGATCCAAGTTAGGGTTCGACGAGCCGGTTCCAACGCAACTAGAATGAGTCCAATCGGAGTTCGTTTGAGCCGGTTCCACTTTTTTAGTGTTCCCCAATGAACCTCACACTATATATATATATATATATATATATATATATATATATATATATATATAGGGTAGGGTTCCAGCGTGAACAACCTCCCAAGAGTGAACTGCATGAACAGATATGGACCCTTGATTTCCTTTTTAGTTGTTAAGGGTAGAATTGTAGTTATATAAAAAATTAGATTTAAATCATTATTTTAATAATTGAATTAAGTTACATCTTTCCTAATTTAAATTCATAATCCACATTATGTTTATTTATTAATAAGATAATTATCAAAAGAAACAACAAATCACCAGATTTCAATTTTAATTTTTATTTCAGATTTCATCAACAGAATTCAAATTTTGATTTTTAAGATCCACGTAACCTTCATATTTCAACGTTATACATATGTGTACTTGGATATAAATAGAACAATACACATGTGTACTCAACATCGTACATATGTGTACAGTAATTCACAGGTGCACATCAACATTCAATACAAAAAAATTTTCTGAGATATCACAAAAATAGACGATATACACATGTGTACATCGCATTAAAAAGATGGCAAAATCAGAATACACATGTGTACATCACATTTAAACAAATAATTATTTTAATAATTGAATTAAGTTACATCTTTCTTAATCCTTGATTTGATTTGTGAGAGATTTATGCAATCAATTTAAGAGGATAATTGATTACTTGATTACTTGATTTGTGAGAGATTTATGCAATCAATTTAAGAGTGAACTGCGTGAACTGATCTGGGCCCTTGATTTTTATGATCTTGAGATTAAAGTGAGTGGCATGATGGTAATTATTTGGTTAATTTTTTCCATTTAATTAAATACAAAAAGGGTATATATGTAATTTTCATCTTAAATTGATTTGCATAAATCTTGTTCTCTCATAAATATCAAGTAAACACTATCATCTTCATTATTTGATAAAACCCTACCCAAAAACTCCCAGCCGACCCCTGTTCTTTCCCTCGTTCTCTTCTCCGGCTCCGGCAACCGGAGCAACGCCGGCCACCTTCATCACCCCGATATCCGACCGCACCCCCACACACCCAAACCACGACCGATTTATCCATTTTTTTGTCTCTCCATCTCGATGATGAAACAGAGTGCTTCAGATCTGATGTTTATCGCCGGCGATGTGATGTTTATCGCCGGCGATGTGATGTTTATCGCCGGCCGATCTGATGTTTATCGCTGATATGATGTTTATCGCAGATCGGATGTTTATCGCCGGTCTAATATTGTTCTCATTAACATTTGATTTTTCTGAACATGAAGAATGTGATGATGGTCTTATATTGTAGTACGTAACTTAGATTATTAGTTGTTAGTAGGTGTGTGGTCCGCCCGGAATGATGGAACATGCATCTGGTGGGAAGGTGAAAGATCGGTCACAAGGCAACGTGAGGTTTGTGTACCTTGTGTTTACTTGACGCCTTTTTTTGAGCATTAACGCTCTAACTACAAATGACATTTTTTTTATTCTTGTAGGTGAATGGTGTACTCAAGGAGCTTGGATACTCACAGAAGATATGGTTTACAGATTTTAACAAATTGGTGAGTTCAATTAACAACATTAATTTAATAATTTTGTCTATAATAAGATAATGGTTTTCAAGGGCGTAGCTTAGTGGGGGGCCGGGGGCGTCCGGCCCCTCGAACTTTTCGCTTAGTATTGCCGGGTATATAGTTTTCATATAGAATTTTGTAGGTATATATATTTTCGACCCCCGGATTTTATAATTTCTAAGGTATAATTTTAGGTCCGGGTCTCAAGCTTCGGCCACTGATGGTTTTGGCATGTTTACATGCTCAAATCACCATGTTCTTCTCAAACAAGGTGTGGGTTAGTAACATAAGACACCATTGTGGATTGTCGTATGGAAATTAATAAAATGTAATCTATAAATCACCTCTTTCAAAATTTACAATTATTCAAATTTTATAAAATCATATTTAGAAAATATTAAAATTCTTAGACTTAACTGATTTTTTATGAAATAAAGAATACAGTTACCTATCGAATTATGTTTCATTATGTTTCACTGAATACATTAATAGAAAAACATTGTTATTTAATTTGTAAATCGGAGATTTATAGTTATTAAAAATTTAAAATATAAATAGTTATTACAAATAGAAAATATTAAAATGTTCGTTTTGTTTATTCAGTTAAACAAACTATTACAAGTAACCAACTTTTATTTTATTTATTATTGAATATGTAAATTTGAGATTTTAGTTTTTAAAATATAAATTGAATTATTTGAGTGATTCGTACTCATAGAGGCTTGTACACATGTGTATTCTGATTTTGCTCTGTTTTTAATGCGATGTACACATGTGTATTCTGATTTTGCTCTGGTTTTAAAGCGATGTACACATGTGTATTCTGATTTTGCTCTATTTTTAATGCGATGTACACATGTGTATTCTGATTTTAACGTGATGTACACATGTGTATAGCGTCTATTTTTGTGATATCTCAGAGTTTTGTGTGTATTGAATGTGTAAGGTTGTTGATGTACACTTGTAAATTATACAAAGTATTAGTTGCTGAGTTTTTTTGTGCTATTATAGGAGATGTCGTTAACGAGAAAAGTGGTGATGGAAGGTCGATAAAGATGATTCACGTATGAGGTCGATAAGGATGATTCACATATGTTTGTTTGCTTGGTCGATAAGGATGATTCAGCATACAACGTGGCGAATAGTTGTAAAAGATGATGTTTTTTGTTTTTTCAATTATGTTGGGGTTATTGTTTTCTACGAAACTGAAACTTGTAATTATATGTTTTTTTGTTTGGTTTAGAAAATATTATGGAACTTGTAATTTGTTAAATATTAAATAGTTTTACAGGTATTGTTTCTATGTATGTATTATGTAGCTAATTACACATATGTTCGATGCTGATTACACATGTGTACTGTTCTATGTATATCCAAGTACACATGTGTATACCGATGAAATATGAAGGTTACGTGGATCTTAAAAATCAAAATTTGAATTCTGGTGATGAAATCTGAAATAAAAATTAAAATTGAAATCTAGTGATTTATTGTTTGTTTTGATAATTATCTTATTAATAAATAAAACATAATGTGGATAATAAATTTAAAATAGGAAAGATGTAACTTAATTCAATTATTAAAATAATGATTTAAATCTAATTTTGTATATAATTACAATCCTACCCTTAACAACTAAAAAGGAAATCAAGGGTCTAGATCTGTTCACGCAGTTCACTTTTGGGAGGTTGTTCACGCTGGAACCCTACCCTATATATATATATATATATATATATATATATATAGGGGATGAATCATGAGAAAACCAAAAAACTAACTAACAAAGCCTAAAAAACATACAATTTTTTTACATTTTTTTAATAAAAAATCGCTATTTTTTATATATGGAAAAAAATTAAAATTTTTTTTTGTTGTATTGCACATGTGCACTATTACGGATATAATGCACATGTGCAGTACAACAAATTTTTTTTTTTGAAATTTTTTTATATATAAAAAATAGCAATTTTTTTATAAAAAAAATTGGTATGTTTTTTTAGTGTTTTTTAGTTAGTTTTCTAGTTTTCTCATTTAGATGTAGTTTTCTCATGATCCTCTCCCTATATATATATATATATAGGGTAGGAGTTGGCTACAAAGCCTACTTTTCCTATAAAGTGTAGGAAGCAATCTCCTTTAGACATGTGGCATTTAGTTATTTTATACAAAAGGGTATAATGGTAATTGGATAATTATTTTAATTATGGAAAATTTATTATCCTAAACAAATTAACGAGTTATTTTAGGAAACTACATATCTCCCTTGATTTCAAAATCGACTATAATATTTTAAATCATGATGATCGCAAATTCATATTCACATTCCATTATTTTTTTAAGGTGTGTTTTATCAGTTTCTTGTTCTTCACACTGTGTTATATCAGTTTTCACATCCCCTCGTTAATTTCGAAACATAAAACACATCTATAATTTTCTAGATGTTTTCTTTTGTCTGTTTATGGGCTCTTCACATTGTGTTATATCAGTTTTCATAATTAAACACACCCGTTACACATAAAACACACCAGCGCCTGATATAAAACACACCAGTGTCTGAAATACACAATATAGAACACACCAATGTTTGATTAAATGTAGACATACTAGGGTCTTAAATACACAATATAAAACACATCAGTGTCTTAAATACATAATATAAAACACACCAGGTTCGGAGCTGTGGAAGTTTAAAACACAGTAGTTTCCGAGGAGAGAAGATAGAAAGAGAGTGAGAGAAACTTGCGAAAATGATGGGGAAGTTATGGTATGACAGTTATTTCCTTATTTAAAATGAATTAAATGACACATTTGTCCTCAATCAATTAAATTAGCCTATTTTAAGACAAATATATTACCAAAATGCTATCAATATAATCTCAACCATCAAACACACTCATCTAATGGTCAAGATCACTTCCTACACTTTGTAGAAAAAACACACTTTGTAGAGAAACCCCCACCATATATATATATATAAACGGGTTCAGGAGAGAACGGTGAAAAGTGTGAGAACGGTAAGAACGGATCCTGGCCCAACACATGGCATGGGGCCCTAATTGTTATGCGGGGGTACGATTGTCCTTTTATGCGTTCCCTCCCTATTCGCGTTATAAATCTCTTTCAAATTAAAACTCCAAAGATTTATTGTTAACTGTTACCTCCTTTGCAAGCTTTCTCAGATCTGTGGCGTTTAACGTGGATTCAGTTCGACAAAGTAAAATTCGTTGGCGTTTTCTATTTTTCGTTCCAGCAAATCATGCAACAGATATGGCATTTTGTTCTTTTATCATTGTTCTATGGCGTTTTTTTGTATTATTATTTTTATAATGTGTTGTATGATTTTCAATAGCGTTATTTCAATTATGAAATTTAATCGCGTTTTAATTGATATTTAATCTATTATTAAGAACTGCAATTGGAGTTTTCAATATTAATTTTAATTGTCGTTTACGTTCTAGTGTATTTATTATGTTTTTACGATCATTGGCGTTTTTCATCTATTTGATTAGTTTTGAATTTTATTTAGTAGTATTTGTGAATGTCAGTTATTACTATTTTGTTAATTTGTGTAAACATTAGTTTTGTTAATTATGGCATTTTCATTATGATGTTATATTTTGTTAATTATTTATGTTGTTAAGTGTTTTTAATTATTCATCTCATGGCTTTTTTATCACGTCGTTTTTAAATTATGTGTTTATTATGTCTTGTTTATTATTCAATTAATGGCGTTTTAATGTATAATGTTATTACGAGACATCACTCTGTTTTTTTATTTTTCTGTTCCTCCCTATGTTTTCTCAGACGAAGTCTCTTCCTCGAGTCAAAGGCAATGCCCCAAAACTGGATTACCATTTATCATTCCTAACGTCAGTGAAGAATTAAAGCCCAGAAAGGACATGTATTTTCAAGCCTTGATGATTGTTATTCAATGTATGTTAAGTATGCCATGGAGTGTGGGTTTTCAGTCAGGAACGACACTACAAAGACAAACTCTAAAGGTGTCTTACATATTAAGTATTACTTGTGTACGAGATCTGGGTTATACAAGGACAAGAAGGTTGATACATTGGACCCCAATCAAAAGGAGCGAGTAGTGCGATCTAACTTTTCAAAGAGGACTGATTGTGGTGCACTGTTATGTGTACTTTTTGAGGATGGATCATGGAAGGTGTATAAGTTTGTTGAGGAGCACAATCATGAACTTGTTGAACGTCCTGATAAGCATTTTCTTCCAACTAAACGACACCTCACTCAGCTCCAGAAGCATGTTATACACAGCATGTCTAAGTTGAATTTGGGTCCTGTCAAGGCGTTTAATGTTATGAAGACTTGTTTTGGCGGTTTTGAAGACGTGGGTGCAAGCAAAGTTGAATTTAAGAACTATAAGAGGCAAATTAGCCGATATGGTTGTGAAACATTTGAATGAAAAAAAACATTCCCGGCCTAATTTCTTGTATGATTACATCACAGACGAAGAGAATCGTTTGAAGGGTCTTTTTTGGTGATGTGATTTCGTTTGACGGCACGTATCGTTCCAAGAAGTAATATTTTATAATTCAACTTCTTCTGTTTTTGGCGTTTTATTAATTTACATGCAATGACGTTTTTTTATTTTACATGCAATGGCGTTTTATTAGTTTACATGCAATGGCGTTTTATTAGTTTACATTCAATGGCGTTTTGTTATTGTTTCATTTCTCATGGCATTTTCATATGCATATACTCTATGGTGTTTGTACCGTTCACTGGTATAGACAATCATCACTGCAATGTAACATCTGATGCAGCATTGTTGGCATCGGAAACTGCTGATACGTATATTTGGTTGTTAATAGTTTTTCTAAAAGTTGTTGGTTCTCAACCAAAAGTTGTTGTCACTGACCAAGATCCAGCGATGAAGAAGGCTATTTCTGTTGTATTTGTTGACACGAGGCATCGATTATGCATGTGGTATGTGATGCATAAACTTTCTCTGAAGGTTGTAATGTTTTTTTATCTTTGGCATTTTAGGATACACTGCGTTTTAAAATACATGGCGTTTTGTACCTTGTTACAGTTTTTTTAATTAAGGTTTGTCTTTTGTTTTTTTATTTATCCATGGCGTTTTCGTGTTATATATAGGTTGGTGTTAGGCTATGCAATTCCACCAATTTTAAAGAACGTATTTGTGGTGTTGTGTGGACGGATATTCTCACACCTGAAGAGTTTGAATCAGAATGGGAAGCGGTTATCGCATAATTCAATTTAGAAGATAATGACTGGCTATCTGATATTTTTGCACTTAGGGAATCTTGGATGCCTGCATACTATAGAATGGAGCATATGTCTGGTCTTATGCGAACGGGATCCAGGTCGGAGAGTGAGAATCATTTTTTTGGTCAAGTGTGCAATTTGAAAGCTACTCTTGTTGAGTTCATGACGCATTATGAGACTAAAATAGAAGCACATCGTCACACACATCGTAAAAATGATCATGAATCTTGATACAAAAGACCCCAGTTGAAGAATAGTTACAAATTGTTGGAAGGGCAAGCTGTTGACATATACACAAAAAGTATTTTTTGTGACGTTCAAGCTAAGCTTATTGGAGTTGCGGATTGCATAAATCAACGTTACGAAGATCAGCCTGATGGGTTTGTTAAGTTTTACGTAAATGACTTCCAACAGCCTTGTACATCCTTATTGAGGTAAATAATGGCGTTTTGGTTTTTATGGCGTTTTCTATTAATGGCGTTTTATCATATGCAATGTGTTTTTTTTTCTTTTTTAGACAAACATTCTATGCATGGTGTTATAGAGATATTGTTTTTGGCGTTTTTCAGGTAATGTTCCGTAAGTCTGATTGCACATGCAGTTGCTCATGCAGGCGTTTTGAACAGTTTGGTTTGCTATGTAGACATATATTCTATGATTTGAAAATTATGGACATTAGGGAATTTCCAAAACAATACATTCTGAATAGATGGCGCAAAGAGGCCTCCCCAAACTGCTCTCCTGAGTTCTCAATTAGTCGTGAATATATGACCGAGCTTGATACTGATGTGCAAAGTATGATGCGAGATATTATTTATTCATCCGAATACACTTTTGAACCGTTTATCTGGTAATAAAGAGGAGCTATCCTTATTCAAGGATCATGTTCAATCTTATATGAAGAAGGTTCAAGATATGCAGATTGTTGCTCCTCCCGCTAGTTATAGGGATAGATTTGCCGAGATAACCGGTCAATATAAAAACGACAAGAATCCGATAAGAGTCCCTGTAGGTTATAAATCCAAAGGTTCTGGTTATCGGAAGCACCTGAAATCTAAACAGGAGATACCAATCGACAAAAAGAAATCAAAGTTGAAACCCGGGGCCAAAGAAAAACAGTGTCAGAACTGCAAAGCCTATGGACTCTACGCATCAACATGCAAACAGGCCGTAATTAAAAGAAGATCGACAAGGTCTTCGAGAGCCAGTGAAGAGTAGTTTGGCATTTTGTATTTGTCATTCTTACAGAACACATACAGATGGTCTTCGATAGCCAGTGTAGAGTAGTTTGGCCTTTTTTTTATTTCAATCCTATAGAACACAGACATTTCTCAGTTTGTCATTTTAAATCATTTTTTTTTTGCATCTTTTTCTTTTTTCTACCTCTTTGTTCATAACATGCTACTTCGAAGTTAAATAACAAACAATATAAGATCGGGCACGGAAATCAAACGCCAAAAAAAAAAACAATAATGCCACTAAATAAAACTACCATAAACTTCTACTTTTGGTCGTGCTAAACTCAATAATGTTTTGCTGAACGAAATGGATAACATTGTTAATCCTCGGTCAAGAAAGATGTGTAACAATGTTATCCATCCCGTTTAGCTAAACTTTATAGAGAACAAAAACAGAATCTCCATGAAATGGCTTTTTTGAAGTTTTGTGGTTTTTGTATGTTTTGGCGTTTATATTTAGGATCTTGCTCATTACATAGAGCGAAAGTTTATTGAGAAAATAGTGTATATCAAAGAAACATGGATTTGAATCTTTGATATTTTTTTTTTGGCGTTTATAAGATGAATGGTATAGAGGAAAATATAGGTTTTTTGTGGTTTTGGTGTGGATTTTAGTAGTTCTGAGAGTTTGTTTATATAAGAAGTTTTTGGCGCGTATACCCATCGTTTCAGTACTGTTTGTTCAGCTTTATCGGTTAAAAACAAAGTTTGGCGTTTTATATTTATGGCGTTATATTATGATGAAGTATGCTATGTGTGTTGAGGCGGGATTTTAATAGCGTGAGTTTGGCGTTTTATGTTAAGTCAAAAGACCCTTTTACCCTTAATGAAACGCGTCAGATTAATAAAAGTGATTTTATTTACGAAAATTCCACCGCATCATCTAGTCCATAGATTGTTTTGATCTGACGATCCATAAGCGTTCTCTCCGTTCTCACACTTTTGAGCGTTTTCTCTAAATCCTGACCCTATATATATAGGTACGGGACTAGGAAAAAACGCCCTAAAGTGTGAGAACGGTGAGAACGCATCCTGACCCTACATGTATCGCACGATATAATTAGGGCGTATGGGTTTTTTTTGTCATTTTATCTTCCGCTTTTCCAATTCGGTGTCACAATATTGCTTCATTTTTTGTGTTTAAGATTTTTTGGCGTTAACCAAATTCAATAATTATCAGGCGTTTTAATGGTTTCATTGTATTAATATTTTGGCGTTTATGGCATTTCCAAATCGTCGGCCATTGGAACCCCAAGGGCCAGAATATCTCTGTGAATGGCTTCATCCATACTAAGTATTGCCAGGACTTTTTAGGTTGATGCCCCATTGTTTGTTCTTAGATTCAATGGCGTTTAGATTCAATGGTGTTTTAGACAAGATGACCCATTGTTCTATTATTTTTTATATACATTTTCGCGTTTGTGGTATCTTGACGTTTTACAAGCGGAAAATTATATTACAACCACAGGGGAAAAAATAGAAGCGAAAAAAAATAAATTAAAAATCCTAATCAGATCTCTCTTCACAATCTTCACTGTCATCAGTCTCTCTCTTCTTAATACTACAAGAACTGTCACCAAATATAAGGCGTTTTTATGTAAAACTTAACAAACCCCATCGGTCTGATTATTTTGTTTGCTCGATGCTGAGTGGGTTTTTCGCTTTTCTCTTCAACCTTATCTTCATCTTTATAATCATCCCACTCTTCAGTGTCATTGATCTCTTCTCCTCATCAAAGCCTTCTTCAAGAACAAAGAACACAAAATGATATATGACTGTCATCAGTATCTTTTCTTGAAGATTTGTCCATCTCATGCAGCAAAATCTTACTGAGTTAGTCCCGTCACCTAATAATCCATTCAGTGAAACTTCACGAAGAACAATACTGAATATCCAAGAAAGCATGTTAGTCATCTTTGATTTTTTTTTTTAATTTTTGGCGTTTTACGGTGAGTGGTATTTAGGAACATTGGTGTTTGTTTTTTTTGGTGTGATCAAATGGAAGTTGCTGAGAGGTATCATTTTATAGGATATCTTTGGCGCGTAGTTTAGGCGGGATATTATTATAATAAAGTATTTGTCGTTTCAGTTACTGTTTGTAGTTACTGTTTTTGATAAGCTTTATCTCTGAAGTTTGTAACACGTCCCATCTTTCAAGTTTGGTGTTTTAGATTTTAATATAATAAATGTTGTTAGTAATAAAGTTTCCGTCGCTTCAGTTTTACTGTTTTGTAGTTACTGTTTCTAGTTACCTTTTCGAGGTTTTGGTGTTTTGTTATTTTTAATGAGGTTTTATATAAAGATGACACTTTGTTCTATTTCTCTTGTACCTTGTTTTTTAATATTTTTTTTAAGTTTTTTTATAATACTTCTCCAAAGTAATTTTATTATAGTTTGGGAGTTTTGGGGCGTTTTATGGCATAATGGCGTTTTCTCAAGCATTTGTCCGTGTGGCGTTTTTATTATATATGACGTTGTTATTATATAACAATCAACTGATAAAGAAAATTAAAAAAATATATATATATATATATATATATATATATATATATATATATATAAATAATTGATCTTCCAAATCTTCACTGTCACCGGTCTCTTTTTTTTAATCATCTTAACTGGCTGTTTCGACTTTCGTATGATTCATTTTGTTGATTTTTTTTGTTTTTGAAATAGCTTTTTTGTCGCCGTGTGGAAGCACACAGTGTGACGTCAGCCTCTTTTTCTTGAAGATTTGTCCATCTCATGCAGTAAAATGTTATTGAGTTACACCCCTCAGCTAACAATCCATTCGGCGAAACTTCGCGTAGAACAATATTGAATATCGAAGGAACGATGTTTGATTTTTTAACTTTTTGGCGTTTTCCAAGAAAAAGAACGGCACTAAATAAAAGTAAATTAAACCTCTAAATTTGGTCGTGCTAAACTCAATAATGTTTTGCTGTATGAGATGGACAACATTGTTAATCCTCAGTCAAAAAAGATGTCTAAAAATGTTGTCCACCCCATACAGCTAAACTTTATTGAGAACAAAACTGAATCTCCAAGAAATGACATTTTTGCAATTTTGTGGTTTTTGTATGTTTTGGCGTTATAAATTGGATGGAAGTTGAGGATAAAGTCAATAAGATTTTACTCAATGAGATGGACAATATCCTCACTTAAGGATTTTGTCCATCACATTGAGCGAAACCTTACCGACAACCAAACTGAATTTCAACGAAACGTTTTGTTTTAGGAATCTTTGATGTTTGGGTTTTTTTTGGCGTTTCTAAGACGAATGGTATATATTAGATATGGCGTTTTGGGTTTTGTGTGTTTTAATGGAAGGTCTGAGATGTTGTATATATGGGATGTTTTTGGCGGGATTTTATTATAAAAAATACTAGTAATTAAGTCCCGTCGTTTCAATTACTGTTTGTTCAGCTTTATCGTTTAAAACAAGTTTGCCGTTTTATATCTAATGACGTTTAGATTAGGATGGTGTGTGCTATGTAGGTTAATGTGGGAATTTAATGGCGTTTTATTTATGAGATGTCGTTTTGTGTAGAGAAGTCAAAAGACTTTTTTACCCTTAATGAAGCACGACACACTAATAAAAGCGATGTTATTTACGAAAACGTCACCGCGTCATCTAGTCCATAGATTGTTTTGATCAGAAGATCCATAGCCGTTCTCTCTGTTCTCACACTTTTCACCATTTTCTCTAAATCCCGACCCTATATATATATGTATGTATGTATATATATATATATATATAGGGAGAAGCTCATGCGAGAACCACCTCTTATTGCGAGAACCGCGAGAACCAATGTGAACACAACCAAAAATGTCTAAAAATAGCTAAAAATCACACAAATTTTTTTTTAATATTTTTTATATAAAAATCGCTACTTTTCGAAGCCAAAAAAATTAAAATCTTTTTAAAAAAAAAAAAAAATTTTGCCACTAAAAGTAGCGATTTGAGCATAAAAAATATTAAAAAAAATTTAGATTTTTTTTTTTTTGATTTTTTAGATTTTTTTAGGTTTTTTGGGGGTTTAGTTTTTAGCATTTTAGCTTGGGGTGGGGGGGTTTAGGTTTTTGGGGGGTGGGGGAGGGGGAGGGGGGTTTAGGTTTTTTTTTTTTGGGGGGGGGGGGGGGTTAGGTTTTTTTAGGTTTTTTGGGGTTTTAGTTTTTAGCATTTAGCTTGGGGGGGTTAGGTTTTTTTAGGTTTTTTGGGGTTTTAGTTTTTAGCATTTAGCTTGGGGGGGGTTTAGGTTTGGGGGGGGGGGGGGTGGGGGTTAGGTTTTTTTTAGGTTTTTTTAGCTATTTTAGGTTGTGTTCACATTGGTTCTCGCGGTTCTCGCAATAAGGGTGGTTCTCGCATGATCTCCTCCCTATATATATATATATATATAGGGAGGAGATCATGCGAGAACTGCGAGAACCAATGTGAACACAACCAAAAATGCCTAAAAATCACACAAATTTTTTTTTTATATTTTTTATATAACAATAGCTACTTTTCGAAGGCAAAAAAAAAATTAAATTTTTTTTTTTGCCACTAAAAGTAGCGATTTGAGCATAAAAATATTAAAAAAAAATTTAGATTTTTTTTTTTATTTTTTTAGATTTTTTAAAGATTTTTTTAGGTTTTTTGGGGGTTTAGTTTTTAGCATTTTAGCTTGGGGGGGGGGGGGTGGGGGAGGGGGGTTTAGGTTTTTTTTTTTTTTTGGGGGGGGGGGTGGGGGGTTTAGGTTTTTTTTTTTTGGGGGGGGGGGTTAGGTTTTTAGGTTGTGTTCACATTGGTTCTCGCTGTTCTCGCAATAAGGATGGTTCTCGCATGATCTCCTCCCTATATATATATATATATATAATGGGGAACACTAAAAAAGTGGGAAACTGGGAAACACTCTTAAAAATTTATCTTAACATGTTAAAAATTATTTATTTTTTTTTTAAAATTCGTCGCTTTTCCTTATAAATACTTGTAGAAAGGAAATCTCGCATGTTGAAAAAAACCAAAGATCGCATTGAAAAAAAATTTTGCATGTTGAAAAAATCGCATGTTGCTGAAAAAACCAAAATTGCATGTTAAAAAATATCGCATGTTGATACTGCATCTCATACGCAACGTATGTTAAGGCAATTTTTTAATCTAACTTTACACATAATATTGACGCCGCGACACTAACATTATTAGAAGTTGAAGTTTAAAAATTTATTTCATTAATCTTTTATTCACAAATAAGTTATATATATAGTGAAAGTGTAATGTACAATATGCCTTATCGTACGATGCGTACGCAATTAGTGTATAACATGTAATTTTGTACATTTCGGTTGTCCGAGGTTATGACCATGCGATTTTGTTAGCCGAATTTATGACATGTTCCGGGCTTGTGAAGCCATGCGAGTTTGACCATATTACATGCGAACAACCATTTTGTAAGTCCGAGTTTGTGAAGCCATACGATTTCTAATCACGTACGCATCTTACGTTAAGGCCAATTGTACAATAACCGGCCTTTGTATATATATATATATAGAGGGAGGGGGGTTTAGGATCGTGTGAGAAGTACTAGGCTAATAAAAAAACTTAAGAATCATTCTGGACCACATATTTTTCCTAAGCAAAAAATGCAAAAAAAAAAAAAAAATGCAATTTTTGTTTTGAAAAAAATCGGAGCTTTTTCTATTAGTTTCTTTAGGGATTTATACACATGTGTAATTTTAACTATACATATGCTTATATTGCTAATCTTTTAACTATACATATATGTATATACGTATTCAAAATTGAAAAATAAGTATTATACATCTATGATTGAGGTGAACAATTTAGTTTTAGCTTAATTTAGCATTAGTATTTAGGGTTTAGCATTAGGGTTAGTTTTGGTATTTAACATTAGTATTTAAGGTTTATCTTTAGGATTTTAGTGTTTAGCATTAATATTTAGGGTTTAACTTTATAGTTTAGCTTTAGGGTTTAACACTAAGGTTTAGCTTTAGGGTTTAGTTTTTAGGTTTTAGCATAGGGTTTAGAGATTTTGGTTATTGTTCAACAAGCCGGTCCCAATGCCATTGAAATGAGCTCAATCAACATTCGTTTGACCCAGTTTCCTACACTTCTTAGGTTAAGGATATATATTTTTCATAATATACATATATGTTCAAAAATCAAAATTGACAATATACATATATGTATATACGCAAGAAAAAAAACTATTAAAAACGTACGATTAGAAATAATTTATTTTTTTGCTTGGAGAAATTTATGGTTCAGAATGCTTTTTAAGTTTTTCAAATAGGATGTTATTCTCTTAGGACCATATTCTATATATATACACACACACACACACACACACACATAGAGAGAGAGAGACATAGAGAAAGAGAGAGAGACGGGATCAGGAGAAAACGGTTGGAAGTGTGAAAACGTTGAGACGGATCCTGGATGAACACGTGGCGCGATATAATCAAGGCGGAGGGGTGTTTTTGTCTTTTTATTTTTTTTCAAATGCATCTCACACACCGTTCTCATTTGTGGCGTGGAGGATTTTTTGGCGTGTAGTTAAAAATAAAAACTTCTTGGCGTTTTATTGTTTTTTTAGATCTGCCGCGATGAATTAATCGTTTTTGTCTTACAAAGTAAATATCTTGGCATTTATGGCGTTCCCAAATTCATTATAATCGATTAAATATTCAAACATTACAATTTTTATGGCGTTTTCTTGTTTTTTTGCAGATATGTCGTGATGAATTAATCCTTTTCGTCTTATAAAAGTAACCATGTTGGCATCCATGGCGTTCCCAAATTCATTATAAACCATTAATAATTCAAACATTATAATTTTTTTGGTGTTTTATTTGTTTTTGTAGATCTGTCCAGATGAATTAATCCTTTTTATCTTATAAAAGTAAATATCTTGGCGTTCATGGCGTTCCCAAATTCATTATAATTCATTAATAATTCAAAACATTACAACTAAGACGAAATCAAACTAAACTAATATTCTTTTGCAGTCGGTATTACATCAGAGATGTACCCATCGCTTTGCTCATCACTTTCTTCAGACTCATCATCATCTAGGTCACTAGCGTATAACGCCATCAACTGGTTTTGCCTGTCTCGCATCCTATATTTAAATATATTCACAATCATGGGTGTTACAACGTGTGAAGGTTCTAAATCACAGAGTTGTTCAAGAAGGTGTAGTCTATCTGTGTTCAGCACTTCGTCCATCATCAACAAATCCTCTTCCCCGTTTTCATAAGGCACTTTCACCATTCTTGATTGTTCATCCAAACTCCAACCGGTAACTGTTGGTAGATCAAAAACGTCATCATCATTATCATCATCTTCTGGAAATATTCTCTTCAATCTTCTTATTACTGTTTGAGTCATTTCACACTGGTTGGCCATTGGAACCCCAAGGGCCAGAATATCCCTCTGAACGGCCTCATCCATACTAAGTATGGCGTTGATGGTCTTGACCTTCACCCTTCTCTTGTCTGAGAACTTTAAGACGAAATGTCTCTCCGACGTATCAAACCTCCATGCAATAACCTGAGCCATTTGATTTAAGTTGTATGGCGTTTTAGACAATTTATGGCGTGTTAAGTTTGTTTACTTGTTCTACTTATATAATGACCTTTTTTTTGGCACGAAGTAGATTAGGTCTATATGTTTTTGGCGCTAAGAAACAAGAGTAATTATCTTTTTTTCATGTGTATTTTTTATATTTGTCGTGTGATGTAGGATGCAGACCTATAATGTGACAAACAAATATGACGTTTTGAAAATATAAAAAAAAATACAACTAATTAACTTTTGTAAGGCAAAATAAAATAGGTGAGGATAAACTCAATAAGATTTTGCTCAATAAGATGAACAAAATTTCCACTTAAGAATTTTGTTCAACACATTGAGTGAAACTTTATTGAGAACAAAACTGAATCTCCAAGAACACTTGCCATGTGTGGTTTTTTGAACTTTCTGGCGTTTTATTGAGAACAAAACTGAATCTCCAAGAATTTTGACTTGGTGTGTTGGTATGTTGTTCGTTTTGGAGCCGATGGTCTCTCTGGAAGCAGCCTCTCTATCCCTAGGGATAGAGGCAATGTCTGTCTACATCCCACCCTCCCAGACCCTATAAGTAGCTTCGCTATTTGTGGGATTTACTGGGTATGGTTGTTGTTGGCGTTGGCGTTTTATTATATGGCGTTTGTTTTTTGGTGTGGTCAGTGGAGGTCCTGAGACGTTGTTTATATAAGTTGTTTTTGGCGCGTAGTTTAGGTGGTAATTTATTATAATAAATGTTAGTAATAAAGTTTCCGGCGTTTCAGTTACAGTTTGTTCAGTTTTATCTGTTAAAGCTGTAAGGCGTCCTACCATTAAGTTTGGCGTTTTAGATAAAGATGATAAAATACAACTACTTAACTTTCACAAAAAAAATTAAAACTTCTCGTCAGAAGGGATTTCGTCTAAGAAGTATCCATCGCTCCCCTCGTCTTCTTCTTCGGATTCTTCATCCAGTTTCTCATCCAAGTCATCACTTTCAGTTTCATCGGTCTCTTATTCTTGAAGATTTTGTACCCTCAATCATATCATGCAATAATGCCAATTTTACTGTCATGTCTGTGTTCAAACATGTTGTGTTGTATAAATCCTTTAGGAACCCAAGACTCTGTTTGGTCACGATGTTTTCAAGCGTGTAGTCTTCCTGCTCTCCGTTATCACATACAACAGTCACCATGTCAGCGTCTTCATCAAAACGCCATGATCGGATGACTAGGTCCATATTTGCATTTGCATTGTTCGATCCAAATTTTCTTGTTAATTTTCTTATAACCGTCTGTGTTTTCTCATAGAGGTTATCAAGAGGAACGCCAAGTGCTAGGATCCCTTTCTGTACTTCTTCTTCTACAATCATTATGGCTTTGATTGTTTTCACAAACACTCTTGTTCTGTTATCAAAAAGGATTACGAATCTATTGACTCTAAGGTTGAATCTCCATGAAATGATGTTTGCCATTTTATTTTTTCAGAGTTTTCTTTTTAAATCTGGCATTTTGGTTAAATATGCGTTTTTTAGTATGATCAATGGAAATGATGGTAATATCGTTTATATAATGATGTTTTTGGCACGTAGTTTAGGATGAAATTTTTTATAATAAATGTTAGTAATAAAGTTTCATTTACTGTTTGCTCACCTCTATCTGTTAAAGCTGCAACGCGTTTCATCATTAAGATTAAGTTTGGCGTTTTTGTATGAATGGCGTTTTAGATAAATATGGCGTTTCATCTGGAAGAGCCTGATGTGTATGGCTTGTAGGTTAAGGCAGGAATTTTAATGGCGTTTTGTTCATGAGTTTGGCGTTTTGTATTAGAGCAATAAAAAGACCCTTTTACCCTTAATGAAGCGAGTGCACGTAATAAAGTTGATGTTATTTATGAAAACGCCACCGCTCCATCCTAATCCATAGATTGTTTTGATTCAACGGATGAGGGGTGTTCTCACCGTTTTCACACTTTTAGGTGTTTTCCCTAAATCCTGCCCCTATATGTGTGTGTGTGTGTGTGTGTGTGTGTGTGTGTGTGTGTGTGTGTATGCAAGGTAGAGTTCATGCGAGAACTACCTTTATTGCGAGAACCGCGAGAACCAATGTGAACACAACAAAAATAAACCCACTACACCACCAAAAATCTAAAAAGAAAACCTAAAAAAACCTACCCCCCCCACCCCAAAAAAAAAAAAAAAAACCAAAACCCCCTCCCTCCACCCCCCAAAAAACCTAAACCCCTCCCCCTATCCCCACCCAAGCTAAATGCTAAAAACTAAACCCTCAAAAAAACCAAAAAAATAAAAAAAACACACAATTTTTTTTTATTTTTTATTTAAATTGCTACTTTTAGTAGCCAATTTTTTTTAAAATTTTTTAATAACGAAAACTAGCGAATTTTTCATAAAAAATATTAAAAAAAAAATTGTGTGTTTTTTAGATTTTTTAGGTATTTTTGGTTGTGTTCACATTGGTTCTCGTAATAAAGGGTGGTTTATAAATGATCCTTCACCTATATATATATATATATATATAGGGAGAAGATCATGCGAGAACCACCTCTTATTGCGAGAACCAATGTGAACACAACAAAAAATGCCTAAAAATAGCTAAAAATCACACAATTTTTTTTAATATTTTTTATATAAAAATCGCTACTTTTCGAAGCAAAAAAAAATATTAAAAAAAATTTTAGATTTTTTTTTTATTTTTTTAGGTTTTTTGGGGGTTTAGTTTTTAGCATTTTAGCTTGGGGGTGGGGGAGGGGGGTTTAGGTGTTTTTTTTGGGGGGGGGGGGGGTTAGGTTTTTTTAGCTATTTTAGGTTGTGTTCACATTGGTTTTCGCGGTTCTCGCAATAAGGGTGGTTCTCGAAAACCAATGTGAACACAACCTAAAAAAACCTAACCCCCCCCCCCCCCCGGCCCCAAAAAAAAAAAAAAACCTAAACCCCCCTCCCCCACCCCCCAAAAACCTAAACCCCCCCCCCCCACCCCCCTCCCCGCATGCTAAAATGCTAAAAACTAAAAGCCCAAAAAACCTAAAAAAATCTAAATTTTCTTTTTTTTAATATTTTTTATGCTCAAATCGCTACTTTTAGTGGAAAAAAAAATTAAAAAAAAAATTTATTTATTTATTTTTTGCTTCGAAAAGTAGCGATTTTTATATAAAAAATATTAAATTTTTTTTTTTTTGTGGTTTTTAGCTATTTTTAGGCATTTTTGGTTGTGTTCACATTGGTTCTCGCGGTTCTCGCAATAAGAGGTGGTTCTCGCATGATCTTCTCCCTATATATATATGGGAGGGTTTAAATAAGAACGCTAAATATCGCGAGAACCGTGAGAACGAATAAAAAAACCATGCGAACTTGGTCAAAAACAATTCAAATTCAAAATTTTCTTTTTACACTTATCATTGTTATTGTTATTCGAATACAATGTTAGAAATTAAATTCACACATTTAAATTTACGTCAATTCGTAAATAATGAAAATTTACACATGTGTAAGTTTGTCATTTACATATGTGTAAATTTGTTATTTTTACACATGTGTAAAAAATCTAGTAAGAGTGATTTTGAGAGGAGAAATTAATTATTTGATGTTGTGAATTCTTTTTTGATGTTGTATTTTATTTAGAATGAAGTTTGTGTTAAAAAAAATCGGTTTTGATTGGTTTTTTCATTCGTTCTCACGGTTCTCGTAATAGTTAGCGTTCTCAAGATAACCCCCTATATATATATAGGGTAATGCTCTATAAAAAACCCTTGAATTTTAGAAAACTTTGCAAACCCAATGCATGGTCTAGATTTTGCCACGTGTCCATAGTAAATATCATATTCTTTTTGTCTTTGAGGGCATTATGGTATTTTCACATCTATCTTAGATATTTTCCCCTATTTGATTTGACAATAATTAATACCCATCACATCCAAATCTACTTTCAAAACCCAAGATCCACCATTCAAAACCTTCATTTTTTCATTAACTTCATCTCTGTGTTTCAAGATCCACCCTTTCAAAACCTCAATTTTCCATTAACTTCATATCTGTTTCAAGTTCTACCCAAGATCCATTTCCATGAACTTCATTTCGGTTTCAAGATCCACCATTTCAAAACCTCCATTTCAAGATCCCCACTGACGGGAACGTCATTCACAACGAGTTCCCTACTGACGAGGACAAGAATGATCAAGGTTTTTCATCCTTTTTTTTGATGGGTTCGAGTTTTTTTTTTTTTTTTTTTCTTTTTTACACCCCTAATTCAACTTTACATGTTAATTTCTTAAAAGAAATCGAAGAACCAAGTTACTGTCGAAGAATCAAGATCCTGTCAATAATAAGTTGGTTTTGATTTTTAATTGTCATTTACTTTGATTTTCGTTCTTCACAATTGGTTTTATTTTTTCCAGAATTAAGAATGTTGCCAAAAGATTAATTATTTTTCAATACCATTGATTATTGTTTCAAAAAAAAGAATGACGTTTATAGGTAATAAATTTCAATACTATTGATTTTAGTTTGGTTTTCATTCTTCTGGTGTTTATAAATTTTGATTTTGATTAATGGATTACTTGTTTTGGTTTCAAACTCGTTTGATTTTGATCCATGGATTAGTTATTTTTGTGTTAAAAAAATGTGTTTGTTGGTTTGGGGATTTTGATCTGAACAGTAACTGTTTTTTTGTTGGTTTTGTTGCCTTGTTTGGTGCTTTTTGATCTGAATAGTAACTGTTTTTGTTGGTTAGGTTGCTTTGTTTTGGGCTTTTGATCTGAATAGTAACTGTTTTTGTGCGTTATAGTACAGAAACAGACCCATAACATGTGTTAATCCCCTGTTAGAATGATATATAACGTGTGTTGATTTACAGAAACAGACCAATAAAGATATTCAATCGACAAGCTGGATGGATGTAGGCGACGCTAATGCGGGGACATGTGTTAAAAAAAAGATATTCAATAGGTCACATTTTTTGGGAAGGAACTCTTCGTTCATTTATAACATGTGTTAGTGGTTCATGCTGTAACAGAACTCCATGATGTAACCTGACATGTGTTCATGTATAACATGTGTTAAGCCCCTGATAGAATGATATATAACGTGTGTTAACCTTGGTTACTAGTAATATGTAATGTGAGACTCTTATTATTTTATCTAGGACGTGTTGTTAAAAATGTTCTGGCCTCCCGAACTTCTGCCTTGAAGTCGACCTCAGCATAGATTGACATTCGAAATCATTGTGAAATTCTATGAAGCCAAACATCAACCATTGATTATGTTTTATTAACTAGATCTATGATTGTCAATTAATTGGTATATTTATAACATTTAAATAAACCAGTAGTTCAAAAGCAAACATCCTGAACCATGGCGCCAACATGGTACAAACACACAAAACTTTTATTTGTAGTTTTCCAAACAGAGATTCCTGCATTTGTTTTTTATTTTGCTGAGTGTACAACAATGACGAAATTAGGTAGGGGATGATTGAGTACGAGTGCAAAAACAGCAACATTTGAGAATGGCACATGGTACACACAAACAAAAATATAACGTGTGTAACATACGTGTTTTCATTAACATGTGTTAAGTTCCCGATACACATGAAATATAACGTGTGTTAACATGTGCAGCCAGCAGGAGGATGGCATGTAAATGTGCAATATGATTAGCGGATCACGTATTGTAACACATTTATAGGTAGCATGGGAATAAATAAAATGAAACGCCGTATTTATTCCTTCAATGGAAAAATGACTTTCCCCAGTAGTACCAGGGGATAGTTGGTGGCTCTTGTGTTAGTGGTTCATGTGTATAACGTGTGTTAACATGTACAGACAGCAGGAGGATGGCAGGTAACGTCAAATATGAATAGCAGACCATGTATGGTAACACATGTATAGGTAACTTGGGAATAAATAAAATGAAACGCAGTAATTTTTCCTTCGATGGACAATGACTTCCAGGGGATATTTGGTGGTTCATGTGTTACTGGTACGTGTGTATAAATTCTTAGGTGGTTCATGTGTTACTGGTACGTGTTGTTGAATCCAAAAAATATCATTTTTGTTTCTCTAAGGCCGAATGGATCGCACGATGGAAAAATGACTGCCCCCAATAGTTGGTCAGATACTAACATGTGTTAGTGTGCATGTAAGGTCACATTTGTTTTCATTAACATGTGTTACGTTTATGTCAGCGTTTGTTTTCACATTTGTTTTCATTAACATCTGGAACATATGATATATAACGTTTGTTAACATGTCAGCATGCGTCAAAAACGGGTGACTCCAACACAAAACATTTTTGTTGGTGAGTTTACAACAAAAATGGATGCATAGAGCCCAATAGTAACACAAATATCCTCTTTTGCTTGTTGGTGAGTCTCATGGCGGACTAAGAAGGGATGGAGCTTCCGTTGACGGTCTGTCTTTGCTGTTTATCTGCTAAATTTGCTGACTCGTCCTTTGCATGAAATTGGTAAGTCAACAGGAGTACCAATGACATTGTGATGACCCCATTTGAAGAGCACGGGACATTTATACGCAAATTCGTGTCCTATACGGGGTGTGCTCGGGTTGTGAACGAATTGCTTGGTAGTGAATTACAACACGTGTGGCCACCGAAACATAAGAATATATAGGTTAGCATTAAATGTATAATTTGAAGCTGACCATTTATGTGCCGGTAATTTTGGAAAGTTACATTGCTTAGGAAAAGAAATCTTCGTTTAAATATAACATGTGTTAGAGAGTAATGTACTGGTAAATTTGTATGCAGAGATTTGGTTTTTCATGTTGTCAAAGAGCATTGTCTTAATTTCATTGCCTAAACAGCGTGAGATAACCAATTCAACGTGTGTTAATCCCTCATTAAGACGTGTGTTAAATACGCCATCCATGGATGCATAGAGGCCGAAAAGAAAAATTGTTCGTTTGCATATAACATGTGTTAAAGATTAATGTACTGGTAAATTTGTCAAAAGATAGATTGCCTAGAAGCAAGTTACTATATTACGTGAGATAACAAACGTGTGTTAAGGCCCTATTAACACCAATACTCATAGAATGGATGCATGTATGCCGAAAGAAAAAAGTTTCTTTTACACATAACATGTGTTAGAGATTAATGTACTGGTAAACTTGTAAAAAGATACAGTGCCTACAAGCAAGTTACACACAAAATGGATGCATAGAGCCCAAAAGCAACCCAACTATGCTGAGGTCGACTTCAAGGCAGAAGTTCGGGAGGCCAGAACATTTTTAACAACACGTCCTAGATAAAATAATAAGAGTCTCACATTACATATTACTAGTAACCAAGGTTAACACACGTTATATATCATTCTAACAGTGGCTTAACACAACTTATACATGAACAGATGTCAGGTTACATCATGGTGTTCTGTTACAGCATGAACCACTAACACATGTTATAAATGAACGAAGAGTTCCTTCCCAAAAAAATGTGACCTATTGAATATCTTTTTTTTTAACACATGTCCCCGCATTAACGTCGCCTACATCCATCTAGCTTGTCGATTGAATATCTTTATTGGTCTGTTTCTGTAAAGCAAGACACATTATATATCATTCTAACAGGGGATTAACACATGTTATGGGTCTGTTTCTGTACTATAACACACAAAAACAGTTACTATTCAGATCAAAAGCCCAAAACAAAGCAACCTAACCAACAAAAAACAGTTACTATTCAGATCAAAAAGCACCAAACAAGGCAACCAAACCAACAAAAAAACAGTTACTGTTCATATCAAAATCCCCAAACCACCAAACACATTTTTTTAACACAAAAATAACTAATCCATGGATCAAAATCAAACGAGTTTGAAACCAAAACAAGTAATCCATGAATCAAAATCAAAATTTATAAACACCAGAAGAATGAAAACAAAACTAAAATCAATAGTATTGAAATTTATTACCTATAAACGTCATTCTTTTTTTTTTTTGAAACAATAATCAATGATATTGAAAAATAATTAATCTTTTGGCAACATTCTTAATTCTGGAAAAAATAAAACCAATTGTGAAGAACGAAAATCAAAGTAAATGACAATTAAAAATCAAAGTGTGAAATGATATTTCAAGAACACTTACCGGATCTATACCCGTCCGATGAACATGAAGAAGATCTTCAAACCTTCTTCTCACACACACACTCGTGCGTGTGTCTTTATGATAAAGATTGTTGTTTCTCTATCTAAAACATCAACTTTCTCTCTCTAAAAACATTCATCTTGTCATCGCTCTTCTCACACACACACTCGTGCGTGTGTCTTTGTGATTTTTTCAGACCACATGATGCTGAAATTATCTTCAAATGAAGATCACCATTGAAGATCACCATTGAAGACTATGAAACTTTCTTCTTTTCACATGATGAAGAAAGAGGAGAGAGATAATAGTTTATTGAAAGATTTGACTAGAAGAAAGAGGAGAGAGATTATGACACAAGTGGGTTTTGTCATTTTCAATGCCAAAAAGTGGGTTTTGTTCTACCGAAAATGCCCTCACAGACTTTCAAATTTGTATTATACTATTTCTTTTAATTATAATTCTTTCCAAAATGATAAGAGCCATTGATCAAGTTGGATGGTTGTTAATCAATAGATGACAATGGGTTTGCATAGTTTTCTAAAAAAGATGGGGTTTCCTATTAAGCCCAACCCTATATATATATATATATATATATATATATGATTATATTCTAAAAACACACCATAAAATTCAGAAATTTATTACTTTAGTTTAGTTTTAGTATAGTATTGCTACATTTTTATGTTTTAAAAGATTAACGTTCTTTCTAAAATTTTGTTGCCCTGTTAATTATAAGGCTGGATGGTGTGGGAGGGGCTTTATCAACGCCACGTCATACAGGCCTCTCCACTTAACTTGAAGGGTGTGGGATAAAGCCCCTTCAAGCTATAGCGCCCCCCATTTAACCAATCTTTCATCTCAATCAAAACAAAAGTGGCGCAACCATGATGAAGCCACATCAATGGAGCCCCCTCCTTAACAACTTGGGTGTGATGATGGAGCCCCTGTGACGCTATACATGGCTGAGGTGGCATGATGGAGCCCCCACACCCTCCAGTAATGATTTTCGTTCAAACTTGCTACAATTGTGCATCTAGCTTCCAGGGCATGTTCGTTGTTGAGGTTTTAACCACACAAGTGTACCCCTCTCATATTACAAATGTGCAGCTAACATATTATAATAAAATGTTCAACCTACATATGTTGCTGATTTGAGTATATAAATAGACACAAATACTATTGCGCTTACAACTTACGAATATACACATGCTGGCGTCTTCATACGATTTATAGCCTCCTTTGATTATTTCTTAGTTTGGGAAGTCTTTGAAACCATATGTATAATATAGTTCATTTTCTTTAAAAGACAACAATAATCATATGTTGACAGAAAGAACCACATGGATTAGATTGCTAATTCCATACATTAGAATAATGATACCAAAGTCTTAAGATGGTTAAATTTTTTGAATATGGGCAAATGCCACAAAAGTCCATTGTGGTTTATAATGATTGTTTAAATGGTCATTAAAGAATATATTTTGTTGATTAATTTATTAAAGAATATATTAGATATTATTCTAATGTAAATGATGTAAATCGTGATGATTAAGGGTTATAAACTAGAATAATATCTAATATAATATTAAGGGTAAATCACACTTTTGTCCTTTATGTTTGTATTGGATACAATGGATAAGCTTTAAATTCAATAATTACACTCACAATCATTTATTTAGAAGATACATTACACCCTAGATCCTTTAGCACTAACCCGGTTAAAATTTTCAGATAAGTTTAGTCATGTGACTAGCATATGAGGGTAGATGAGTAATTTTACTTATTTATAAATTAAAAAAATTATATATACACACAACAAAACCCATATCTCTTTCTCTCAACTATCCCCTCACCCTCCCAACAACCTCCACCACCGTATCCAGCAACCACCACCACCGAATCGAGCCCTACCACCACTGGATCCAGCCTCCAGAAACACACATCTCTAAGTAACCCTAACCCCTAGATCCATCGAAATGAACAGATTTGATCAATGTTTGTAAGAATCACCAGGGTCGTCCCCGAGAATGATAAAAAAAATTTTGGGGCCCCGTGCGAGACAAAAATAAATTGGGTCCCTCCCTATAATATAAACTCATCAATCATATATCAAAAAACCACAAGACGACGATAATTGTTAAAGGAAAATAAACAAAACAAAAGTAGTGTAGCAAAAAGAAGTGTAATATGTGTAAACATATCCAAATTAGTTTGAAAATACGAACATTTTCATACAAATAAAATTAATAGAACTAAATATTGAGTTCTTCTAAGTTTATTTTATAAATAGTTGTAAGAAAAATAAAAAACCTAAAAATTTAAATAAGAAAACATGTAAAGTTTGTTATGTAAAAAGTTAAATGAGAAGAAAAAATGAAAGAACTTTCAAATTTATAAACGCCCAAATTTAGATGTTAAAATCAGAAATTAAACTAAAAAATAAGCTTGCAAAAATTGCAATTGGTGTGAGTGGAGAAGTCAAAATCACAAAAGCACAGATCAAGCTAAAATTAGCCCTTGAGGCCTAAAGGCCCAAACAAAAAAATGAATGTGAAGAAGCCAAAATAACAACAACGGGATTCGAACTTGGAACTGAGAAGTCTCAAGCAATTTTCGCATCCGCTGAGCTGAAGTTCAGTTTCTGTATTTTAAACTACAAAAAGTCTATATATAAAATATATAATACTTGTTTTAAAACAACTTTGGCCCCCTAGATGTTTTGGGCCCTGTGCGTTTGCACCTCTCGCACAAGCCCAAAACCGGCCTTGAGAATCACCATAGGGCTTTTGATCATGGAGTGTAAGCAAGTAATAAACGCACAATAGAAATTACCCTGTAAGGCGTTAAAACAGAGTAGGAAGAACTTGGCCGGAGTTCTAAGACTTCGGCGAACTTTGATTGGAATGTTTGGTAAGTATGGGAGATCGATTATTTACTTTTGAGAGGTGCTTTGGAATGTTTTTGGTAAATCCCGGACTCACCGGGTTGTTTCTTCTGATTGAATCACAAGAGAACAAGTAAAGGCGGGGTCTGATGTTTAAGGTTTTGAATTAATTTTGAAGTTACAGCCCTCCAATACTTGCCACAAATCTGGTCATCTGACATCAGACTTCGAAACCACCACTTTGAAACTCCGGTTCGAATGTTGTGTCTAGTACGTCTAATTATGGTGAGGTTGTTGGGTTTGTAGTGGAGATTAGGGATTGGGATTGGGATTTGAGGAGTTTCATTTGCAGTGGGTGGTTATGGTGGTTTGAGTTTTGATAATGAAGAAAAATATAATAAGTATTTGAATGAGGTGATTGTGTGTTTATAATGGGGAAGAAGTCAGTGTAAAAAGACTTTAATACCCTCACATCACATGTTGTGCACATGACCAAGCTTAACGTTTAAAACAAACCGGGTTAATGCTAAAGGACCTATGGTGTAATGTGCTTTTCAAATAAAGGATTGTGAGTGTAATTATTAAAGTTAAAGACTATCCATTGTAATCCAATACAAACATAAAGGACGAAAAATGTAATTTACCCTAATATTAATAATTAATACCCTTTTTTCCTTCCCCTCTTTCTTACAATATGGCACCTAACCCTATCTCCACTACACCATCTCTTTCATACAACCGCAACTATAGGTTATTGAAACTAAATCTTCTTCACCACTTCTATATCTTTATATCTCAATGTCACTGATGCAAAATGCACATTGATTGATCGTTCCATGTGGTGATTAGGAGGATAACAAGGGCTAGAGAAAGGGTAGGAGAGAAATTGAGGTGTTGGTCATAGTGGTGTGAGGAGCTCACAGTGGTAGTTAATATAGATGTCACAATGTTTACTAGCGGTGAGTAAAAAGAAGTTACTAATTGAACCATAACCGAAATAACTAAAAACTAAGTCGGTTAAAAACTGATGGTTTGGTTATATATCTTTTGTGCTTGATTTTTATAGTTAGAGCGTTCACGTTGGATTTTTTTATCTTTATTCTTATAATTTAACTAATATATATGTATGTATGTAGAGAAAGTGTAAAATACATTACGGCTTAACGTACATCACGTACGCGACCAAATTACGCACGTTATTATGAAAATCACGCACGTTATAAACTCAACAAAACCTAATCACGCATGTTGAAACAAATAATCACGCACGTTATCACGCATGCCGTATCTCCTAGTTCAAAAATCGCATCCCCTGTTCTACGATCCGAAACCACTGTTACTGTCATCTGACTCTAATCGAATCAAAGCTTGGTCATATTCATGCATCATCTGTTCTACGGTCTGAATCAAAGCTTGGTCCTGTTTCTTCATCCTCTGTTCTACGGTCTGAATCAAAGATTGGTCATGTTTTCTTCATCCTCTGTTCTACGGTTTGTTTTTTAGGGTCAATATTTTGATGAAACTTTTCAAAATCAACGATGAATTTGAACCAAATTCGATGAAATTGACCGAACAATAGCCAATTTGAAGTGAAACGAAAAGAAATTTGAACCCAATTCGATGAAATTGATAAACCCAGGCTAAATGAAAATTTGATATAATCACGCATGTTATATGAAATAATCACGAATGTTGGTTTTTGAGTTTATAACATGCATGATTTTCAAATGAACGTGCGTAATTTGGTTGCGTACGTGATGTATGTTAAGCCGTAATGTACGTTAACCTTCCTCTATGTATGTATATATCCTAAAAGATAAAGATTTTCTGAAACACCTTATATCCCATTTTGTACAATTTTTACAGAATGAGCAGCAGATTGGTATATTCACCAATTCACTATAACAATTGCTAAAAATCATATGGATAAGGAATAAGTATACAACTCCAATGGAGTAAGAAAATTGATCAAACCTTGTTGTTTCCTAGTAATTTAAGGACACAAGACTTTACATCAACTCTAATATGATATGTTATCTATCGAAAAATGTTTTGTTAATTTTCATAGATAACATACTGGTTGTTGTTTATCTTTTTCATAACAAACGACCTAAAAGTAATACTAATGTTGTACATAGAAATAATGGCAACCTCATTACCGATTCAAACTATACTTTTCAAGGAATCATATCCACACCTGAGCAGAGGCGAGAAGCTCCTAGGCATAATGATCACAAGCGAAATCGTAGAAATTTCTCCTGGACCCATCCACAATCATCAAGGTAGTTAGTTTTTTCAAAGTCAAAAAGTTCCCCCATAAGCGATTCTTATTCATGTAACGATCGACAAAAAGGCTCTTATAACAATCGGTCACGTAATACACCAAGAACTGAAGCCAAGGAGCGAACATATACTAACTCAGCAAGACACTGTCTAAAGTTCTTATGACCAAAAAACTTTCTCTGCCTACTCTGCATTCGATGCGAGCATGCACCAAGAGAGATGTGAAAAAATACTGCACGTACCATAAAGACATTGGTTAGGAAACTGATGATTGTTTTCAGTTAAAAAAGCAGCTTGAGCGCGCAGTAAAATCCGAAAAGCTGGCTCATTTCGTAAAAGACATCACTGACGGTCCGCAACCAATGGATACCGAAATAGCAAGTCAACCTGCAGAGAAAACAAAAATGTTACACATATACATGGAAGATCGCGTAGTAATAGAAGACATTATGAGAAAAACAATGAGGCATGGTGTGAACAGCAGGTTGTTTTTCCTGTCATAAGAGGAGGGCCATCCCTTGTCGGGTTGTTTTTCCTAGGGAACTACATTCGAAATGTGTTTTCGTAGATGGAGGAAGTAATTCAGATGTCATATAAGAGCATTTCAGACAATTGGACTAGGAAGACCAGTAGAGGCTAGAGCAATACGACACACCTATCGCGGGATTCTCGAATGAGATCATGCAGTCGTTGGGTCAAATCACTTTGCCAGTCACTCTTAACGATGTCAAATGTTCACGCGCTGAAGTGGTCATTATAACATCACATTAGGACAAGAATCCCTGGCCCTGTTTAACGTTGTTGCATCAACCATTCATGGTTCCATTGGTTTTCGAACAATGCAAGGAATAACAGTCATATGGTCCAACAAACAACGCACGATAGTTGAGGACTTCCACCCAATGAAACAACCCAAAACCTCTGATGCTAAAGAAGAATAGCGGGTACTCAACCCTCATTTTCCAGAACAAATAATCACTCTTGGTATCTCTCTGTCTGAAAATGTGCATGATCACCTAAAGTAGTTGTTGCGAACTAATATGAGTGTCTTTACCTGGAAATCCTTGGATATGCAAGGAGTCCCACGTGCTATCAGTTGAATGTGTCAAAATCAGCATTGCCTTTCACGCATAAAAGGCTAAGCATGTGCCCGGAACGAATAAGGGCAATGCGTGAGCAAGTTGAGGAACTGTTAGAGGCCAACATAATAAGAGAAGTAAGATACCAAACTTGGGTCTCTAATCCAGTAATGGCGAGGAAGAAAAACAGATCATTACGTATGCATTTGGATTTTAAGGACCTTAATCGCGCATATCCTAAGGATGCATATCCACTTCCTGAAATAGATTTGAAAGTCGATTCATTAGCACCATTCAAGTTCAAATGCTTTCTAGATTATTACACTGGATACCACCAAGTGCAGATGGCACTTGAAGATGAAGATAAAACGGCTTTCAGAACTAATACAGGAGTTTACTGTTACACTAAGATGCCTTCTGGCTTAAGAAACGCAACAGTTTTGCAGTTTTCTAAATCAAATTTCTTTAAGAGAGTTTTTACATATTTGGTTAGATGTATAAAGGTTCCTCTCTCAAGTTGCTTAACTTGTAATCCTATAAAACACTGTAACTCACCCATGGCATTCATTTCAAATTTTGATGTCATTATATTTTTAAAAGCTTCAAACAGTTGTGAGTTTGTTGATGCATATATGATGTCATCAACATAGATTTGAGCAACTGTCAAATCTTTTCCTTCCCATTTTAATAATAGTGTTTTATCAATTTCCCCCCTTTTAAAGTTGTTATCAGTTCAGAAGGATGAAAGAGTTTCATACCATGCTCTTGGAGCTTGCTTGAGTCTATACAAAGCTTTATCAAGTTTGTAGACATGATTAGGGTAATGGGCATCTTCAAAACTAGAGGGTTGACACACATAGACCTCTTCATTGATCTTCCCGAAGAGAAATGCACATTTGATATCCATTTGATACACTTTCATCTTTTGAGTTACAGTAAATGCATGGAATAGCTTGATAGCCTCAAATCTGGCTACAAGAGCAAAATATTCGTCATAGTCAATCCCTTATTCTTGTATAAACCCCTAAACCACTAGCCTTGCCTTGTTCTTTACCACAATACCCCTTTCATCTGTTTTGTTCTTGAATACCCACTTGGTTTCAACAAGACACTTTCCCTTGGGTAATGGTACAACCTCCCAGACTTCTTGTCTTTTGAATTGAAGCAACTCTTGTTGCATAGCCTCTACCTAGCTATTATCTATTAGGGCATCTTGATATTTTAGAGGTTCATTTATGGACAGAAAACAACAAAAAAGTAAATGTTTGTTGTTTGGCTCCTTGTGAGGACACCTTTGCTCATATCTCGTATGATTTGTTCTGTAGGATGAAACTTCAAGAAAGGATGTCCTCCTACATAAGGTACAATGCCTGTGATGGTGTTTGAGGAGCTGGGTCCAGATTGATCATTTGAGTAGTTATTGGGTGTCTTAGGGAATTGTGGTGGTGGTGGCATTGGGCGAAGAGGTTCAGTAAATGAGTTATCAATAGCTTTGGAGACACAAGTAGTTTGAGTCTCAGAACTACTGGTCGGTGAATACTCATATGAGTCCTTAATAAATGCAGGAACTACTTTGCCAAAGTCAAAACTGAATTCAGTAGTTTGGTCCTTGTTCTTTGTGGATGATAAGGGTTTTATGAAGACATCAGTTCTGTAATCAACTGTTGCATTTCCAGTAGTTTGATTGTCAATGAGAACTGTTGGATCACTTCTTGGTTTAACTTCAAGATATCCAGATCAAATAATTCAGCTGGATTGACAGGTATCTTGAGAATGAACATTTCATTGAACTTCACATTAAAGGTTTCTTATATTACTTGTGTTCGAGAGTTGAATACTCTGTAGGCTTTTGCAATTGAGGAGTGCCCAATAAAATATCCACAATCTACCTTGGTTGCAAACTTTGATATGTAGTCTTTTAGGTTTAAGATGAAACAAGGGCACCTAAATAATTTGAAGATATAAATTAGTGGTCTGATCTTCATCAGCACTTCATAAGCAGCTTTTTGATGTCTCTATTTATGTAGAACCCTGTTTTGCACATAACTAACAATATGTAGTGCTTCTACCTAGAAGGAAAGTGGTAGACTAGAATATGCTAGCATAGATCTTGTAGCTTAAATTAGAGTTTTGTTCTTTTTTCAACCACCCCATTTTACTGAGGTGGCCTGGGCACACTATACTGCCATACAATTCCTTTGATTTCACATAATGAGTCAAGGGTGTGGTTTCTGAATTCAGTTCCATTATCACTTCTAAGCATCTTGACGGGAAGATCATACTTCTTTTCAACCATCACAATGAAGTTTTTACTGATCTCCGCAATTTCATCTTTGGAATGTAAAAAATAAGTCCAAGTGAATCTTGAATAGTCATCAACAATGACTAAACAATATCTTTTGTTGGCTAGACTTGTTATCTTAACATAGCCATATAGATCAAGATGAAGCATCAGAAAGCATCCGGTGGTTTTGGATTCCTCATTGAACTGGTAGGAAACTTTGTGTTGCTTTCCTTTAAGACATGAGATACAATGTTAATCACATTTGAACTCTTTTAAGGAAGTCCCATGACAAGACCTTGCTTAGAAACATCCTTGATTGTTTGTAAGTTGATATGACCTAACCTCTTATGCCACAATTTAGTTTCTTTTGCAGATGCCAGAGAGAATAGACATACACTTTATGGCATGGGATTGTTTTTTAGCATATCAACTACATACACATATCCACTTATTTTGGCTACAAGTTGAGCGTCATTAGCACTTTGACATTCAATTTTCTTCACAAGTTCAGGGCCAACAATTTTATAAGAGTTTTTAGTGAAGAATGTGACATATCCTTTATCACACATCTGTGACACACTTAGGAGGCTGAATTTCAAATTATCAACAAGGTTGACATTCTCAAATTTCAGTTTTCTAGCATTTACCTCACAAGACCCTTAGATTTTTCCTTTAAAATCATTTCTAAAGGATAGATCTGATCCACCATGGGCTCTAAAGTGCGAAAGAAGATTCTTATAGCATGTCACGTGTCTAGATCCCCCACTATCAACATACCGTAGGCTATCAAAATGAGCAAATCCTGATAATCTCATTTTTGAATAGGTCCATGTGCAAAATGAGATGTAGAATGTGTATTTGGACCGTGCGTATTTTGGGAAAAAATCTGGTGTGTATTTTGAAAACTTGAATACTGATCAGTAGTTAACTGATTCATTTGATTTGGATAGGTCATATCGGGTGATGTAGTCTATGCAAGATTTCTGCACTCCTCTGTGGCACTTATAACATTCAACCGTAGATTTATCTTTCTCAAATTTACCCTACCATCCAATCTACGAAATCTCCTTCCAATTCTATTGTAAAACTTGTTTGACCTGATACTCAAGAGTGCAAGTTAGTCAAGAAGGTCAAATTCTTCCTGGTCAATTGGGTCCATAGGTTTCTGATCATACATAATTAAAGCAAAATTCTGGTTATGAACAGGTGATGTGTTATATTGAGAATTGAAACCGGTATTTATGTCAATAAAGTGATCATAACTATGTTCATTTGCACTGTTAGATTATGATGACTCATCTTAACTCATCATGGCTGTGTTTCCATATGTGTAATCATCAGCAATTTTTCCTGATGACATCAACTTTTGTTTTTGGTCAAGCTCTCTCTCATAAGTGAGGAGTTTGCCATGAAGTTGTGTCAGGGTCATCACTTTAAAATCCACAGAGCTTCTTAACACATAACCAGTTGTATCCTATTTGTTAGGAAGAGATCTTATAAATCTGTGACTCAAAGCATGATTTAAATAAGTTTGATTCAGCAAGCCTTAGCTCATTGATCAGGCAGTTAAACCGCTCGAACTATTAAGTCAGAGGCTCTCCCTTGATATGAGTAAATGTTTCATACTGTTGATTCAAAATTTCTCTGTCGTTCTCTTGTACCTCATCTATACCACCGAATTGTTCATCAAAAGCATCCCACAACTCCTTGGCATTCTCACAATGGAGAAATCTAGAATAGATTTCATTGGGTAAGGTCATGGCCAGTTGTAACGCTCCGCGTTTTCATAACTTCCTATATTTAAAAACCATTGTTCATATTCCTAATTTTGGTAACTGTGTATCCTTGTATTCGTCGTTTTGTTATAATCGTTGAAAAATCTTCATCTTTAATTTAAGTCGTTATAAAAATGGTTACTCATTCATGGTTAATTAATTGAATAAATTAATTTTACTATTTAAAAGTTTATTTTTTTGTAATAATCTAGTTAGTTTAAAATATAAAAGTTAGTTTCTTTTTTTAAAATAACATTAGTTTTAATTAAAGTCGAGGAGTGTTAAAGTAAATAACTGAAACTTTAACTACAGGGACTGTTTATGTAATTTGCTGATAGTTTAATGTTTTAAAAGCAAAAAGAAAATAATTAATCTAAAATTGAAGATAGCAGGGATCGAACCCGGGTCAACAGATTAACCAAACACACGCTTAACTAGCTGAGCTAGGTCTTGACATCGAGCATAATTCGACTCCTAACTTATTTAAACCCTCGTTCAAGTTAAGCCCAAACCCACTAATTAGAACCCTAGATATAAGAGACTTGTGAACCTTAATCCTCCATTAATCAGCCGTGTTCCACTGTTTCTCTTAGAGCATCCCCAATAGCCATTTTTTCATGCCCACGTGGACTTGTTTTTCATTTTTTCTTATTGTGGTTGATGTTTGTATGATCCATTTTTTATCCTTGTTTTTGTGCAAGAACTAGAAAAAATGAGAGAAGGTGGGGTAGTGTGCAGGTGGTGGGGCCAGGTGGGGGGCTTGGGTAATAATTAAAAAAATGTAAATGTAAAAGGTGTTGATGAAATGGCATTGTTTTTAGGTGTTTTTAAGATTCCTTATTGGGTGGGTTTTGAATGTTTTTAAAGAATGAGTGTTTTTATGATGTGGCAGGTGACTAGTCACGTTTTTAGATGTTTTTTGTGCTTCTTATTGTGGATGCTCTTATGTTTCCCTCCCAAAAGCCTTATCTCCTCAAAACCTTTAATATAATGAATCTTATCTTCAAGATTCAAACCACAGTTCACCAAACACACACACTTCAAGCTCCTGCATCCTCATTCCTCTCCATGTCCGGCGACCGGCGAACCAGTGGTGCCGACGCCGTTACGGTGGTGTCGGTCACCATCTCCATCTTAACCACATCCATCGGTGACCGGCGAGCATCTCCGGTAGATGCGTCTCCTCGGTGAAACAACCCCCCTTCTCCGGTCATAGAAGACAACCAGCACCGTCAAGTGGTGGTGGTGAGCGATGGCTGCGGAAACAGAGAGACGGGAGAGAGAGCGGAGGAGTAAGAGGTGGAGCGGCACCGCCGCTCACGGCGGCGGCAGTGGAGATGAACGGAGGCGGCTCGGAGTCTTGGCCGACAGGAACGACAGTCAACGAGTCAGCCTCGTGTTCGGGTCAACTGCGGTTCGAGTGACATCTCGGGTCAGATGGTAGTCTCAGTTTGATACGGGTACGACTAGGTCCAGTTCCTGCTCGAGTCTCGGTTTAAGTAAGGTTTTGTTTTATTCGATTCAGTTTCCGGTCAAGCTTGGTTCAACTCGGGTTCACGCCGGTTCTGTTTTAGGCCTCGGCTCCGGTTCGGGTTTCGGAACGCAATCGGTACAGGTTAGAACCTAGTTCGGGTCTTGTTTATTTTTTTAATTTATATTCGAGTTTCTTTCTAACCGAGTTCACGTTGATTCAGATTCGATGTTTGGTTCAGTCTCGGTGCAACTCAGTTCCACCCGGTTCGACTCGGTCAACATTAGTCAACTGGTCAAACTCAGTCAACACATGACTCGGTATGATGACGCGTATATTAATTTTATCATTTTGTATTCAAATATTGTTTTAATCACGGAACTGAACTCTATGTACCTTGTAACAAAGCATAACCTCGTGTATATAAATATATGGTTTCGCTTATTGTTTATTGAATTTTGAAAATTTTAACGACAACTTGCATTGTCGGGATCGACCAAAAACAGAGAAAACTCTGCCCGATTTTCGTAAAATATATTTATACTGTTTAGTCGAAACACTAATGAAAACGTATCAGATTCAAATAACTTTTATAACAATAATTGAAAACGTATATTTATTTTGACGTTACTTCTATAATATTTTCGATAAACTTAATTTAGAATTATTACGTAAACCATATAATATAGATATATGTATATATATATATATATATATATATATATATATGCATATACATCCACGAGTTATACTTCAAGTTCCCAATTCTAATCCTCCGTCAAAATTCCGATTTCTCATACGCCTGTGTTTGCCCATATAGGGTGACCTCGGTGTTCCATCCTCCTAACCTCATACACTCGTCGACACTTGGATAATCGGAAGACTTAGCAAATTTGTGAGTACACTTGACCCATTTCCCTTTTAAATACACTTTGGGTGCAACATGTTTTACTTGTCAAACCGCATAATTCACAAACATGCTTTTATTCATTCGATCCGTATACATGCTTTGATATGCTTAGGTTCATGCTAGAATACATACTACTTGTTAACTCGGCTTAAACAATTATAGCGCTATAGGGGTAGCACACCACTCGACGGGGTTTTGTTAAGTCTTTATTCTATAACGGTCTCGTTGCTTTTGTGACGAGGGATGCTAAATACTAGTGGACACTAGAGTTGACATATTGTTATGCATGATAGTTTGACTTCGTATACTAAATGCTATGTTGGATTGAAAATACTTTTTATACACATGACACGAGTCTAAAACTTGTGTACTCGCCAATACCTTTGTATTGAACTATGCTTTTTAAGACATGTTGCAGGTTTAGCGATGAAGTTGGTGATGCATGGAATCTAGCAGGATGCTTAGATACACATTTAAATTTTGTATTCTTAATTGTATTGTCATTCTTGTATTTAAGTTGTTGTATTTGGTTTCAATATTTGTATTTGACTCTTTAGAAATGAAATCAAAATTTATTATTTAAGTACTTGTCACAAATAGTGTTATGAATTCTCTTGCAATCTATTTCGTCTAACTCTGATGTTTCCGCCATCGGTTGGGGTGTGAGAGATTGGTATCAGAGCCATAACTATAGGGAATTAGGAAAATTGCCATGCTTTTGACCTAGTCTATAGTTAAGCACCAAATTCGACCATATTTGCTTCACATGCTGCTTGTATGAAACATCTTTACGTACTATTCTTGAAATGTCTCTTACGTGTTAATTTCTTGAAATGCTTTATGTGCTCATACTTGTTATTATTATTTCGAACATACGTCTTTTACTTCTTTATTCTAAACTCGAAATCACTCGTGTGGTACAAACGAGACGACTTCACCAAAATAGGTGTAACACCCTTGTTATTATTTTATGTTTTTTTGCATAATTTAAGTCCATAATCATGTAATTACAGTCACAATTACAATGAAAGTACGGGTTTGTTAAAAACTTTTACAATTTAAAGTGATACAACATAATGTGATTTAATTCGCCGTTTTAGAATAACGACGAAACAACATTGCGGAAGCTTTGTTTAACATGTGTTCGGTTCTTGCTCGACGCTTGATCTTCATCTGGGACTCTCGACATTCACTTGTGATCAAAACCAACTTAAAAGTCAGTTTTAATAATTAAATAACTAGTACAACAAGGAAATTGGGTCGAATAATCAAATTAAACAAGGAATTCAGGAAATTCCAACATTGATATCTTGATCCCAGAAACAAAGACTTGAAACTGGCCTCCACCGTAACTTACGGTGGGCACCGTAAGTTACGGTGGCCCCTGTTTTAAAATACCTCCACCGTAAGGCAGGAGATAACTGTTGTAATGATTTCAGCCCCCACCGTAACTTACGGTGCCCACCGTAAGTTACGGTGGCCCCTGTATCAGACCCTTCCATTTTGCCGTTTTTGACACGAAAACTTTCGTATCTTTCAATCCACTTATCCGTTTGACCTACCGTTTCTTCC
Organism: Helianthus tuberosus; assembly: GCA_030545235.1. NCBI lineage: Eukaryota > Viridiplantae > Streptophyta > Magnoliopsida > Asterales > Asteraceae > Helianthus > Helianthus tuberosus. The sequence continues at coordinate 163,304,209 of CM060360.1, forward strand.
TACATGATTGTAATTTGATCCTCCATCATTTGGAGTTAAAATCCAACATCCTACATAATAAACTTTGAGACTTCTAAGCCTTTGACTCCTTGCCGTTTTATCGAATTTTAACCCGTTTATGCATTTTATTAAACAAACATATTTGTTTAACCCTTATTTCACATGCACCTCTTTAAATTAATGCTATCTACCATGTTAGGTTCTAATCACAGGTTTCTTACACAATTTAAATACGTTTTCACTCGTATGCTTATTTTGACCCGTTAAGGGTATTTAAGCACTTTAGAACTTGAACTCGCTTTCGTACATTTCTAGCATCTTACTCCTACATTTCTTATCAAGTAATCTTCCACCACAACTATATGTGTGTTGGAATTAATGTGGATTGTCACACCCCGACCACGTTAAAACAACAAAACCGTGGCGGAAACATCGGGGAGTGTTGTAACAGAATCATCGTTTCAACAACCATGGTAATTAAAAGTTTCGTTTTATTGAATTATTAAATAATGTACATTGTCTTTAAACCAAAACAAACAAACTACACATTGTTTATAATTGTTTTTAAGTCACTAAGGCCTTGTCCAGATCCTAAGTGAACTTGCTTCCTAGCAATCATCATGCAACATCACCTGAAACATATGTAAAAACATTGTCAGCAAAGAAATGCTGGCGAGCACATAGGTTTTGTAAGAGTATCGGAATCATGGCTCGTTTGTATGTTGCAGTACCTCATTAGAGTACAAGAGTCAAAAATACAAACCTCATTTTGAAAAGTGTATTGCAACATGGCTTAACCAACTTAAATCAAGATGGTTATAATATATAAAATCTCGTAGCCATGATTCTTAACTCAAAAACATTTTGTTTTAGAAAACAAATTCGTAAAACATCTCGTTAAAAACTCGTTAATAAAACTCGTATGGTTTATATCATTTCTAAAACCTCGTCGTGTGACATCGTTTCAAATCGTTTCGCAAGTGAACTAAATAATGATACGCAATGTAATATGATAGAAGCACTTATATATAAGATGTACCAGCGGCGTATCTACCATGCTTTTATCATGCTACACCCGTCCCATTATCTATTCACTACCCAAAACCAATCGTTCGTTCAAATCGTTTAGATCGTTCCAAGTCGTTTAATTCGTCCCAAAATCGTTTTCGTTTTAATTGTGAAACTACTTTTGGTCGCCTCGTTAATAACATTCAAACCTTCGTGACTCGACTACCTCGTCTATCATATTAACAAACCACCAAAGGGTAAGTTAACAATCATCAGATTCGGTCGTTACCTACATAACCCCCAAACATAACCATGGGTGTAGTCTGATAACGGGATTTGTCAGATCCTATGGTACCATAACCTAATACTGGTCGGTTCTGCCAAAATTAATGAATGTTATTCGTTATGTAACTACAACCAACAAGTTCGTTCACATTATCGAAAATCGTTATTAGTTTAGTATAAACCATCTTAATCGTTTTGAAACCATCGTTAAAATATTGAAAATCGTTTTGATACATATGAATCACCCCAAAACAATTGAAAATAGTAAAATAGGGGAACTATGTACTCACATTGAATGAAAGGGTATCCTTGATCTAAAGAACTTAGCGAAGCTCAGACAAACCAAGGAAATTCAAGTAGTACCTAGTAATCGGATCACTAGTAAATAAATCAACACCTAAATCGGAAGATCGGATAGAATGAGGTCTTGTAAACCAAATGAGTGTTGGAACTCATGTGATATGGTTTAACAAAGCCTAAATTCTAAATTGGAACCTAACCTAAGTGCTTTCGACCCGTTACGACCCATTAAGGTAGCTTATGCTATTTTAACGCGTCGTTCGTGCAAAACTATGTTCGGATGGTTAACTATGTGTTATGTCAAGTCTTACATGCCCAATAATACCTAAACATGTTACTAAATCAGATTATATGTCAAAAACATGTTCACATATGTAAAATATGGATTTATGCTTCAAAAGGGCGTTTTAGTCATTTTCTATGGGCATACAAGCTACTTAACAAATAACCAACCAATCCTATGTGATCATAACGTATAACCTCAGGGGTTATTCCCTATGTAACTATGATCACTATTTGAGCTTGATCGGATCCTAATGATCGACCAAACGGGTCGGGTTCGATAGTCTAAGCGGTTGTTTAGACCGCTTAACTTACGACCTTAAACAAGCACTAAACTAATAGTGATGAGTTAAACATGTCAAAACATGTTTAACCTACTGATTTGGTATAAAACAATGGGTTTTGATACCCGAAAATAGTTCCATTGCAAAATGCGTGCTAAACGCATTTTGACCGAAACTTTGACTCGTCACTACGCCTAGTTAACGTGGTAATCAGTAGGTTTAATCGTTAAGGATTATAACCATCGTGATTACAATCACGTTACAAAGTTCAATTGAACTTTGACTTGACCAATTGATGGTCAAAACCGAAAGTCAAACTGTTTGCCAAACTTGTTTGACTTTCTACTTAAACATAAAGAATAAGCATGAAAGAAGACTTACAACAGGTCCTAGCTATCTTTTCTACAAGAATAATCAGATTAGAAAGCTCCAAACACTTGAGAGAGCTCCCCAAATCAGATTGTAGAGAAAAGAATGAGGAAATGAGCAAATGAAACCATGAATGGCTTGGCTATTTATAGTTTTTCCAAGACCATTAGGATCATTCCTTGGCAAGGAGGGAATGATCTTGGCCATACAATTGTCAAGGAAGAATTGGGAACCTTGGTGAACACTTAAACTTGCCCATCACACAAAGAATTTGCATAAACAGCCCCTGAATTATGAAACAGTTGCTGAAACTGAGTTTTCTGTCACTGGGCACTGACACGGCCCGCGTAAGGACAGGCAGGGGGCTTACGCGGCCCACCTGACCTCCCCAGTTCAGCATAAGTTTGCAAATTGACAGTTTAGGTCCCTGCATGTGTTTTAAGCCCATTCCAGGCCATTTTGACCCCCGTTAAGCCATTTTCCAGGCTCTACAAGGTCAATAAAGTTTAGAGGACTCAAAATGTGCTTGGAACACTCTCGGATGTCGGCTCGTTTGGTCGTACGGTCGCGTTGTTCGTTAAATTACGACGAAACTCAAACGGACGCGAAAACGAACCAAATTAAGCGACGGACGGAATTTTTGCATCCCGATCACTAAAATAAAAATATTTTAGTGTGTACAAAAATTTTGGATGTCCAGATGTGGTCAGAACGTAAGATATGCGCGAAAATGCAAACTTACGTCGTTTTTGACACTTTTAGTCCCTGTAAGATCAAATAAGCATGTTTTTGCATACCGAACCACTCAAAGCTTATTTCTAAGCTATTTTTAGGTTATTTATGGTATGTTTAGCTTATGATCAAGTTCCGGACTCTTTGATACCATACGAATCGGTATAGTTTCGCGGTTTGACATAAATAGTCCCTGCGATCGAATAGACTTGTTTTCAACACACCAAACCATCCAAAACTTATTTCTAAGTTAGGTAGAGGTTATTTTAGGTATTTTAAGCCTATGTCACTATTCCGGAGTGTTTTTCGCGTTAAACTGACTGCGTTTACGCACCAGTTTGCGTATAACTTTCCAGAAAGCGATTTAAAGATTGAAATCGAAATCGAATCGAATCGTAAAATCATCAAACACAAATACATATATAAATACACCAAAACACATTGTTTTATTGATAATTAACATTGTGTTTTGTATTGAACATCGATTACAGAGCACAGTTGTCACATGGATATCTATGTGTTCCGAGTTTTACCCTTTAGATTATCATTTTACGGCAAAGACTCATATAAAGTCATTCTACCCAAGAATTTACATCTTCACTATCTTTTCTTATTCTAAGCGTTTATTTAATCATAAAACTCGTTTTCGAACCACTTTTAAGGGTCATTCGTTCAGATTAGCTTACAAGGGCAATTTGGTAAATTTTCATCCTTCTTTACTACAAAGGAACTTTTAAATACTTGTTTGACCCAAAATCCGACCTTTTAACTACAATGTTGTTTATAAACCCATAATCATACTCAGTTTATTCGGTTTACCTAAAAGATAACCGAATAACTATATTTTAACCTTGTCTAACTCTTATAGAATCTCAAGTTCTACATGATGAGTTGAATCATTATACATACCTGACTCGGATCAATATATTGACCCATTTCGATACCTTGACTTAGTAGCCGCTAAGCAATAGCGATGTATGTATCCATTTGATATTTATTCCTATAAACATGTAACTCGACAAACCATTAGTCGATATTGTCAAGGGTGATAATTTCACCTTTTGACCCGTTTATTTACCTAGTGATCTTCGTCACATCAACTAAATGCAAATTTCATGTATTATGCTAATTTAAAGTCTATTAGCAAAAATACGAAATCAAGCATAACGTAACGAAATCGTAGTTACGTACCTTCAAAGCGTTCCCTACAAACGCGTAACGCCACTATCTTGTCCGCTTGACGTTCCGATTTCCTTGCCTATAAAGTTCAACCATAGATGTTTAGAACTCTCTTATAGTATAATACTCTTTATTTGCCACTCAAATCAAATTTGCGTTTTTAGTCCGAATTTTCAACATTTCTTTTCTCTTAGGCATTATATCAAACACCTAATGAGCATGATTTCATATAATTCACAATCAAGTTATTGACTAACTATTTAGCCAAGATTTAAGCATCATGTCACATGTTCATGTCAAATTTTTATATTAAAAATTCTGGATTTTCTTCATGGAGCTCAAATACATTAGGTTAACAAAAATAATCCTAGTGTTTAGCATAATTCTACAAAACCCACTTGACACATGAGTGTATGATCATGAATTCATAACCATGAACATCAATTCAACAAATAAATGACTAGGGTTTACTCCTAGACATAGTTTCATCCCTAATTTCATCCAAACAACGAACATGCAAGCTCAGATTCGAATCTCACAAGTTCATCTAAAATTTAAGATGGAACCACATAGTAAAATTTCGCATACCTCATGATCCCTTTACTGAGGTGATCACTAATCTATGCTTGGATTTTGATTCGGGCTTGATTTGCCCCTGCAATTTGATGAATTTCTTGAAGTTTAGGGTTGAGTTTTGAGAGCTCCTTGTGGCTCTGATGAAATCGCAGACATCAACACACGTATGTGTGTTTTGTGTTTTAATTTTTGATTTAATTAAACTTCATTACATTTGCCCATGTTTAGTCCCTCAACTTTACACAAGTTATTTAAAGGGTATTTTAACCATATTTGTTCTATTATGTCAAGACACTAACTAACTAGGTTAATATTCCTAGTTACTTGGTGGGTCCCGGGAGTTATAACCCGTTTTATTTTAAGTCCCGTTAACTCGGGCTCTTATAAACTCAATTCCTTAAAACTTTGATTCGCTTGTATTTAATATTAGGATTTCTTATTTAAATCCAAATATTTACCGGATTATTTTTACTACTAACGGTACTTTACCCGTCTTTTAGCATTAACGGAGTTTGATTACCAAACCCGTTTTCGGGGTGTTACAAGTCTACCCCCCTTAGAGAGGTTTCGTCCTCGAAACCTTTTCTTACATAATTCGTTGAGTTTAAACTCAATGTATTTGATCCGACAAATCTTTTAAACATTACTTATACTTTTAACCAATTGTTAGTATTACCAGATAAGTATGGTAACATCTTTTTGGTCACTAATTGTCTACGTATCTCATACGGCATAGTGCAACTTGAAATAACGTAGTCTCGTTATTTCCACTAGTTTAGTTAACTTAGCGATATCCATCGCTTTCATATACTATCGAATTCTTTAGGAATCCGTTACTTTGACCCGTTTAGCGGTCTTTAGTGAAATCTTTCACTTTTAGCAACAAATTCTTTTGTTTTCAAATTTATTTATTCGGTTCAGTTATACCGAATCTACCGCTTACAAGCAAACCAAATTTCTTGATTTGATTTGCTGACCTTAACCGGTCTCACTAACTAGACTTATTAGTCCAGTTACTTTTACCGCTCGCTTGGTTATAATGTGATTCTACCTCACATTGCATTTCTTGACCATGATCGTGTCACATCATGTTTAATTCATATCAACCTTTCATTTTCGAAAACATCACTTTTTCGAATATATCGTCTTGCGCCTATTAGTTTCAAGACTTGTATCCTTCATGCTTACTATTTAAATTCCAATCAGAATTCATATTTGTAAAAACGTTATTTCTTACTAAAACCATAGTTTTAGTTTTAGGATCTTCTCTTTAACTTTTGTCAGAATTATGGATATTGACAGTCCATAATTTATTCTTTTACAATCTTAGTTTTATGCGGGGAATCGTAACAAGTTCCCTCACCTTACACTATTGACCCGTAGGTTCCTTCACTTAACCTCGTAGGCTATTTCCTTAAGCTTTCACCCTTTTAAGGCGAGGCCCTTATGATCCCTTTGGTTCAATTCATGACCCGTGGGTCCTTTTGGCCCCGTAAACCTTTACACTAATTAATATCCTGTAGGTTATGATGATCCCGTAGATCATCTTTTATTCGAGTCTTTATTCAAATGTGTATACGTTTATATACGCATATGGATTTCGTTTGACCTTGACCGTAGTCTTTTTGGATTTCGTTTGACCTTGACCGTAGTCTAAGGCTACCTTGTTTTCTTTCGAATTATCTTTCCGACTTCTTGACTTCTAACGTCAATTACACGTCGGTTTGCCCTACACTTACCGTTACCCGGTTCTTACCTATACTTCTTTACGTCCCATTACCCGGGTTCTTTTATTTTAATATTTTTAACGCCTATAACTCCTTTACATAGGTTTATTAATATTTCACACTTTTATTTATTCGATTCACGCTTACTTACTTTAGCAAGTGTCGTCATTTATTAAATTTGTTTGACTTGTTCGTGTGAAAATTCATCACTTATGAATGTCAAACTTCAGTCTTTGTTCGACCCGTTCAGCTTTGAAATAGGTGAACGTAATTTATCAAAATTTCTATTTGCAGTATCTTATCGTCCTTTAGTCATGACCCAAAACCCGAGTCTTTTTGACCTTCCATACGCGTTCCTGTTTCTCAGTTCTACGCATGCGTTTAATTCCTTACCCATCAACCGGGTGTTTTACCGAAATTGTTATCATTGCACCCCTTCCGGTATGCATTAAGACTTCATTTCGATTTACTTGGTCATCTTAGCGAAATACGTCGCTTTTATTCGACCATGTCTTTTATTCTTTACGTGACCACCATTGGCGGCCTTGTTACTTATGAGTGACGATTATCATCGTTATCCTTGCTTTACTACTAATAAAGTTAACAACCTTGATTATCTTTTTCGAGTGGGCAACACCTTTGTTTTTATGACCCGGCGGATCATCTATACATTGGTTTTACTTGACCATTTTGTTCACCATGGCCCTTTCGTCCAAGATGACTTATTTTCGTGAATTTTCTTTTGATCATTTATTTATATCATCATTTACATTAATCCTTATCCCTTCTCTCGGGCTCATTATCTTAATGTAATACGCTTCCGTCACCCGGCTGTGCGTTTACATTATTATCAATTATTTTGTTCATTTGTTTCATTTGGGTACTTTTTAATTTGTCCCATTCACCCTGTCCTTACTACATCGGTTGTAAATGTGTCCGCTATAAGAAGTTCATGGTATCATATGCCACTACTTACTTGGCCAGAGTAAGCGATTAACACATGACACGCACGACCTTTTTATAGTTTTCACATCACGCCCTATGTAAGTAATGCCTCTATTTGTTTCTCTTGGAAACAATATCCCGAATACATTTTCTATTCGGGGTTTTCCATGTTTTTAATCTACATATGCAACTTTCAATTTCTACATATTTGTTGCATATTACTATTTGTGCAATTAAATTTAAAATGTGCACCTGGTAATGCTTGCCCTAACGGGCTTCTCTTGCCATTAGCCTTGTTCGCGACCGTTACGCGATTTAGGTCCTTGATGAGCATACTCTTTGGACCGTTCCTCTGTCAAATCTGTGATTTTTTAAACTCTCGCTATCTTCATATGCGAGTGTCCTTCAACTAAAACATATACAACAGTTAGTAATTTCGACATTAAAGGATGCCCGTATTATAATACAAGGCTTTTCTCCTATACGCATCAACGCGTGTAATTTCGGTGACTATATCTATTCTATATCGGTTTTATTGGTGTAACGTGTATTACACGATAACCATATGTGTTGTTCTCAACACTTTCGAACCCGACCCGTTTGGTCGATCATTAGGATCCGACCAAACATGTTTTGTGACCATAGTTGTATAGGGAATAACCTTCCGAGGTTATACCTTATGGTCACTTCGTTTAGTTAGTTGTATGATAGGTAATTCATATGCCTTAGGAAAATGACCAAAATGCTCTTTTCACGCATAAATTCATTTTAAGCATATGTAACTTAAATTTTTACATCTAAACTGATTAGGTAATAATATTAGACATGTTAAGGCATATAATACTTGTCATAGGACTAGTTAGGCGGTCCAAACGCGTTTTATACGAACGACGCGTTAAAGTAGTGTAAGCTACCTAAATGGGTCGTAACGAGTCGTAAGCACTTAGGTTAGGTTTTGCTTTAGTATGTAGGCTTTGTTAAACCATATCACATGAGTTCCAATACTCATTTGGTTTACGAAACCTCATCCTATCCGATCTTCCGATTTGGGTCTGGTTATTAATGTAGTTACCTATATTAGGTGCCGTTTGATTCCGTGATCCCTCTAGCTTTGCTTGGTTGTTATTCAAGACTTCTAAGCATCCTCAAGTGAGTACATAGTCCCCTCTTTTACTGTTTTCAAACATTTTGGGGTGGAACACATGTGCCTACCTGTTACTTTCGTGCTTTTCATGTTTTCATATCATATACTTGCTATGTTCATTAGTACACATATAGTACATGATTTCATCCATGTTTTTGCTATGTATGTTTTATTAACATGCTAGTATATTGATTTATTAAACACACTTGTTTCATATGCTCGTTTCAGCACATGTACACATTGTTTTACATCACATTCATGCTATGTATGTTCTTTTATTGCATACTTAGTACATTGTTTTACATCACATTCATGTTTTGTATGTTCATTTAGCATATTAAAGTACATTATTTTCATAAAACATGCTTACATTTGGTATGACATTTGGTTTGTTTAAATGGGACAAAAATACATTCATTAACATTGATCACGCCACTTGGTAGTAAGTAATGGTACCATAGGAATTGACAACTCCCATCCCTGGAATCCTAGGTTTGTTTGGACGTAAGGGATGACTGAATCCAATATACATAGTTTAGATAAACCTTTAATTTCGTTTAAGGGTTTGTCGCCACAGTCGCAAGGCTTGAGTGTATGCATTTTAACAATACCGCATAGATGTTTGTATTAGTAAAGCATGCATGGATTTTACAACATATGTTTTCTTATCGATTTTTGTATGATTTATAAAAGAAAACATTTTACAAGGTTCATAACTACTTTTGTTAAACATATTCTTTAAACATTATAAGTCATGAATCCTAAATTAATAAAACCTATGTATCTCACAGGCATTTTTATGCTGACGTACCTATTTTGACATGTTTTTTCAGGAGTTGATGCATAGGATTGATCAAGATACATTTAGGCGGACTTGGGCCTTAGTGACAATAAAAGATGCAAGACTAGTTAATTATGTTATGATTCCTTGTTTTTAAGACATCGTAACTTCTTTTATTCAATAAAACAAAATTTCAATTTCTATGTGTTATGAAACAATGATTCTGTTAACACACTCCCCGAGGATTCCTCCGCGATTTGTTGTTTTACGTGGTCGGGGTGTGACAGAAGAGTTGGTATCAGAGCCCATGGTTATAGGGAATTAGGTTATTAGTAATGCTTTGACCTAGTCTATAACCTTCCTAGGACCCTAACACAAGATTCTTGTGTTTAGATCTTAAAACAATACCGTCCCTTACCTTAGGTGACAACCACAACAGGAACACAAATTTCAAACCCGCCTTGAAAACAAATCATCTGTTCTAGGATGATTTATTATAAGGTTTTGAACCCTCTAAGTTTTCAAAATCTCGTCAAAGTTGGGTTTTATGATGTAAACACGTGCAATCTGGAAGGGTGGATGCCTGTACTCTGAGTTTTCTCTATGACAACCCGCAACTTCAGGTTACTACTTTAACTTGACTATGGTTAATTTAATCGTACATTTATAGCACTGCATTTAACTAGAGTAGTTAAATGAGCCTACGTTGGTAATTCGGGGAATTACCGGAACACACGCGAACAACTATAAATGGATAGTTTATATGAAATTTATACATTACTTGACAATACATGAATTATGTGTTTAAATGTGAATTACATAGAATATGTGGGGTTTTGTGTACAAGTTATAATATTAGGGGGTGTTTAGAGTTAATTGTGAAATTATAATAAACTACTCAAACGCTAATTTCTCCATAACTTCTCTGTACGTTCCTGATCATCTCTAATCATCCCTAACCTTCCTTCAATCATTTGGCTTCACAAGTTCGCACACATCAATCATTGATCTTCAATTCATCTAGATTCAACTAGAGGTAAGTATGTTGTTAATTTTATCCTGTTGATCATACAAAACCCTAGATGATCCAAACAATTAATTTTGTGTGATTGCTTATGCCAATGAATACGTGATTACCTAGATTAATGATTGTATAATGATTGTTTGTTGTTTGTGGTATTGAAACAAGTTCGCACTTAATAAGAATGTCTGCACTTGATTATTTTTTTATAATCCGGACTTGGTGATTGAAAAAGAAACCGAACTTGTGAGATGTTTCAAAGGTCCGAATTTGTTTTGGATTGAAATCAGAATATATTTGTTTAAAAAAGGTCCGACTTTGTAAAACACAGAGGGCCGAACATACTCTTTTTATTTTGTCAGTACATAAGGTCAAAACTCATGAGGTCTCCTTCTAATTGGTCCGAATTTGGTGGGAAATTAATAGGCATCCGAACATATTGATAATGGTGTCTGCTTTACTAGTTGATAGGCTGCTTGAATAATATGCATGTCATATATATGGTAGCACATGGGGGATGGAGTGTATCAGTACATGTTGAGATTATAAAAGAAATGTAGATATGCATGTAATATAAAATAATAAGGAGTTACAGTTGGTCAAGATTCATCAAACTAAAGCATCCAAACATAAATAGATACAATATGATATGCACATGGGGCCGAACTCTTTCTTTGTAATGGGCTGTGAACTTTAATGGTTGAAGTGAAATAATATGTCTGTGGACTGATTTAATGGGTCGCATTAGCCCGTATATAGATCAGATGCGGAAATAAAATGAGATGATATATGATCAAATTTTGTTTTATTATGTGTGACTTAGATGAGATAATATATATGATTAGATAATTACTATGCCATGCTCCCATCGTAAATATATTCACATGAGTTTTTGAATGAACAACAATAAAATGAGATAATAAAATTTGATTATAATTATCTCACTTTGGGAAATGTCTTCTGTTGTAATGTAATGACCAAGCTTTACAAGAAATATATATGGTAGTAAGAGAGTTCAATAATAATTGATTGTAATGATATGGTTTTATACTATATGCATTGTGTGTTACTGCATACCTAAAATTTATTACATTAGAAATTGGGTTGTTTGGACACTAGGGTAAAACAAAACTCTACTCGTATACTCATTTACATGACATTATATTTTAGGTCGCGTGTAACGGGTTTAACCATTAATTAAAGTTAGAAGTACATTATCATACCGAGCAAACAAAGGTGAGTTCATTCCTCTTGAGCATGCATCCCGGTGGGTGGGACAGTCCTTGGGTATCCCTGAGAGGGATAGGTTTTTGGGTAAATCAATTGGGTATTCCTGAGAGGAATACGTCTTGTGGGTAAAATCGGGAATGTTGGATAATATACTCATCCTATCACCTTTAAGTCCCATCTTGTTTGTTACCTGAGAGGTAATGGAGTATTAGTTGGTAGCGCTATCTAGGTTTGGCACCCTCACCCCGTACCTGAGAGGACGTGTGTGAACTAATGACTCAGTCATGCTCAATGCTTTGATAGGAGCATTGGGGAACGGGCAAAATAAATCTGGAGCCGTCTTGTATTCGAGGTATTATCAACATTATAATCAATGAACTGAACTAAACACTTGGTAAGTAACGTTTTCGTAAAACTATGAACTCATCAGCGTTCTCTGATACACGTGTGTGCCTGCTCGCAGGTTATTGATATGTGTGGAGGTGGAACTTGCTGTCTGGGATGCTGGAGTGGTCATGGGTCGAGATACATGGAAACTTGAATCGAGACTAGTAGATTACATACACTTGGGTTTTGGTTAAATTTTGTATTATGCTTCCGCTGAACACAACGAGTTATAAATGATGTTTTGTAACACTTATTTTAATGAAGGAAATATTTTATTTGAAATTTTGTTATGAGTTCAATGTGATTAGTGGCTAGATCTTGGTACGTCACACGCCTCGCGGGGGATTCTGCATGTGGTATTTTGGGGGTGTGATAGTTTGGTATCATAGCCACTGGTTATAGTGAACTTGGTTTTAAAAACGTTTTTATAAAACTATACTATAACTGAACAAGTTCTGAATACGACCATGACACTCAGCTCCAGATTGCAAGGTTCGTCTTTTTCACCTACTGCATACCTTACATGACTAGTACACATTTGTTTATAATGTAGTGTACGAACACACACTTGTCACTATAACATGATTACATGAATTGCTTGCTTACATTAAGATGTGTTGATAGTTTGTCATAATCTTTGGATTTCTATGATCTTATCATTTTGATAACCTCCGTTTGACATCCGAGTTTGATGAACCGTTTGACATGAGTTAGGAGGAGCTGAGATGAGCATGCAAATCATAATATTATTGTGGGTGCACACATAATAATAATGTGGGGTGCATGTGAGTCCCAGTGAGGCTAAACAAGTGAAAAATGGGTTCTGTTCTGTTATTCGATCATTGTGAAACGTAACAAATCTATAGGAGTCATAGCAGTGATTGTCTCCTACTCGAACGTGATCTTTTCACTCCTCTCTGAATCCTTACGAATCTCAATGTTATCGAGTATTACCTGAACACCCATTTGAACGCCTAGCGGACTGTGTAGAATGTTAGGTGCTAGTACGAACGTCCATGAGTTGGATGTCGCAGCGTCGAATGATTGGTCTATACCTCTCTAATTCCTCTTCATTTGCTGGAACTCAATGTATTGACATCTTAGATCCCGAAGTGCGATCACTTCTGCAACACTCTCGCATCATACCGTGTATTACTCACTCAACTTGCAAGAACGATGGACAAGAGGATGAGCGTAGTGCCTTACCAACCTCAGTATTAGGACGACTCTGATTACCGGCAACGAGTGCCAGCAAACTGACTTTGATCGAATTCTTAACCCAAGTCAGCGACTTATGGGAGTCAACTCTTACGAATCAATTGGGACATAAACGATGACCATCGACTATAGAGTGGAATGTGTAACTGCCAGCGCAATGAGTAGTGCCTTAGGACGTGACACGGAATGTGAAAGATGGACCCTGTCGGTGAAAGATCGTAGGGCTTCGTTTCAAGCAACGACGTTAGTGGAAACAGTCACGACAACATCAAGGTACTCGTAATCGTAGCCTATAGTATGGAAATGAAGGTGCCTACGACATGGATTGGCTGTAAATAATACTCGTGACGAAAACAACAACACAGGAAATAATGCTCGTGGGAAGGGGCATTTAGGATTGGCGTGGGTGACGCCAGGATTTATCAGCATGGTGGCTTGCACATTCTTGGTAACTAATCGTCTCGTCTTTGTTCTGTTCAAACTGAACTTGTTGTGAAATCGGCTGATGGCAAACCTATTGAAGCCTCATATGTTCGTTGGGATGCAAACTTGACCTTGTGGGACAAGTGCTCGACATCAACCTTCCTTCTGCTACCCTTGATAGTTGCGATGCGGTAGTTAGTGTGGATTGGTTATCTAGATATCGCGCAGATATACCCTGTGTGAAGAAAATTTTGCGTATCCATCTCCCTAGTGGAGAATCGTTATCTGTTCTAAAGCGTCAGAATGGTGCAAAGGTTAGCGCCATTTCAGCTATGAAGGCCTAGAAGTGTCTACAGAGGGATTACCCCGCTATGTTAGCAACTGTTATTGATGTTAAGGCTAAGGAAAAGAGGATCGAGGATTCACCAATTATTCGTGATTCCTCTCGGTGTGCTACCCGAGGAAGTTTCAGGTTTGCCTCCACAACTGTTAGGCGGAATCTCAGTTTGATCTCACGCCAGAGTCAGCCCTGATTACTCGTACTCTTACCATCTTGCACCAGGAGGGTTGCAAGAGCTGTCTAATCAACTACAGGAACTGTGGAACTTGCCGTCTGGGATGCTGGAGTGGTCATGGGTCGAGATACATGGAAACTTGAATCGAGACTAGTAGATTACATACACTTAGGTTTTGGTTAAATTTTGTATTATGCTTCCGCTGAACACAACGAGTTATAAATGATGTTTTGTAACACTTATTTTAATGAAGGAAAGATTTTATTTGAAATTTTGTTATGAGTTCAATGTGATTAGTGGCTAGATCCTGGTACGTCACACGCCTCGCGGGGGATTCCGCATGTGGTATTTTGGGGGTGTGACATTCTGTCTAAGGCTAGAGTGTTCGTACAAATCCACATAATCGGACCAGTCACTCTTACCTGGGAACTCTTGGGGTGAGTGTCCACTTATCGGCTAAAGCATGTCTTCTCGATACATTAATATGACCCGCTTACTTTGATTAGTCACCGTCTTATTTGTTTGCCTTAGGTAACAAACAAATGATCGCAATTTTTATGCGTTATCTTTCTGTTTTGATTATCCAATAACATTTCACTTGTTTCTTCCTATGTCTTCCATTTCCTCTAGAATGTCTCTTCATCGCAGCGACACTCAAATGTCCGAGCAGGCTACCAAATTTTCCCAACGAATAGGCAAAGTAATCCAGAAGACTACTGAATTAGGCATTGCCATGTCTTGTCTCCATGATGAAGCCACCCGAGAAGCATCAAAGGAAGCAGAAGCCAACCCTTCGAAAAGGTCAAAGAAGCGTAAAGCTTTAAAGAATCCTCTCGCCGGTTGCACCAAATCAAGCAGTGTTGGTCCCGTTGATACAGGATCTGATCGTAGGAACAAGATGAATCGATTTCATCTTAATGTGCGGAATCCATTAAGATGAATCACAGATTTGTGCAACAGAGAATTCAACGTTTAACTGCTTGTCTGTTCGTTCTATTAATCGTTCTGAAAATCACAAAGTTCCGGTGAACGTACAGACTATCCATGCGTGTCAAAAAAGTTCTAACAAAGTAGCACCGGACCTCCTATTTATAGACGAACTCAGGAAGCTAACAAGTGTTGTACGTGCGGGTGGGCTACCCGTGCGTATGACTCACCCATGCGTATGGTCATCCGCGCGTATGACTTATCCGTGCAGATAAGTCATCCGTGCGTATTGCCATCCGCACGAGTTGAACTTGTCCCAAACAACACTTTTACATACAGAACCTATTCCTGAGTTGTCCTGCTAACTACATACATACATTCAGACAATATACATAAACACAGAATACAAAATATGACTACATGCTGACGGAAGCTACAGACGTAATGTACTAACAGACTCCCCCTCGGATGTAGCTGTAGTACCTTCCAGCATAGTCTTTAATTCCTTCGGTTGCGTCTTCGCTCACGCGCTTTCTCTCTTCTTTTCTGTGCCCTTTCCTCCAACATTCTTTTTCTCTTTTGTCTTCCCTCAGTCAACCACCAATGTCTGTAGACAGGATCTCCATCACGCTTCCGTTCCCATCTTGGAATTTTGTTTTCTTCAGATTCAATTGGTGTTTGATCTGTTGGAGGAACAATCCCCATTCTACGTTTTCCCATCTCAGCAGCTCTTTCAGCAATCTTCTTGGAACGTTGTTCACGCTTGTATACTTTCAAGAACTCATCAATCTCTAGATCTCTCCATTTTGTCTTCCAGTATCTTCCAGAGTTGATGTCTTTTACGTAACAAACATCCACCACCTTTTGATATTGCAAAGCTTGCTCTCTATCAGGTCTCTCGTAGACTATCTTGTTGTAGAACAGACAATCAATATCCTTCTTCGAGCAGTTGACAAGCCACATAGGATCTAACACACAGATCCTTCTAGCTTCTCCTGTGGACTTGTTATTTAACGAGATTATTGCTTCAGCTGTAGTTTGATTATACAACCACCCTTCAAACTCATCGTGGAAATCTTGCTCCATCTCTCGTAACGGTATATTCTTCAGACAGCTTGGAGGTTTGATATCCAGAGTAATATCCTTTTCACCACTTTCTAATATTCTGACAATCTGTTGAGGAAAGTGTGGTTTCCAATCAGGATATCTTTTCTCAGCTTGCAGCTTCACGTAATTCCATAACTTTTGATCATGTTGCTTTACATCTAACCCATGGTAGAATTCTTTGATGTTCTTTGTTTTTACCAATTCATCTATATCCCACCAGGGTAGAGTTTTGATATCAGACAAGAACTCAAAATACTGTACTCCCTGTTCTCTTCTGATTGCATAAACTTTCAAATCTTCCAAATACCCCCATGAGAGAATGTCACCCCAAGAGAGTTCTTTGTCATGTGTAAAGAATTGTAGTGCCCGAAGTTTCTTTCTCTCTTTTGGCATGACTTTGTACCATTTCTTTCTTTCTTCTGCAAGATTTTCTCTCGGTATGGTATATGGAATACCTTCTGCAGACACTTTCTCAACTATCTTTCTTCTAATTTCATCTTCATTTCGGTCTTTAAACATTTCCGTCAACGAAGGAAATGTTGCATCAATCCCAGAATAATGAAAACGAACTTCATCATCAGATGAGTCTGAAGCATCTTCAACAATTACATCATTGTAATTATCAGCTTCAAATGCATATCTTGTCTCAAATACATCTTCAGAAGTTTCAGGAATCTCATCTTCAATATCGAACTTAAATTTACCTTCTTGCAAACCCAATTCCTCTAACATCTCTTCCCTTGTTCTACTAACCTCAATCACTTCTTGACTTTTATCTTGTAAGAAAATGACAGTGGGATTTGAGAGGAATACCTGATCCAAGTGTTGCTTTCCAGAAGTGGAAGTTTCTTGATGATCATCATCATCTTGTTCGTTGATCTGATCATTCAGAAACTCCTCTATCCTTTGTTCATCAATAGGATTCTTCACAATCAATCCTGACGAACCTTGATCATCGTCATCATTCTTCTTATCATTATCTTTCTTATTCTCATCGTCTTTCTCATCATCGTCATCTTTTTCTTCATCTTCATCTGCTTCATCATCTACAAGAAGTTCTTCATCAGAATCACTAACTTCTTCACCCCGAGCCTTCTTCGCTTCTTTTCTCCTTTTCATAACTTTCATTCTGTAAAGACCATCTTTTACGTTGAGTGGCACAGTGTAAGCATTACCAACAAGAACAAACTGCTTTTTCTTCCATTCAAGTAGTAACACTTCTTTCCCCTTTTTCTTCTTTTGTGCAACAGCAACTCTACGAATGATTTCATCAGAATCAATGATTTGAGAAGGCTCTCCAACCAACATGAAATCTTGATCATGTACAACTTGTTCTTGAACAACTTGTTCTTGAGCATGTTGTTCTTGAGCATGTTCAGCATCAATCATTTCAGCATCAACTTGAAGTGAAGAACCACCAGCTTCTTGAACATCTTCAATTATACTTTTGTTCTTTTGGATAGCATCCTCAGCCAGTCTTCGTTCTCTTTCAAGTCTTCTCTCTTCAACTTTTCTTACTTCAATTTCATTGTAAGCAGCATGAACATCCTTCTTCAAAAGATTTTCCACAACAGAATATAACATCTTGAGTTGTTCATCTTTCATCACTTTGTCAGCTTTCATGGCTTCCATCTTCAGTTTCATCACTTTCATTTCATTTGAAGTAGATTCACTCATTTCACTGACCACCTGATTGAGTGTTTGATTTACATCTTGGAGATTCTTGTTCAATGAAGAAATTTCTGCCAAAAGAGCTTCAATCACTTTAGTATTACTATCACCGTCTTCCTTTATTTTCTTCATGATGTTTTCATCCTGGATTAACACCGTTCTAAGTTGATCATGAGCTTTCATTATTTTATTAACTTGCTTCAATAAAAGATCACGTTCGCTTTCAGCCTTTTCTTTTTCTTTTTCAAGCTCTTTGACTTTCTTTGCTAGGACTCTCACTGCTTCATTGTTGAACAAGTCAGCATCAAAATTCAGATCTTCTAATGGATCTCCTGAAGCAGATGGCATATGGCTAAAGAAATCATCTGAGTCTCTTGGACGTGAGGACGATTCTGGAATCATTATGTTTTCTGGTACTTTTGGAAACTTTGAATAGAATTCTCCAGCATCAGTAGCTTCAACATAGTCATCGTGACTAGTCTGCTTTTCGGCTTCTGTTTCTTGTGGTTGAGATGATTCAACATGTTGAGTATCTTTACCATCATGTTCCTTTTGAACTTGTCTTTCGCCTTTTCTTGCTCGAACACTTCTTGGAATAAGACCAGCTACAACTGCTTTTCTTTTCTTGATTTGTTTCTTTGGACTCTCAGGATCATAAGTTGTATCTTCTTCGTCTGACCCCTTCTTTTTCTTTGGAGACCTTTTCTTTAACTGAACTTTTCCTTTGCCAAGAGTAAGTGGATCAAGTTCAGATTCTGAGATAGTGGTTTCAGAATCATCATCACTTGAAAGATCTTGAACGACTCCTTCTTGATCTTGAACACCTTCTTGATCTTTAACTCCTTGAGCAGCATCCTCATTCTTTTTTAAGAAACTTTGAAGAGATTGTGATAACAATTCAGCACCTTCTTGAATAACTGTTGATGGTTCCAAAACTGTTTCATCTTTCAAGTTGTGCTGTTGTTTTCCAGAAGACCCTGCAAAACAGATGTTTGACAAATTTATTAGAAATTTTCACAAGATAAAATTCTAATTTCCTTATGACTCCCCCTTTCACAATACCCTTTTTTACAATCTTTGGAATAGAAACTGCAGGGGACGTCTTTGGAGTTCTCTTCCTTTTTCCATCTTTGATACACCACCATCTTGTATCCTTCTTATAGAACAAACTCATCTTGTCATCTTCATTATCAGAATTGTTGTCTTCATGTCTCCACGCATCATTCTCTGGAGCTACATAGTTTGGATTTGAAATTTTGCAGATCATTCTCTTTGCTCCAGGATTTGGACCTTTGATCAATCTGCTGATTGTGTCAGGTGTCATGTGCCTCAGGCCCAAAATGTCATTACTTCTCTTTTCTAAACCTTTAAACTGATCATCTATCAACATCTGGACAAACCTAGGATACATAAGGAATCTCTTGCTTCCATCCTTTACATTCTCAGACATATGATCAAAAATTACTTGAGAGATATTGTACGGTCTGTTCAGTACAAGACAAGCAATAATATTCATGATATAGTCTTGAGTTTCATCATATCCACCTTTTCTGTGTGACAAAGCATGAAGCACACAATGAGCCAAGAATTTATAAGCGTGGCTAAAACTTGTCTTCTGCATTCTTCCATTCACACTACCAGCAAATCCCATCCTACACCACAATCCTTTTACTAGACGTTCAGAAACTATGGTAGGGTCACTATCATTGTCTCCTAAATTCAACACTCTCCTTATAACACCAACTGTCACCTTCATCTCCAAATCTACATCTTTTCCATTCTCATCCTTCTTTGACACAGCAGAATAAATGGTCTTATCACTTTCTTCGTATCTTGCAGCACTCCAAAATCGTTTCACATGAGATTCATAAGCTACTGTCTTATCAGTTAATGCCTTAGAAATTCTACTTTCCCTCAAGAATTTTGCAACATCTTGAACTATTGTGTTTTCGGTATACACTTCATCCAATACACAATATATATTATGAGCTTTATCCCAATCCTGCAAAAATTTTATTCATTTTAAAAATTTTGGATCTCAAAATATTCTGTCAAAGAAAGACTTGTATAGTATGACATTAGAATGGTTATCCGTACGCATGACTTGTCCGTGCGGATAAGTTGTCCGTGCGGACAACTTGTCTATATCGCGTATAGCCACCCGTGCGTACAATCATGGCCTTGCCACGGATTGCCATACGTGTGTACAACATGGCCTTGTCACGGATTGCCATACACGCGTACAAGCTGTGCGTGCGGATACAAGTCACAGATGAAGAACATTTTATGAACATCAAAAATTTTCTATGGCAAAATCTAAAATTGAACACAGATCTACACAGAGGATGTCAAAGCGATCAAAACCTTATGTTCAATGATGTCTAAAACTTCCTATTCACATGTCAATTTCACAAAAACCTAGCCGACACTACGTACCGTTCAAACATCAGATCTATCAGATTTTAACATGTTATAACACAAATTAAACCGGTAAAACTCTAGATCTAAGCATTCCGAACAAAAACCTATGATTTATTCATGACAAAACGAACTAACACAGGCTAGATCTAAGATTTAAGGCTCCGAAAGAACAGATACGCGATGAATAGATATTAAACAATGGATTATTGCAGATTTGAGTTAGAAAAGCATACCTTTGCCATTGCTAATGTTGTGCAAACCAACGAAAACAAGGATCCGTGCAAAGAATTCCGAAATCAGAAAGTCAAAGTGTGAGAGAGAAAGAGTATTGTGCGTGCGGATAGCTTTGACTGACTCTTTGACCCTCTATTTATACTAACATCAGACGCGTATTGTCATCCGGGCGCATTGCCATCCGTGCGTAAGGCTACCCGTCCGGATGAACATCCGAATGAGGCACACTTTAACCTTTTCAGTGAAAACTTTGATTTTTCTCAACTTTTACCAGTTTTTAGAAATCCACTTAAGTTACTTGGTTCAAATTAATGACCCAAGTTACTTAATTTGTCGACCAAGTCCAATTTAATGACCTTGGTTGACCTGAAACAAACCTACTGACTTTTGAAATATCTGTTCAATCATCTTTCTGAAAAATTACAAGTATCAACTTAATGAACTTGTGTTACACATTTTCAATTACAGATTAGATATGATTAGCTCCAAACTCATCTTCCATCCCAGAAACTTCCTGCATCTTCTATCACTTTCGAATCCGAAGATCAACTCTCCACTTTGGTTTGTCCGAAAATAAAGCAGAAAAATAAAATCTTTTTGGAATTTTAATGATGCAATAAGACTAGAAATGAAAAACAGAAATAAAAGAGCAGTAAATGTAAACTATTTACAAACATATTTTTGGTGAGCGTGTTAGGGAATCATATCAGCTTCCGACAGGTTACAAGTACCATTAAGCTTAATTTCATGCCAAACATTAAACAATTCACCTCGATTGTCGATATACTGATCCTTCTTAAATTCTTACACACATTTCAATCTGTTCAGGATACGGTTTTAGTGTTTTAGAGACCTAAACTTATACGTGTGTCCCACCTCTTGAATATACTCCCGCATCCAGAATCCCAATAATCAGTCTTACAGGTGAGTATACATCAATGATATCTGTACATAATTTAGGTATGCGAGGGCCGAGGGATCTCAGGTCGATACTTCCGTATACGCAGAGAGATATCAGCTTCGACTTTAAGGTGTGTCCCCTTTAGAGAATCTTTTTGCTACAACAGCAGCGATTATCAATTTTATTGTTTCAGCATGCTGAGGGTTTAATGCTATGTTTCAAGCATTTGCAGAAAGTATTATCCAGGGACTAGGTCAGAACTACCGTTCAGCAGAAGTCCCGGAATAATACCCTAGACATCATTGAGAATAAAGACCTAGTATATCAGATTATGAGACCTTTCAAACGAGATTTCAGGGGTTACCTATATATCCAAGTAGTGTTCCCCACGAAATAAGCAAGTAAAATTTTAAGTTTATATCCCGAACAAATCTACTAAATGTGTAAAAACCTATCGACACATCATTAGTGAGACTGTTTAACATATTTGAACTTTCCATTTCTTTAGCGTACAGTAACCGTCTAGCTGATGTACTATCATTTTCCCTTTTTACACAAACTCTTTTTGAAATTTTATCATGTTTTTGGGTTTTTGAAATTTTCTAATGTTTTTGTGTTTTTCGAATTTTTTATTGTTTTTGTATTTTCTGAAAATAAAACTACTATCTCCCCCTAAAAACCAAAACAAGTAAAAATTCGGCAAACCATTGCAGATTGTTTCTCAACATCATCTACAGTGGCACCTTCATCAACGCCAACAATTTCCTCCGCATCCGATAGTAACTTCATACCATTAAGTTTCAAAATATATTTAAAGCAAGTTTTATCAAAATCTTTGGTATGTAAGTCAGCTTTTTGTTCATCGGTGTGGATTTTTTCTATTCGTATCAACTTCTTCTCGAAACAGTCTCGGATGAAGTGATGACGAATTTCAATGTGTTTTGTTTTACCGTGATGAACAGGATTTTTTGTTATGTTAATTGCTGCCTCATTATCAACAAAGATAGGGGTGTTAAGAAATTGCAAACCGTAGTCTCTCATCTGTTGCTGGATCCACAAGATCTGAGAGCAGCAGCTGCTAGCAGATACATATTCAGCTTCACAAGTGGATAAAGCGACAGAGGTCTGCTTCTTGCATTGCCAGGTGACCAATCGTGGTCCGAAAAACTGGCATCCCGCTGTAGTTGATTTAGCATTCATTTTGCAGCATCCGAAATCAGAATCAGAATATCCTTCGAGCATGAAGTTGCCAACTTTTGGATACCACAACCCCAGAGATGGAGTTCCTTTCAGGTAGCGTAGAATCCTTTTCACAATTACCATGTGCGAAGCTCTAGGATTTGACTGAAATCGCGCCGCGAGGCAGGTTGGGTACATAATATCCGGTCTTAATGCCGTCAAATACATTAACGAGCCGATCATGGAACGATACAGTGTTTCTTCTACCTTCTCTCCGGTGAGATCAGGGTTTATCCCATGGTTCGTCGCTAATGGGGTGGACATTGGTGACATTCCTGACATCCCGAATTTCTCCAGAACATCATGAACATATTTTGTTTGATGTATGAAAGTTCCCTCGGGAAGTTGATTAACTTGAAGTCCCAAGAAGAACTTCATCTCACCCATTGAAGACATTTCAAACTTCTGCTTCATTACTTGTTCAAAATCTTTGCAGAGTTGTTCATTTGTAGACCCGAAAATTATGTCGTCCACGTAAATTTGGACAATCAGAAGATGCCCGTCGACTTCTTTTGTGAAAAGAGTGGCGTCTATCTTTCCTCGAGTGAAGTGGTTGGCTAACAGATGTTGAGACAAGGTCTCATACCAGGCTCTTGGGGCCTGATGTAAGCCGTACAACGCTTTGTCAAGGAGATAAACTTTGTCTTTATGAATTGGGTCGGTGAAGCCCGGTGGCTGTCCGACATAAACCTCCTCTTTCACCTTGCCATAGAGAAACGCCGACTTCACATCTAACTGAAAAACTTTGAATCCTTTCCACGATGCGAATGCAAGGAAGATTCTGATTGCTTCAAGTCTTGCGACAGGGGCATATACTTCGGTGAAATCTATCCCCTCCTGCTGACTGAAGCCTTGGACAACGAGTCGAGCTTTGTTTCGAATGATAACTCCTCGATCATCCCTCTTGCATTTAAACACCCATTTGGTATTAATCTTCCGGTGACCATCGGGCAAATCTACTAGCTTCCATACACCAAGCTTCTCGAATTGGCTTAACTCCTCCTGCATTGCATTTACCCACGAATCTTCAGTAAGCGCCTCTTTGTACGTCCTTGGTTCTATCTGCGAGATAAAACAACTTAATGAGAATTCAGTTTGTAAAGGAGCAACTTTTGTATAAAAACATGTAAGCCCTTGATCAAGCTGTCTTCGAGTGCGGACGCCTGATTGCAGTTCTCCGATTATCAGTTCCTCCGGATGATAAGAAAGTGTTCTTGGCATCACTTCGCCTGAAACATCTACTTCGCTCTCCAAATTTGTGATGTTTTGATCAGCAACTTGTTCACTGACTGGAATAGTTTGATTTGAAAACTGGATTAGCTCCCCCTCAGAGTCTGAATCATCATGATCGAATATTGGTATGTTTTCAGATTCTTGATTGACATTCTCTACCGTTTGATTTTCTTGAGCAACATCATTTTCAATATCGTCATGTTCTCCAGCATTGCTTGGACCCGCCTCGTTATCATTTGAAGCTTGTCGTTTTCGATAAGATTCTGCTGGGAACCTTTCATCTTCATACTCTCTTAGAATATCCAACTCATCAAAGAACTCTGGTTCTTCCTCCATGTTGAAGGATTCCCACAAAGTATCATAATTGAAACGCCATGAGTCGCCAGGATTCTGTGGAGGCATTGTGTGACCTTGACATTCAACATTTTGAGCTTCAATAATCCGTTTTAGACTTGGAACGAAGACTCGTCGTAACGGACTTGCATAACCTACGAATATTCCTTCAATACTCTTCGCACCAAACTTTCCAAAAGGTTCAAGAACAGTACAGGGCGACCCGAACGGTTCAAGATACTTTAGATTCGGTTTTCGGTTATTGATCAACTCAAAGCATGTTTTTTTGAATTTCTTGACAGTGAGAACTCTGTTGAGCTTATAGCATGCGGCGGAAACAGCTTCTGCCCAGAAATTTATCGGTAACTTTGAATCAGCAAGCATTGTTCTGGCCGTTTCAATCAGTGTCCTGTTTTTACGTTCTGCAACTCCATTCTGTTGCGGAGTGTACGGAGCACTGAACTCATGCAAGATACCTCTTTCATCACAATATTCTTCCATATTGTTGTTCTTGAACTCAGTACCATTATCACTTCTAATTCTTCTGATACGCCTTTGGTACAAATTTTCAATCTTTCTGAACAACCCCTTCAAACTGTCAAACGTGTCCTCTTTCGACTTTAAGAATAACACCCATGAAAATCTGGAATAATCATCAGTAACCACAAGACAATAAAGTTCTCCGGTAATAGTTTTGACATTCACAGGACCAAATAAATCCATGTGAAGTCTCTCCAAAGGTCTTGAGACTGAATTGACTTGCTTTGTTGGGTGTGACTTTTTCTTTTGCTTGCCTTTCATGCAACTAATGCACTCTTGTTCCAGATGGAAACGTTTAATGTGAACTCCCAGAACCAAATCATTATGCACCAGATGATTCATTTTTTGTAGATGAATATGCCCCATCTTACGATGCCACAACTTTGATTCTTTCTCCGTTGCTCTAGAAACAAAACAGTGTGCTTGACCTGTTGTTGTAATTGCTACAGTCATGTCTAAAACATACAGATCATTCACTCTAGGAGCTCTCATGATAATCCATTCTTCAGGAATAACAAACCCTGGTTTCAAAATCAAACACTCTTTGTCTGTGAAATGAGTAGTATACATCCGATCACAAATCTGCGAGATACTTAGCAGATTATTTTCCAGCTCAGCAATGTAGTTAACTCTTTCAAACGTGACGATCCCGTTGGATAACGTTCCTTCACCAACAATTCTACCACCTTGGTTACCCGCGAACCCTACATAACCTCCATTAATATTTCTGACATCATACAGCAGCGCTGTCTTTCCTGTCTTGTGCCGAGAAGCTCCACTATCCATAATCCAACGTGAGACGGATCTCGGAAGCTCCTGCACATGTCAAAAACATTTAATGAGATTTTGATGCTACCCAAGCCTCTTTTGACTTGGGTAACTTGAAATTAAGGTGAGTCGTTTTAGTGTAAAGTGGCGGAAAGTTTTTATCATTCATTTTAAGGCTTTCAGCAGTCCCAACTTCAACCTCTTTGAATAAGAAAAATTCGTCTTTTTGAGGTTGATCAGCTGGTTGATTTTTCTTCACCACATACTTCTTTTCAGAAGTTGATTTTTGTTTCTCATAAAACTTCAAGGGTACATACTTCTTCTTGGTAGAAGATGATGATTTTTCAGTTTCAGACACCTTTGGTGAATCAACTTTCTTTTCAACAACTTTTGGCTTCCATGTTTGTTGAGGTGATGCAACCCGTTGGTAAAATTTATCATTTTTAGATACCGAATTCTTAACAAGTTCAGTTTTGATCTTGGTGTTATCATTTTTCAAAACATTTTTCTCAACAATCAATGGAGCCTTTTCTTTCACAACATCTCTCTTGATAGAATTCTTCACAGTTTCAGTCTTAGGCTTCAAGTTGGTACACTTTCGTGCAATATGTCCAACTTGATTACATTTGAAGCATGTTCGGGTGTCAACTACCCGACTTGAGCCTTCAGACTGAGGCTGTGAGGCCTTCTTTTCAAAGAACTCTTTGTTTGATTTTAAAAATATTTCAGACTCCTCATCAGAAAGTGAACTTGAACTGTTCACAAACACCTTTTTCACAGCAAACTTCTTGTTCTGAACATTCTTTTTCTGATAATTCTTACTACCCTGATATCCTCCCGACCATTTATTTTGATTGTTGTTAGAAAAACGTGGTGGAATAATAGGTTTCTTATAGTAAGCTTTATCTTTCTCAAAATTCATTTGTCTCTTTGTCTGTTTCAAACCTTCCACTTCAGACAAATCAATTTCAACCAGTTTGAAAACATTTTTCAATTTGTTCACATTAACATTCTCCAGAGGAAACTCAAAGTCTGAATACAACTTATCAGAACCAGACATCTTGTACATCACAAGACCCGGTTCATCATTTAAGTTGTTTTTAGATTTTGGTTTCGGAATGTAATTGTTCAGAAAACATTCTTCATCTTCAGTCGAATCACTGTCCAAGACACTTTCAGCCATGCCTTTTATGATCTCAGTTTGAACACTGTCATCGGATGATGATGATGAAGAAAATGTCACATCAATTGATTCTGACAGTTTTATCTCATTTGTTTCAATATCATCATTAACCAACCCAGATTGCTTCTTTGAAAAATTGTTTAGAATAGGTGGCGGAACTTGATGAAACCCCACCCCAGTTCCATCACAGTATACATCTTCGCCAGCTTTGGTTTTTCCAATGGGTTTTGGAACAATGTGTTGCAAAACAAAGCTTGCAGAGTTGTAACTGCTCAGTTTCAGATTATTACGCTCATTCTCAATTTTAGCTTCTTCAAACTGAAGCTTCAATTTTGCAATTTCATCAAGTTGTTGGTTGATTAACTCTTCTTTTACTCTAAGAACCCCTGATAGTTGAAGATTTTCTTTCGTTGTTTTACTGTTTCTCTCATCAGAATCTTTAACCGTTCGCTTTAGCTTCTCAAAATTTTCAGAAATTTTACGACTTTCAAGAATCAACTTTTCGTTTTCTTTTCTTATTCTTTCAATGTCATTTTTATCATTTTCAATTTTTTCAGCTAATTCTTTTGATCTATCATTCGAAGCTTTCAGCATTTTATCACGGTTTAAGATTTGATTTTCAACACTTTTGACTTTACTAGTCAACTCTTCAATCTTCTTACCACTGAGGTAAGTGATTGTACTACAAACTTTGCACTCTTTCATGCAATTTTTGCAGTCATTTTCAGATTTATCTTTCTTACCTGACTCAAGTGTACCATTTGAACTGACCTTGTTTGTTGACTCAGTTCCAGAACTAGAAACTACCTCAAGTTCTTTTGCTGCAAGAACTTTTTCAGCCATCTTCCTCAAGTTTTCTGCCGTTAGCTCTTGCGATGTATCAATAATCCCATCATCAGCATTCTTTGACTTTGGTTTCTGTTCTGCTTCTTTGACTTTTTCTTCTTTCTCTACTTGTTTCTCTTCACCACCTCCCCACCATTCTCTTTGTCTAGCTTCTTCTTCTTCGGCAAATTGTTGTGTAAGAGCATCAACACTGATGGAATCTGGGTCAACTGCAATGTTTCCTTGAGGATCAAGGTAACATTCTCTGTCGGCATCCCACCTTTTTGCTCTTTTAGCTTCTTTGTAAGTGTTATAAATTCTGTTCATTCTGGTTTGGGCTTTCATTCTTCGGTTGACGAGTTTTTCTTCTTCAGTTCTAATGTCTTTAAAAGGAATAATCTTCGTCACGAATGCATAACCCACCGCATCTTCCTCAGGCAATAGTTCGCTCCAATCATAACCTTCGTCATCATGGATCACGGCAAGAGCTCTAGACTTCTCCTTGTTGTCTTCAACTTGCTTCAATCTAGGTGGCTCTGATTTATTCTGGTGATAGATCGCTCTCTTGTAATAATCATCTCTGAAAGGGTTTTCTGACTCATCAGCATATGCATTTCTGCATTCTCGTTTGAAGTGACCTTTCTGCTTACATTTGAAGCACGTCACCTTCGATTTATCAAACCCCAGCTTAGTAGATGCACCACCAATTGTCTTTCTGCCGGTAATTTCCATGAAGCGTTGTGCTCTACGAACAGCACTGGCCATAGCCCAACGAATATCGATCAGCTCCATTTCCTCAGGATCAATCTGATCATAATCTTCTTTCGTCAGATTGGTATTACCTATCTTCCCGGCTACTAACCCTTCGTACGACTCCAACACAGATGCTAGAAAGATCATCTGCTGTTTGGCCGACTCCTCATCAAAATTCTGAGTATTCTTCAAATCTACCGCAATGTTGCATGAAAACACATTCTTTGGAACAGATTGTTGTTGACTTGAAGAATTTGAAGAAGATCCCTGACTTGGAGTATTGTATGAAAAACCTCCATGAAAACCACTGTTTGGACTTTCTTTGCTTGAAGGATTTGAATTTTCAGCGGAGAAAGCAGTTCTTGGAGAAACATTCTTGGGAATCATACTCTTTGGATAGTACAACTCCATGTTTTGTTGGTATGATGAATGATTTACTTTGTGAGTTTTCTTTATCTCCAATTCATGACTTTCTAGTCTTTCAATCAGCAAGTCGACGGTCAGACTTTCAGCTTTGATTGTGTTCTTTAACATCAGTGCATAGTACTGCCAATCCATCTCTTCTGGTAGTGAATCAAACAGTTTGTCAACTAGCTCCTCTTGAGAATATTTTATTCCGTGCCTCGCCAATTCCAACTTTAAGTGTCCAAATCTTTCAATCATTTTACAAACAGATTCACCTTTTAAGCATCCGAATAAATCAAACTCCTTTCGCAGCAATTTCTTTTTGTTTTTGATTATTTCTTCACTTCCTACACATTTTTTATTTAACTTTTCCCATAGATCTTTTGCGTTTGTGTATTCAATGAGTGAAATAATGTCATCTCTTATGGACTGGTGAATCAAAGCGATGCATTTTTGTTCAGCTATAAAGTTCTCTACGGATTCACCTTCTGACAAATTCTCACAATCTTGTCTTTCTGAAGCATAACCGTTCTTTAAGTTCTTCCAGCTCTGATATGCGAAAGCTTTCAGCCATTCTTCGAATCTTTTTGCCCACCGATTATATTCTTCGATTGCCATTAGTTTTGGTGGTTTGTTGTAGGTACCATATGCGCTTTCAACACTTAGAGCATCGGATAAAGTTTTCTTTGGGTTCGGATTATCATTTGAACGGTTGGAAGTATCGTCTCCGGAATTACCCGCGAAAGCATACATCTCACTGAAGGGATTCATGAATTCTTCCATTTTTAAGTACCTGAAACAATTTTCAAACACTTAGACAATTTTTACAAATTTTAAAAATTTCAAACACTTGAACCGGATGGTTATCCGTTCGAGCAGGAATACGGAAGGTGACAAAACTTATCCGCACGGACGGTGATCCGCTCGGATGGTTGTGCGTACGGGTAAATTTGACCTTTTGACTTTTCTGGTTATCCGCACGGGTTGTAATCCGTGCGTGTAACAATGATGATGTCAGCAAACAACTTGCAGTAACTAACTAATCCAAACCGTTCAGACAGCTGTCCGCACGGGTGAATGACGTCATCAAATACGAACAGCTAAACATGATTTTCGATGAATTTGATCTAGTTTTAGGTTGAATCTGATTATGAAACTTAAGTAGGATTATACTTTGAATGATTGCGAGTCGATTGATATCAATTTTAACAAATTTTAACCATAAATTCTTGCTCAATTTTAAATTTTTCTGATTTTATGGTGACAAATGAAGAACAAATGTAAAATCTGAGTAGATGTAGAAGAAATCTGTCAAATTTCCGGTGAAATTTGAATCTAATCGGCAATAGAAGTCAAATCACCGGTGAAATTTTGACTTTGATCGGCGAATAAAGCTTGAATTCTGGTGAATTCAATGTCGTTGATCTCGATTCAGCTCCCTGGATGCTCTGATACCACTTGTTGGTCCCGTTGATACAGGATCTGATCGTAGGAACAAGATGAATCGATTTCGTCTTAATGTGCGGAATCCATTAAGATGAATCACAGATTTGTGCAACAGAGAATTCAATGTTTAACTGCTTGTCTGTTCGTTCTATTAATCGTTCTGAAAATCACAAAGTTCCGGTGAACGTACAGACTATCCGTGCGTGTCAAAAAAGTTCTAACAAAGTAGCACCGGACCTGCTATTTATAGATGAACTCAGGAAGCTAACAAGTGTTGTACGTGCGGGTGGGCTACCCGTGCGTATGACTCACCCGTGCGTATGGTCATCCGCGCGTATGACTTATCCGTGCAGATAAGTCATCCGTGCGTATTGCTATACGTGCGTATTGCCATCCGCACGAGTTGAACTTGTCCCAAACAACACTTTTACATACAGAACCTATTCCTGAGTTGTCCTGCTAACTACATACATACATTCAGACAATATACATAAACACAGAATACAAAATATGACTACATGCTGACGGAAGCTACAGCCGTAATGTACTAACAAGCAGGACCTAGCCAGGTGGCAGCACCACCAGCCAAGAAGCCATACATGGGAACAGCTCCTTTGTACAATCAGTGTAACCTCCACCACCATGCCAGTGTCAAATGCCGAAAATGTCTCATCTATGGACTTATTGGCCATACGACAATAGTTTGTCGTTCAGTCACTGTGCTAAACCAAGCTATTCAGAACCCTGTTCAATTTCAAGCCAACCCTGCTCAAGCTCGCTTTCTACCTGGATCGTGCTATAACTGTGGCGAGATGGGTCATTTCATGAATAAATGCCCAAAGTTTGTCAATGCAAATCTAACCCACGGATGAGCATTTGGCTGATTAGAAGATGCTGCTGTTTTGAATAATCTAAATCTTATGCTTTTGTTACTTTTGTTTTTTCTTGAACTCTGGAACAATGTGTTTAGTTTATAAATAAATCATTGTTCGCAAATTCTGATATACAAGTGTAGTTACATGTGTGTATGGCGTTCCCCTATGGTACCTACATCAAGGATTATGTTCTTTAAACAAACTGCTCTTGTAATTCTCCCATTCTTGTGATCGCTCATGATTTCCTCAAAAAATTTAAGTACTCGTGTTATTCTAAGAAACAAAGTACAGAATATAAGTGACAATTTTAGACGATTACTCAAAATGTCATTGTAAATCCTTGGTTAGATAACTAAGGGTATTTTTTCGACCTCATACCCATATCATTACATTCTGGTTTTTATAACAACATACATAATATATGCTTTTTAAAAACAACCTTCATGATTTCAGAAACATTTTATATAGTTTGAAAACATTTTTTAACACAGTATATTTACTTAACATATCAAGTGCATGATTTCAAAAGCATCATCCATGTTTTCAAAAACCTTATACATAATTTCAAAAAAAAATCATCTCGCATGATTTTAAAACATTTTATAAATATACTTATCTAATACACCTACTTTATGATTTCAAAAGTATTATGTAAGGTTTCAAAAACATTAAACACATTTCTAAAAGAACCCCATGCATAGTTTTCAAAAACATTTTTCTCATACATTGACTTAACCTTCAAATTCTGCTTCATATGTCACCTTGGCATATCTAGCACCTCAACTTCATGAGCATTCTACCTCGTGTATCGACTCAAGCACGTCTAGTGCAAGGTTTTAAAACGTCTCCCGCTTTTCAAATCCCAAAATCCATATAGGATCTTCTTATCTTCACAATTAGATCCTTGTGGATGTTTATCGCTCAAATCAGAGTCTTTTATTGAATTATTTGTATGCCTCAATACGTACATTACGATTCAATAAGGACAAAGCCGAATTCCTTTTAAGATCTTCCTATCTTCATAGTTAGATTCTGGAAAATGTTTAAAGTGCCAAATGAAATCCATGGATTGGATTCCTGGTGTGCTTTAAATACCCGTGTCCAAAGATAACAAATTAAAGGTCAAGTTAAAAAAATTATGTGTTTATATGTTTTCTTTCATGTTTTGTGTTTTTGTGTAATCTGGATATTCGTTATCCAAATCCTCGTAGAATCTTCCATATCTTCATATGAGGGATTCATAGTAGGATATTCAAAAGGTATTACCTTAAATCCTTAATGGACTTCTACGTAATAGTTAAGACCCTTGGATTATAAAGTACTATTTCATAATTCAAAGAGACCCTTTGGGTGGTCTAGTTAAAAGATTGATTCAGAATCTGGTTAAGAATGGCATGTGATGATATAGCTGAAAAGACTCCTTGGTTGTCTATTTAAAAAGACCATTTATTGATTTAATTAAAAGGACCCTATGGTGGTCTAGTCACAATCATCACAGGTTTGTTCATTGTTTTTCTTCCCTTACACATTATAAAATGCACTGCGTGGACTATGCAAAGTATTACGTAATTATGGATGCATACATAATTATGAAATTCAGTGCACGGAAACCACAGTAAGATTTATCATGTTTAAGAACGGATAGTGGCAACAATAACGAAACGTGAACAATGTAATGGAGGTACGGTGGACGCACCAATGGTGCTTCATATACTTGTATATAAGTGTCCCTCTTACATTGCAAGCGTGATGTTATTTAAAGTTACTAGAAGTTCAGAAACCCTAACCAGTGTTGTTTTATCTTTTCGACTTCATGTTTCGAGCTCTCACAAGTTTCCTATAAATAAATTTCGGGATGAAATTTCCTGAAGTAGGGGAGACTGTGACATCTGTGCCTCCATGGCCATCAAACAAATATCAAATCAATGAAATATTGTGTTTCATACTTGGGATTTGTATAAATATGTGTATCATTTGCACATATCAATTCTTGTTCGATTTCGAGCTCTAAATCGCTTTCTGGAAAGTTATACGCGAACTGGTGTGTAAACGTAATCAGTTTAAGGTGACAAACACTCCAGAACAGTGACATGGGCTTAACATACCTTAAATAACTTTTACATAACTTAGAAATAAGTTTTGGAAGGTTTGGTGTGTCGAAATCAAGTTTATTCGCTTACAGGGACTAATTTCGACAAACTACGAAAGTATGCCAATTCCTACTGTAAAGAACATTCTGGAATATGATAATAAGTTAAACATGCCCTAAA
This sequence comes from Helianthus tuberosus, assembly GCA_030545235.1. Taxonomy (NCBI): domain Eukaryota; kingdom Viridiplantae; phylum Streptophyta; class Magnoliopsida; order Asterales; family Asteraceae; genus Helianthus; species Helianthus tuberosus. Next base: position 163,337,746 of record CM060360.1, read on the forward strand.
TATCCTTTACATAGCTTAGAACGAGGCTTAGAGGTGTTGGGTGCGCAAAAATAAACTTATTTGATCAGCAGGGACTAAAAGCGTCAAAAAGTGCATAAGTTTGCATTTTCGCGCATATCTTACGTTCTGAATATATCCGGACATCCAAAAATTTATGTAATCATTAAAATATTTTTTTAGTGATTGGCATGATAAAATTCCATTCTTCGCGTAATTTGGATCGTTTTTCGCGTCCGTTCGTGTTTCGTCGTAATTAACCGAACAACACAACCGTACGACCAAACGAAATGACATCTGAGATATTTTTGAGGATATTTTAAGTCCCCTATACTTTAACCTCATTTTAGAGCCTTGAAATGGGGTTAACGGGGCTTAAACATGTCAAAAATGCATCGAAAATCAAGTTTTACACATACAGGGACCTAAACTGTAATTCTGCCTAACTTGGCTTACACGGGGCACGTAAGCTGAAGCCTCTGCTTACGCGGGGCACGAGAGACCCCTAGTTCAGCAGAATTGTGTTTCCAGCTTGATCCAGCTGTTCCCATGTTTTGCAAATGGTTTTAATGAGTCTATGGGCTTGTTTTGAGGCTCCCATGGTATTACAAAACAATGGGCACACATGTAGGGTCTTGATCAAAGCTCGGTTATCGAGGAACGATCCTAACGGTTCTTGATTTCCTATAAATACCCAACCCCCATTTCATTTCAACCCACATTGATCTGATTTTATGCTCTAAGTTGAAGCTTTATGCTTCATACCTGAGTATTTAAATCAAGATCTTCCTAGCTTGGACCCTTTGTAAGTATTCTTTCGCGCTTTTATGCGTTTTCAAGAACGAAAGTCAAACAGTGTTTGACTTTCTGCTTTGATCGGTCAATGGTCAACACGAAGTTCGTTTGAACTTCGCAACGTGAGCGTAATCACGATGGTCATAGTCCCTTGTGACTATACCTACTGATTACCACATTGATTAGGTATAGTGACGAGTCATAGTTTCGGTCAAAATGCGTATTCATGCGTATTTTGCAACCAAACTATTCTTGGGTATTAAAACCATTTGTTTTGATATCAAACTTGTTTTCTAACTTCGTTAAACATATTTTAACATGTTTAACTCGTCACTTTAGGTTTAGTGCTTATATAGGGTCGTAAGATAAGCTGTCTAAACAACAACCGCTTATACTTTCGAACCCGACCCGTTTGGTCGATCATTAGGATCCGACCAAACATGTTTTGTGACCATAGTTGTATAGGGAATAACTTTCCGAGGTTATACCTTATGGTCACTTCGTTTAGTTAGTTGTATGATAGGTAATTTATATGCCTTAGGAAAATGACCAAACTGCCCTTTTCATGCATAAATTCATTTTAAGCATATGTAACTTAAATTTTTACATCTAAACTGATTAGGTAACATTATTAGACATGTTAAGGCATATAATACTTGTCATAGGACTAGTTAGGCGGTCCGAACGCGTTTTACGCGAACGACGCGCTAAAGTAGTGTAAGCTACCTAAACGGGTCGTAACGGGTCGTAAGCACTTAGGTTAGGTTTCGATTTAGTATGTAGGCTTTGTTAAATCATATCACATGAGTTCCAATACTCATTTGGTTTACGAAACCTCATCCTATCCGATCTTCCGATTTGGGTCCGGTTATTAATGTAGTTACATATATTAGGTGCCGTTTGATTCCGTGATCCCTCTAGCTTTGCTTGGTTGTTATTCAAGACTTCTAAGCATCCTCAAGTGAGTACATAGTCCCCTCTTTTACTGTTTTCAAACATTTTGGGTTGGAACACATGTGCCTACTTGTTACTTTCGTGCTTTTCATGTTTTCATATCATATACTTGCTATGTTCATTAGTACACATATAGTACATGATTTCATCCATGTTTTTGCTATGTATGTTTTATTAACATGCTAGTACATTGATTTATTAAACACACTTGTTTCACATGCTCATTTCAGCACATGTACACATTGTTTTACATCACATTCATGCTATGTATGTTCTTTTATTGCATACTTAGTACATTGTTTTACATCACATTCATGCTTTGTATGTTCATTTAGCATATTAAAGTACATTATTTTCATAAAACATGCTTACATTTGGTATGACATTTGGTTTGTTTAAATGGGACAAAAATACATTCATTAACATTGATCACGCCGCTTGGTAGTAAGTAATGGTACCATAGGAATTGACAACTCCCATCCCTGGAATCCTAGGTTTGCTTGGACGTAAGGGATGACTGAATCCAATATACATAGTTTAGATAAACCTTTAATTTCATTTAAGGGTTTGTCGCCACAGTCGCAAGGCTTGAGTGTATGCATTTTAACAATACCGCATAGATGTTTGTATTAGTAAAGCATGCATGGATTTTACAAAACATAACTTTTGATTTATTCAAATATTTTGTTTTGTGCATTTTTACATATGGTTTAAGTAGTCACTTTTTACTTGCCATACATGACATTTGTTTACACATTACATGATTTACATTTGGCAATAGACATTGTTTACACATAAACATTTTGACATTTGATTATACATGAACATTTTTACATTGGTGGTTTGTTTGGTAAATGATTTAAGTAACGAGGCGTGTGTAATATGATAAAAGCATGGTGGATACGCCGCTGGTACTTCCTATATATAAGTGCTTTTATGATATTACATATCGTAGCATTATTTAAACCATTTCAATTTTGACATATTACATTTTACACAATTAACATATCTTTACAAAACATTGTTTTACAAACAACATATTTTGTACAAATTCATTTTTACTTGGTTATTTATTTAACCATGCATTATTCTTTTATATCATCTGTTTTCTTATCGATTTTTGTATGATTTATAAAAGAAAACATTTACAAGGTTCATGACTACTTTTGTTAAACATATTCTTTAAACATTATAAGTCATGAATCCTAAATTAATAAAATCTATGTATCTCACAGACATTTTTATACTGACGTACCTATTTTCACATGTGTTTTCAGGAGTTGATGCATAGGATTGATCAAGATACATTTAGGCGGACTTGAGCCTTAGTGACAATGAAAGATGCAAGACTAGTTAATTATGTTATGATTCCTTGTTTTTAAGACATCGTAACTTCTTTTATTCAATAAAACAAAATTTCAATTTCTATGTGTTATGAAACAATGATTCTGTTGCAACACTCCTCGACGATTCCGTCACGATTTGTTGTTTTACGCGGTCGGGGTGTGACAATTTATGCACTACATACTGCTAAACCCTGTTTCAACCCAACAACCCATATTGACTAATACATAAAACACTACAAATTGAAACCTTATTTGAACACTAACAAAGACACAAAATAAAAGAAAATCTTGTTCAACTTTGCACATACGTATTTCCTATGACATAACACACGACGAAGTTAACCCCTTATTCCACCACTATAAAAACACATTTCAATTAAACATATATAATCAAACACCACGGGATTTAAAAAAAACACTATAAAAATGCAATTCAATTAAACATATATAATCAAACAACACATAATTTAAAAGAAAGGCAATCAGTCGTCCATTTTTATAACGTACAATATTAATGTTGGGATAAATACACGACAATAGAACTTAAAACACTCAATTATCGTATAAAAACTGGTGATTATAACTAATCATCATTGAGCATTAAAAGTATTATTAGATAAAACACCACGTACTAACCTGCATGACCTGATTCCATTGAATTGATTATGAAATATGCAGAAAAACAATGATTCGAAAAAATACGAACTGATGATTCAAAAAAATACGAACTGTAATTTCCTTCGATCTCTATGAATCAGACGATAATGATATATAAAATCCCTGAGTTCGTTTATAAAACTGAATTCGTAAATCTTTGTAAAAAATAAAATTATATAACTAACCTAAATAACTCACTCGAGGTTACAAATATTATTTAATCAATAATTGAACTTTGAAGTAAATTACATTATTGCCCTTTTTAATTAATTAAATTGAAGGGCACGTGTCAATACCATATTATTTCCTACACTTTTCACACTATTAACCTTTTTTACATGATTCTTAATTTGTGTGTGTATATTATTAGATATAATTAAATATAAAACTGCTTTAACTCTGACTGAATCAAAATAAATTAAAAGTAAGCTAAACTTATTTTCACATTCTAAGGTATAAAATTCAGGAAGCCAGCTCCTTTTTTTCTAAGGACATTTAGACGTAAAAAACTCAAGGTGTTTCAAACCATAGTTACTCTTATTTTCTTACCGGTCTAAGACTCGAAGAAAAGAAGGACACAGTAGATTTTAAGTTTAATGTTCTTTTTTGGCTCTCAGTAAAAAAATCTTCGAAATATAAAAAGATGTCAAGCCATCTCCAACCGTGAAACCAAACTGGAACCAAACAGTTACTAATGGTTCGGTTTAAGAGTTCCACATTTTGATTTTGTTACAAAAGTTGAAAACTGTTACTAACGATTTGGTTCACTGTTTGAGCTAAAAACCGCGAAAACTGGACCGTGAACACCCCTACAAATGGGGGACTTGCAGGCTTTTGCACATTTGACTATCTAGAAATCAAGATAATAGGCTTAAAGTTTACCTTTGAGCAACCTCTTAAACTCTCTTTTAGTATTTAAAAATTAGCAATTGTATGCACTAGAAGAATTATAGGCAATACAGTTCTAATCAATAATTCGACTGTGCATCGTTTATCAAGCTTCATGAAGGAAGCCTAAAAGTTCTAATAAACTTTATCAAGCTTCATGAAGGAAGCCTAAAAATTCTAATAAACTACCGCAAGGTCTACAACTATAATAGGAATGATCCCTCTATGGCATCAATCGTTGGTCGCTAGCGAGTTTTTGTATTCCTTTCTCTCACATCTATTTAATGACTTTATTCCAACTTTTTGAATAAGCTCGTAACTTTTCTTAACAGTCAACGAATACTATACAAGCCCAGCTACCAGGGTAAATCTATGGACGAAATGTCACCTACGCCCTGCGAACACAGACAATACTGATGACATGACCAGGGTTCCTCTCTCAGTTGCGGCTAAACTCTTGTATTAAAATCAATATAAAATTCCAAAGTTTCTAGAAGTCAACATCTGAAGGAGAGAAAGAGAAGATAAAGTTATTGTTAGTTTCATTTTCTAACTTGATAATCATTGTATAAAAGGCAATCATTTCTTTAATAGATATTAATGTCGATTCCTTTTACATTAAATTAAATTATTAAATTAAATTAAATTAAACTACATATACATATACATTTGTAAGTTGGGGGGAATAGTGCCAGGCAGCTGTCTGACACTTCCCTGTTGAACCAACTTATTTTTAATTTAATTTTATCCTCACTTTAAAATTACGCTTTCGTCCTTTGTTTAGAATTACGTTTTTGCTCCTAGCTCAAATAAAATTATAATTTTGCCACTAGCTTAAAATTACGTTTTTGCCCTTTGTTTAAAAACTCACTTTTAATTTTGTTCACAGTTTAAAATTACGGTTTCGCCCTTCGTTTAAAATTACGTTTTTGCCCCCAGTTCAAAATAAAACGTTGTTTTTTTCTCTAGCCCAAAATTACGAATCTGCCCTCAACTCAAAATTACGTTTTTGCCAACAGTTCAAAATAAAATTATGTTTTCCCCCTAGCTTAAAATTATGATTTTGCACTCAGTTTAAAATTATAATTTCGCCTCCAGTTCAAAATATAATTACGATTTTGCCTTCTGTACAGACATACATGTTATGAGAGATAAATATTCGGCTTATTGCCCCGCAACGCGGACGGGGCAAAAACTAGTTGTATAACAAAAAAGATATGATATCTACTATACTAGAGAGGACTTTTACATTGTATAACAAGAAATATATAATATCTACTATATTATAGAGGAGCTTGTGATCAATACTTATTTTAGAGAGAAATAAAGAGGTGATCACCATCTTACTAGTGAAACGTACATTTGTACATCTTGATCTATGTCGTTAAGAGATAAGTCTAGTGAATAACAACTATTAATTGAACGTCAATGAATAAATGTAAGGTGGATTCATTATCATCCCCCCAACTACTCCATATGTTTTGTTTATGTGATGATACTTATCTTATGGTTATATCTTTTTCATCACATATTTATTACTTGATCAAAAGAATGATTATATGTTCATATCATTCCTTTATTTATTCAACCGAAGGATTTTAATAATGTCAACTGTTAGCCGTTGACCAGCAATGGTCCTAACTTCAAAAGCAACCAATGGTGGTCCCACATTTTCATATATTGTAAATCAATGAACTTTTACTAACAGAACCTTAATTTCTTTTTGTCTCATTTTCCTTATCTGTTAGTTAAGGTCCATTGGTTTACAATATGTGAAAATGTGGACCACAACTAGTTATTTTTAAAGTTGGGATCATTGTCAACCAATGGCTAATACTTAGAATTATTAAAATCCATTATTTCTTATATGTTTTACTTTTATGTTCTTGATAAACTTGTATCGCATATGTTCCGCTGAGAATATATGATTTCCTAATATACCGTATGGTGCACCCTTATTCAAAAATACTTTGACATAATAATCTAAATGTAATTATCTCAAAACCTAAGTTTTAAATGACTAAATCTTTAACAAGATACAAGCTTAAACTCTTCATATAATTTACCAATTCACCAACCATGACTCTTAAGTCACCATTTGTTTCCATCCTGAGTTCAACAATAAACAAAGCAACAAGTTAGATAAAAACATGTAAAAAACAAGAAGTTATGTCTTCCAATAATAAAGTGCTAATCTTACCGAAGGCATTCAAGTCGAAGGCATCCAAAGTGTAAAATGAAATGGAGTTATGTCTTGTTCTCGTTCTTCAAGTAAGCTAGATATGTTGTCATCTTTCTAAAATCTTGACTAATTGATGCACACAAGATCTTGTTAAATGTTGGATTAGCTTCCCTTAATTTTATAGTTTAAATTTTATGCTAAAAAGGTAAAAATAAATTAAAATAATATTAGAAAGCTTAAAGATGTATAACCATAAACGGACATACATAAACAAAAGTAAATGAATGAAAATAAACACATTATCGAACACTCATAAATACAATTAAACGAACAAGGACTCTGTTTGTGTTCGTTCGTTTAATTAATTGAACGTACTTCCTTGTTCATGTTTGTGTAGTTATTAACGAACGCATGTAACAAACTTTCTGCCTTATGATTTACAAATGGTCCGTTAAACTTTTGATTCATTTACAACCTATTCTAATAATTTGGTATTTCAACATTACTTAAGTATATCACCTAAACAAAACCAAACCAATAGGCGATGAACCTATAAGTTCAAACCATATCCACTACAAATTTTCTAATCAAAATTTTAATTTATTTTTACACCTTGTGGTTATAGCTCTTCCAATGAAGCACGGCAACACCAAGACTCCAAACGAGTAAATGCGGTTTCTAGATGCTTCTAGGCTATGTTTAGACAATTTCATTTGACTAAACCCCAAAACTTCTAATGTCAACATGACACATTTCATATTTGGATTTCAAACACTAAACTAATTGTTAAATGAAATTCGGTGTAGATTGATGAGTTTTCGTCGTAAATGGTGAGAGATGGCAAACTCGTTTTTATTTATCTTTTAATCTAGCTTTACGCATAATATTGACGCCGCGACACCAGTATAATTAGAAGTTGAAGTTTAAAAAGTTATTTCATTAATTTTTTACTCACAAATAACTTATATATATATATATATATATATTTTGAACGGCAAATTTGGATCACTGACGGACCACTGGAGTATCATCGTGCCATTGCGGAACCACCCGATCATATCCATCTCCATAAGGCATAGTGCCTATACACCAATTCAGGAGGAAACCCAATAAATATGGGAAAAAACCCCCTTGTGAGAATCGAACCCAGGACCTATTTGTCCAAAGTCTTATCTCACCCCCAAGATACCACTAGGCTATAAAGCCATGGGTGTGTATATATATATATATAATGTAAGTATCTATAGAAAACCCACTTTAATTTAGAAAACCCGGGAAACTCTAACCTCCCGATGTTTTAAAAAAAAAAAAATATACACATGTTATATACATGTTTTTAAGGTATTTGGGCAAAAAAAATCAAAAAAGCGCCGAGTAGATATTTTTTAAAAAAATAAACAAGTTTTGGTGTAACACGTGTTACAAATATGTCAGATGAATGTAACACGTGTTACACCAAAACTTGTTTATTTTTTTTAAAAATATCTACTCGGCGCTTTTTTGATTTTTTGGCCCAAATACCTTAAAAACATGTATATAACATGTGTATATATATATTTTTTTTAAAAAAACATCGGGAGGTTAGAGTTTCCCGGGTTTTCTAAATTAAAGTGGGTTTTCTATACATCATTCCCCTATATATATATATATATATATATATATATATATATGGAGGGTTAAAATGAGAATAAATTTTTTGTAAGAATAAACTTCAACCAATAAGAACCTTTCATTTTACTTCATTTAATTTTTGCATTTAATATTAGTGTAAGGGTATATTGGTAAACTTAAATAGATCATTAATTGTTAGTCTTTCTTTTTAATAACTAATTACATTAAATTTGTAACTTATTTTCAAAAAATATATTTTTTCAAAGAGCAAAAAAAAAAAATAATTTAAAGTGAACGATGAATTACGAGATGTGTATGATGAATTACGAGGTGTGTAGGATAAATTTAATATGTGTAGGATAAATTTCAAAACGTGCAGGATAAATTTTGATGCGTGTAGGCAAAAAATTTAGTGTGGAGGATGATAGTCTTTATGACTAATTAATTAGTCAAAAAACGATCATAAATGAGATGAGAAAAAAAACTATTTAATGTTTACAATTGTACCCTTTGTTCTTTTTCTTCTCAAATTAATTTTCTTCTCAAATGAACCTTCCCCTATATATATATATATATATATATATATATATATATATATATATATATGAGGGAAAGCTATATCTAAGAGGAAGAATTCTAATATATATATATATATATATATATGGACCAGGAGAAAACGCCCTAAAGTGTGAGAACGGTGAGAACGCATCCTGACCCAACACGTGGCGCGCGATATAATTAGGGCGTATGGTTTTTTTTTTTTTTTTGTCATTTTATCTTCCGCTTTTCCAATTCGGTGTCACAATATTGCTTCATTTTTTGCGTTTAAGATTTTTTGGCGTTAATCAAATTCAATAATTACCTGGTGTTTTAATGGTTTCATTGTATTAATATTTTGGCGTTTATGGCGTTTCCAAATCGTCGGCCATTGGAACCCCAAGGGTCAGAACATCTCTGTGAATGGCTTCATCCATACTAAGTATTGCAGGACTTTTTAGGATGATGCCCCATTGTTTGTTCTTAGATTCAATGGCGTTTAGATTTAAATGGCGTTTTAGACAAGATGACCCATTGTTCTATTATTTTTTATATACATTTTGGCGTTTATGGTATCTTGACGTTTATGTATCTATGATCAAACGATGAGCAAGAATGTAAAAGGTAACAAGGGATATACGAGGAAAGCCCTTGATCAATCTAGATCGCCGGCACAAAACCTCGGGAGCTGACAATCGCAGCTGCCTTATTCTTCTTATTGCTTCAAATGTTGGGATACAGTGCAAGATATGATGCGGATCAACTAAGTGTTACAATGCAATTCGAATACAAATGTAAGTGTGTTATGAGTGTTTGCAGCTAGAGAAAAAGAGTGTACGGGAGATTGTGTGCCCTAATCTGATCCGATCAATCCTTTTTATAGTAAAAGAAACCAACTAACTATCCTATTATTCCGGGATTCAGCGAATATTCCATATGTGAACGTTGTAGTCCACGTCTTCCGGCTTCAACGTCCATTATTTAACTGATTTGCCCGAGTCTTGAGTAGAAGAAGTCCACTTGAACGTTGGAGACTTGCACCTTTCAATCATCACGTGGGTTAATTAGTTACTACCAGGATATCATACTAGGATGTTATCAATATCCTGATTCAGTATCCTGGTCACAATAAAACAAACAAAGTTAGAATATCAGTTAGGATATATGAGCAGAAAATCACCCATAACAATTGTCCCCAAAAATATATCTGTTGGTATACCAATTCCAGTGGATATATTTTAAAACTTATCCCTTAAATCGAGGTTATTAAACTGAAACGACGGTTGATGTGACTTTGTGCAACTTCCAACGCGATATTTACTCTTTGCCCCCTATATTCAGCCTCTATTTAGCTGATTTATTCAGCATTATGTTCATCACATTTCAAGCCATTCCTCAGGTATTTTCTCTCTCTCTCTTCTTCTCTGTTTTTTCTTTACTTGAATTCCTCATTTCTCAGTTGAAACCTCTCATGGCCTCACGGAAAAGATCACATCCAAACGAACCAGCCCCAACCCTCGTAAGCCAAAACCTTATTCGTGAACCGGGTAAAGAGATTTTCTCCTTCAAAAATGCCGACATTGCCGCCTTGAAGGATTCAGGTGCCTTTCCCGCCGGAGCGATCATTCGCCCTTTCGATCGGGAGGTCCGATCAGATGCGATATCAAACGAGTGGGTCTGCTTTTTCGCCTATCCTTTTTCCTTGGGACTCCGGTATCCTTTTCCACCCTTCATCTCCCGTTTCTTTGAACTTACCGGCCTTAGCTATGCTCAGACTATGCCGATGGTGTGGCGAGTTTTAATGGTGTTAAACCAAATTAAATCTCGTCATTTTCCTGACCTATGCGTCGAAGACCTTCCCATAGCATATCGACTGAGATCCCATGGTAACAGCCGCTTTCTTCTGTTCTCCACCTCCAAGAACCCCTTAATTCTCAAGGCCACTAAGAATGAAGATTGGTGGCAACGAAAGTTCTTTTTTTTTTTTTTTTTTTTTTTTTTTGTAAAAGGGAGTCTATTGACAAGGGTTTTGACCTGCCAGTTAGATGGTTAACCTCGGGTAGGATTTAGGGTTTTAGGAATATCCCTAAATATATCTTAAAACTATATCCTTGACTGATATCATGATTTCTTGTGCAGCAAATTTCAGAGATCTAGCACCTCCAAGCGCAGAATCAGAGCCCAGGATCAAAGAGATCTATCGACTTCCTGCCAGTGAAAGAACCTTCTCCCTGTCTATCATAAGCTCAAGTCAAAAATCAAGTTCAGAAATGTCTGGTAAGTATATGATTAGACTAATTATAGAGTATGAGTGTTAAGAATTAAATATTTCTCCCTTTTTACAGTGCCGGTGATCAACCTCGAAGGCTTCCAGCTTGACGAGTTGGACAATTATTCTAGCCTTGCACCCGTCAAACAAGAGACCAATCCAAAGCCAGCTGCTACGCCCAAGCCTACCATTTCGAAAACTGCTACCGCACCCAAGGCTCCCCCGGCATCCAGAACTCGAGCCTCCAGCTCCCGGAAGAGAAAGGAAGCAGACTATCCGGCTACAGCTCATGTATTCCCATTTGAGAACTATAGGTTTACAGATCCAGCAAATTCATGACCGGCTTCCTTAACCAGGTTCGTATCCTTGACCTATATCCTGCACCATATGGTGGTTATAAATGTCAATAAAGGTTAATACCTGTTTCCTTATTCCACAGGGTCTTGAACTGTAACACCCGTCTAAATTATTACTTGAAATTAATAATGATTCATACCATTTTATATAAAAGATATCTAAGTCGTAACATAATATCCATAAGTACGGTTCAAAAGTATTAAAACATTAGTCAAACTAACGACTAATTCAAAACATTAAAAAGTTGTTTAACAATTTGTTTACATCCCATAAACATAGTCTATTAAAGATTAAAGTATTGCGGAAGCTTCAAAAGTGGTGTTCGGTTCTTCGACATTTGCTTGACCGCCATCCGTAAGTTCACCATAGTCACCTAAGGTCAAAACCACTAAGAATATTAGTTTTGGCATTGACATAATACATATAAACAAGTTCCAGCATCAACGCATGAATAAAAAAATAAAATTTCAGATTTTGTCCTGTCGCGTGTCGCGACAGGATTGTTTCTTTTTGTCGCTTGGCGCGGGTGCCCCCGCGTGTCGCGCCGGACTCCTGTGTCTCCCCCGCGTGGCGCGGGAGAATACGTTTTCCAGCAGGTTCATTGCTGAATCCTGCATTTGCTGCCAGCTCCGGAAATTGAAGTTTTTAACTTCATTTGGCCATAACTTTTGACTCGTAAGTCCGTTTTGGGTGATTCTTTTTCCTATACGTCTGTAATTTCATTACCAACATAACTATTAAAATTTTGATTCCGAAAATTTAATTTGCGGACCGAACAACTAAATGTCACTATGCATTTATTCAACCCATTCTAACTTTACTTAATTTGCTACTATTTAGCTAGTAAACCTAAGGCGCTTATTACCCAACTTCCGGGGCTTATTATCACCGACACTTCATTACCAAACCTATGGCTTCATGCTCTTGTGACAATTTTCGCCATTGCTATCTACTCATGATATTAACACTACAATATACACCATTATTCGACCCGTTTGGCTCATCTACGGAATCCTCCATTTCGATGACTACCAAACAACTACAAACCAATTTTTAACCTACGGATTTAAGTAACGAACATGGTCGCTACAATCAACACAACTTTTATTATACAATGTAACCGTACATGATTAAATAGCAATTCACATAATGTAACGGGTCAAGTTACATACCTTTAGTGTACGCCCTTCAAACGCGAATCGCCACCGGCTTGTCCACTCGACGCTCCGGTATCTTTTCCTATAGAGTTCAATTACGACTTGTTTAGAACTCCATTTCAACCATATATCGCATAATTTTGTCAAATCATCACAATCATGCGTCTAAACTTTAAATTTCAATTTCGAGCCTTCTTTGGGGCATTTTTACAAACACTTAACAAGCATAATTTTATATCATTCATATTCAAGTTCATAGCTTGTTATTTAGTTAAACTTAACATCAATAAAGCTTTCATATAACATTTAAACATCATCATTTCAGAAATCACTTTCTATGATCCATATTACACTAGAATAATCATTCTAAACCCTAGTGTTTACTAGTTTCCCACAAAACCCATGAATCACCTTCATTGTGTTCATGAGATTTTCAGAAATTAGACATGATTTCACATGTTATTGTCTAGGTTTTACTCCTAGACACTATACCATGCCTATTCTAACCAAATAACTAACATGCATCCTCAAATTTCAGATTTCCCAAATTCATGAGAATTTCAAACAGGGAATTAACATCAAATTTTACATACCTTTCAATCCCCTTGCAATGGGGATTAATAATCTATGCTCAATTTCCGATTCTAACTTGATTTGAGCCCTCAATTTTGTGAATTATGTGATGAACTAGGGCTTGGTGAGGAATCCTGGTCGCCCCCTGCGTCCCATGTACGACCAGACACACTTTTGTGTGTTTGGTCCTTGTTATTTTTTTTATCTAATTAAGTTTCAGATTTTACAAGATAAGCCCCTCCACTTTTGTTTAACTTAAAGTTTGGTTGTTTTTAACCCTATTATAAGTTACTTCTAGACTTGTAGCTAACTAGGTTAAAATTCCTAGTTAGTAAATTCTTGTTTATTTATACTTTATAATTCTAATATAAAGTTTTATATTTTCGGGGTGTTACAAGTCCACCCCCCTTAAAAGGGTTTCGTCCCCGAGACCAAAGTACGTACCAAATAATGTAGGGTGGAGACGTCGCATCTCCTCTTCGGACTCCCACGTAGTGTCCGAACCTTTCCTATGCTCCCATTTGACCTTGACTTACTTAATCACTTTGTTCCTCAAACTCTTCTCTTTACGATCTAAAATCGCAATTGGTTTTACTGCATAGTTGAGGTTGTTATCCACCTCGATATCATCGTAGTGGATACGAGTAGTTGCGTCTGCTAAACATTTTCGGAGATGTGACACGTGGAATGTGCTATGAATCCCACTCAACTCCTCGGGTAGTTCGAGACGATATGCTACTTTACCAACCCGCTCGGTGATTCTGAATGGCCCAATAAATCTTGGGCTCAACTTTCCTCTTTTCCTGAACCGTATTATTCCTTTCCACGGCGATACTTTCAGCATTACTTTATCGCCCACCTGAAATTCAATCGGCCTCTTTCGTTTATCCGCGTACGACTTTTGTCGATCCTGAGCCGCTTTTAGGTGAGTTCGGACCATGTCGATCTTCTCATTCGTAGTTCGAATTATATCAGTAGGTGCTAGTCCTCGTGGACCCACTTCTCCCCAACATACCGGGGTTCGACACTTTCTACCATATAACATTTCATACGGGGCCATCCTAATGCTCGCGTGATAGCTATTGTTATATGAAAATTCGACCAAGGGTAGATAGACATCCCAACTACCCCCGAAGTCAATAATGCAAGCCCGCAGCATATCCTCCAACGTTTGTATTTTTCTTTCACTCTGCCCATCCGTTTGTGGATGGTAAGCGGTGCTAATGAACAGTTTAGTTCCCATTTGTTCTTGGAATTCACGCCAAAAATTCGAAGTAAACCGAGTATCTCTGTCTGACACAATGGATATCGGTACCCCATGACGTGCTATAATTTCATTGGTGTACACCTCCGACATCTTCTCGGATGTATAAGTCTCACGAATCGGAATGAAGTGAGCACTTTTCGTCAATCTATCCACGACTACCCATATAGCATCAAACCCACGGTTGGTTTTGGGCAATTTGGTCAACAAATCCATGGTGATTTGTTCCCATTTCCAAACTGGGATGTCCAATGGTTGCAACTTACCATATGGCTTCTGGTGCTCCGCTTTGACTTGCAAGCAGGTCAAACACTTCTCCACATATTTCACAATATCTCTTTTCATCCCGGGCCACCAATAGTTTTGTTTTAAATCATTATACATCTTGGTCGCCCCCGGATGGATGGAATAACGGGACTTATGAGCTTCATCTAGTAGAAGCTTTTTAACTCCACATGTGTTAGGAACCCAAATTCTATTGAAACGTGTTTTCAAACCGTGAGTGTCTTCTTCGAGATCTTTAACTTGGCCAACAATCCTTTCCTTTCTCCAGTTTCCGTCTTTACTGCTTCATCTTGTGCCTCTCGGATTCGTTCAAGTAAGCCCGAGGTCACAATGAGTTGAAATGATCTTACTCGTATCGGGACATAATCTGCCTTTCTGCTTAGGGCATCCGCCACCACGTTTGTCCTTCCAGGGGTGATAGTGTATTTCACAGTCGAAATCTTTCACCGTTTCTAACCATCGCCTTTGTCGCATATTTAACTCCTTCTGGTCGAAGAAGTATTTCAAGCTCTTATGATCGGTGAATATGGTGCACTTTACCCCATATAAGTAGTGCCTCCATATTTTTAATGCAAATACCACCGCAGCCAACTCGAGATCGTGCGTGGGATATTTCTTCTCGTGTATCTTCAATTGCCTCGACATAAGTTATAACTTTGCCCCGTTGCATCAAAACGCATCCGAGCCCCGATAGTGAAGCATCCGAATAAACCACCAAGTCTTCGACCCCGTCCGGCAATGTTAGTACCGGAGCTTGAGTTAACTTCTCTTTTAGCGTTTGAAACGCCCTTTCTTGATCTACACCCCAAATGAACTTTTCTTCCTTCCGGGTTGTTTTGTTAGCGGTGACGCAATCTTGGAGAAATCTTGAATGAATCTCCTATAGTATCCCGCAAGCCCCAAAAAGCTTCTAATTTCCTAAGGGTTCTTCGGGGGATTCCATTTTGATACGGCCTCGATCTTTGACGGGTCTACCAATACTCCATCGACACTTATGATGTGGCCAATAAATTGCACTTCTCGTAACCAAAAGGCACATTTAGAGAATTTTGCATACAACCTCTCTCATCTAAGTGTCTCTAACACCTCTTGTAAGTGGTGTGCATGTTCAGCTTCACTTTTTGAGTACACCAAAATATCATCGATAAACACGATGACTGACTTATCCAACATCGGTTTGCAAACCCGGTTCATGAGGTCCATGAAATCCGCGGGTGCATTTGTTAGCCCAAATGACATCACGAGGAATTCGTAATGTCCGTATCGCGTGCGGAAAGCCGTCTTCGGCACATCTTCCTGCTTGATCATTAATTGGTGGTATCCCGATCTAAGGTCAATTTTTGAAAACCAGTTCGCACCGTGTAGTTGGTCGAATAGATCATCTATCCTCAGAAGCGGGTATCGGTTCTTTACCGTGAGTTTGTTTAACTCCCGGTAATCGATACACATGCGCATGCTTCCGTCTTTCTTTTTCACGAACAGTACCGGTGCGCCCCAAGGAGACACACTCGGCCTTATGAATCCTTTGTCAAGCAGGTCTTGAATTTGGGACATCAACTCTTGTAATTCCGACGGTGCGAGTCGGTACGGTGCTTTAGCTATGGGTTTTGCGCCTGGAATCAATTCGATCCTGAACTGTACTTCCCGTTCAGGCGGTATCCCCGGTAAATCCTCCGGAAACACATCTTCATAGTCTCGTACTACCGGTACATCTTCAATCTTCAGTGATTCTTTCTCGGGCTCATTTGCGTATATCATAAATGCCTTGCATCCTTGCTTCATAAGCTTGTGAGCTTTCAACATTGAGCATATTATGGGGTTGCCTCCTTTTTCGCCAAAGATAGTGACGTGTTTCCCGCTCGGAGATGTTAGCTTTATCTCTTTACGGAAACACACGACCTTTGCATGGTGCTGAGATAGCCAATCCATCCCAACGACTACTTGAAATTCCCCCATTGACGATTGACATCGGGATTAGGTCTATCAAGTATTCCTCATCGTCGATGCTTAATTTGCAGCCTCGACAAACATCACAAACTATAAAACTTTTGTTGTCCCCTATTTCAACTTCTAAGGGCACAGATAATTTCGTCAATACAAATGAAGGATGTCGAATAAATCCATGCGAAATGAAGGATTTATTCGCACCCGTATCAAACAATACACGTGTTGGAATTGACTTAATTGTGAATATACCTGAGACCACATCGGGTTCTGTTTTTGCTTCAGCCGGGGTAAGTTGGAAGGACCTAGCCTTCGCTTTGGGAGCTTCTGCTGGAGACTCTTTTGTGTCTCTCTTTCCAACCAACTCGGGGCATTCAGACTTTTTGTGGCCGGGTTGATAACATTTGTAACAAACGGAAACTTTTCCGGGACATAGCGATGCAGTGTGCCCCGTCTTCCCACATACCGGACACGGCTTGTCTTTGAAGCGGCACTCACCTTTGTGCCCCTTTCCACATACTTTGCAACTTAGCGACCCGCCTTTAGCCTCCACTTTCTTCCCTGATTCAGCAGTTCTAGCTTTCTTTGTAGGGCTTGGATTCACATCCTGTGCCCTCCGCTCACCCCTTTCAACTTGTTTCCTTAACTCGATTTCCCGCTCCCGGGCGGTGTTGATGATTTCTGTGAGAGTTTCATATTTTGAGGGAGTCATAAACTCCCGATATTCAGCACTCAGCATGTTGTAATAGTAGTATATCTTCTGCTCTTCCGTGGTGACTAACTCGTCACAGAATCTCAACTTATCCATGAAGATACCCGTGATCTTATCAATTGTTTCACCCTTTTGTCTTAGTTGGATGAATTCTTCCTTAATCCTGTTGATAACCGCTTTAGGACTATGGTGCTTAAGGAACGACACCTTAAACTCATCCCAAGTCATAACCCTTGCTGCTTCGGCTCCTATTTCCTTCTTTTTATTGTCCCACCAATCCTTGGCTTGACCCCTCAATTGACCCGTTCAGTAAGCAACAAAGTCACCTGCGTCACAATGGGTTCGTTCAAACACTCCTTCGACGTCACTTATCCATCTTTGGCAGATTATCGGGTCAACTTCCCCGTTATAGATTGGCGGTTTGCACGCCATAAATTCTTTATATGGGCACCCTTTACGTTCTCCCGTTTTCTCTTTCATAAGGTTGACACTATCCTCCAACCTTTTAACTCGCTCTTCGACAAGCGACAACACCGTGCTTTGAATTTTGTCTATAAACCCAGATAGACTACCTTCAATTGCCTTCCCTACTTCTTCGGCAATTATCTCTTCAATTTGTTCAGTGCTTGTTTGCACCAGATCATCATCATTTCCTTCAGACATCTTGAAACTGAAATGTTTACATTTAAACGTTAAACATTTCATTTATAACATTGCTTCGTTTGTTTCGGTTTAGCCAAGTCCCCAACTTGCTTTAACCGTTCACATTTGGTGCACTTTCTGGGTTTGAGTGTGTTAACACGCTCTTCCCATGCACATCAATTCATTTCTCATTTCTTACATAAGACATAATTTGTTAACATAATAAGTTAATTCTTACCGGACGATCGATTAAGCTTGAACCGAACACTTTGTTGACAACCTTAAGCTTTGATTACCAACTTGTAACACCCGTCTAAATTATTAGTTGAAATTAATAATGATTCATACCATTTTATATAAAAGATATCTAAGTCATAACATAATTTCCATAAGTACGGTTCAAAAGTATTAAAACATTAGTCAAACTAACGACTAATTCAAAACATTAAAAAGTTGTTTAACAATTTGTTTACATCCCATAAACATAGTCTATTAAAGATTAAAGTATTGCGGAAGCTTCAAAAGTGGTGTTCGGTTCTTCGACATTTGCTTGACCGCCATCCGTAAGTTCACCATAGTCACCTAAGGTCAAAACCACTAAGAATATTAGTTTTGGAATTGACATAATACATATAAACAAGTTCCAGCATCAACGCATGAATAAAAAAATAAAATTTCAGATTTTGTCCTGTCGCGTGTCGCGACAGGATTGTTTCTTTTTGTCGCGTGGCGCGGGTGCCCCCGCGTGTCGCGCCGGTGTCCTGTGTCTCCCCCGCGTGGCGCGGGGGAATACGTTTTCTAGCAGGTTCATTGCTGAATCCTGCATTTGCTGCCAGCTCCGGAAATTGAAGTTTTTAACTTCATTTGGCCATAACTTTTGACTCGTAAGTCCGTTTTGGGTGATTCTTTTTCCTATACGTCTGTAATTTCATTACCAACATAACTATTAAAATTTTGATTCCGAAAATTTAATTTGCGGACCGAACAACTAAATGTCACTATGCATTTATTCAACCCATTCTAACTTTACTTAATTTGCTACTATTTAGCTAGTAAACCTAAGGCGCTTATTACCCAACTTCCGGGGCTTATTATCACCGACACTTCATTACCAAACCTATGGCTTCATGCTCTTGTGACCATTTTTGCCATTGCTATCTACTCATGATATTAACACTACAATATACACCATTATTCGACCCGTTTGGCTCATCTACGGAATCCTCCATTTCGATGACTACCAAACAACTACAAACCAATTTTTAACCTACGGATTTAAGTAACGAACATGGTCGCTACAATCAACACAACTTTTATTATACAATGTAACCGTACATGATTAAATAGCAATTCACATAATGTAACGGGTCAAGTTACATACCTTTAGTGTACGCCCTTCAAACGCGAATCGCCACCGGCTTGTCCACTCGACGCTCCGGTATCTTTTCCTATAGAGTTCAATTACGACTTGTTTAGAACTCCATTTCAACCATATATCGCATAATTTTGTCAAATCATCACAATCATGCGTCTAAACTTTAAATTTCAATTTCGAGCCTTCTTTGGGGCATTTTTACAAACACTTAACAAGCATAATTTTATATCATTCATATTCAAGTTCATAGCTTGTTATTTAGCTAAACTTAACATCAATAAAGCTTTCATATAACATTTAAACATCATCATTTCAGAAATCACTTTCTATGATCCATATTACACTAGAATAATCATTCTAAACCCTAGTGTTTACTAGTTTCCCACAAAACCCATGAATCACCTTCATTGTGTTCATGAGATTTTCAGAAATTAGACATGATTTCACATGTTATTGTCTAGGTTTTACTCCTAGACACTATACCATGCCTATTCTAACCAAATAACTAACATGCATCCTCAAATTTCAGATTTCCCAAATTCATGAGAATTTCAAACAGAGAATTAACATCAAATTTTACATACCTTTCAATCCCCTTGCATTGGAGATTGATAATCTATGCTCAATTTCCAATTCTAACTTGATTTGAGCCCTCAATTTTGTGAATTATGTGATGAACTAGGGCTTGGTGAGGAATCCTGGTCGCCCCCTGCGTCCCATGTACGACCAGACACACTTTTGTGTGTTTGGTCCTTATTATTTTTTTTATCTAATTAAGTTTCAGATTTTACAAGATTAGCCCCTCCACTTTTGTTTAACTTAAAGTTTGGTTGTTTTTAACCCTATTATAAGTTACTTCTAGACTTGTAGCTAACTAGGTTAAAATTCCTAGTTAGTAAATTCTTGTTTATTTATACTTTATAATTCTAATATAAAGTTTTATATTTTCGGGGTGTTACATGAACGCCTGGTGTCCCTCTATGAAGACGCATGTGGGTCGAACGTCATGCTAGAGAGCAAGCTGAAAAAGGCTGAAGCCACCATTGCGGACCAAGCAGCGATCGCCACCGCCAAATCAGAGCACTATGAAGCTAAATACAAGGCAATGGCCCAAGAGCACC
Source organism: Helianthus tuberosus (assembly GCA_030545235.1). Taxonomy (NCBI): domain Eukaryota; kingdom Viridiplantae; phylum Streptophyta; class Magnoliopsida; order Asterales; family Asteraceae; genus Helianthus; species Helianthus tuberosus. Next base: position 163,358,412 of record CM060360.1, read on the forward strand.
AGTCTGCCATCCAGAAGATAACCCACGAAGCCCAAGCCAAGTCCGACGCTGCCCAAGTTCAACATGAGCAGGATATGGCTTCATACTGGGAAAGCCTCAAGAATTCTGTTGTCATCTCCCTCCTTCAAGCCAGACTGAAAATGGCCTATGAGGCTATGGCTCTGGGCTTTGAATGCCCTTCATGGAACATCAAGGCTTGGGAGATGAAGCTGAAAGATCTTGGCGGTAATCCTGTGGAGCCCCCTGTGAAGTCCGCTGCGGAGGAGCCTGCTAAGGTGGCCGAGAAGGTGGATAATGCTGGTGCTCTGAGGGATGCTGGTAGCGATGTTGGGACGAATGCTGGAGAGGATGCCGGAAGGGATGCTGGAGAGGATGTCGCCGATGAAGTCATGATGGAAGAGGGTGCTGCCCCTTAAAAGCAGCGAAGTGGGCAATGATGGATGTATGTGCCTAGGCCGGAGCCCACTTTTTTAAGTCTGATGGTTGTGGTCTGTTAAACAATTTACTTTTCCTGTCTTTGAACAATTTACATTTCCTGCACTAAAACAATATGATGGCCAAAGGTGGATGGGTCCTGGGTTTCAGGATGAAGCCCTTGGTCATCAGTTAGTATAACCTGTTTTGAACTATATAAGAGTTGGAGGTGGATGGGTCTCGGTTTGAGATGAAACCTTCAACTGTTAAGTAAATATGGTAAGGAACTAATCGTGCTTTTGGTGGAGGGATCTCGGTTTGAGATGAAACCAAAAGCACAACTTTTGACATGTTAATAATATAACCTCCTTTTGACTTATTCGATGTTGTCTTTTTGTTATGCATTGCTTAGTTTAGATTTCAAGGTTCCAAAAATTAGTGCAATTATTTCCAATGTCTTATTCAAATATTATAAAAATATCTTAATCAGTATATTCGGCAATATCCTATAAAGACTTTCGTTTAATAGGGTTTTTAAAATTCAAACAATTCAGATAAAGTTTTTAAAGAAATAAGGACAGTTCATTTTCATTTTACAATGTTTGTTTTGACAACACTTGTTTAACTAGAATGTAGTTTTAGTTTTTAACCCAAGTATTATATGCCAAATATTTCAACCAAAGATCCTGAAACATGTTCCGAAAATACATTTTGAGAATATATCCCGAGAATATATCCTAATCAGGATATTTAAGCTTTTTTTCCAAACATAGTTTGAAAAATTCAAATGATTTATATAAGGTTTACAAAGGAAAGATCATACCAGGAATAGAGTGTAACCCTATTTTCGAGCTTCAATCCTTTTGTAAATTTTTCCAAGAAGATGTCCGCAGTCCGAGATACTCAATGCACTAAGTCCAAGTTTGATCCTTTGAGTTTTACACAATTGCCTCAGCAGGAATGTCCCCTGTGCATAATGTTTTTGAACACTTAGAAATTTTTAGAACATCAGTTCTAATTGTTTGAACAGTTCTTGTGTTACAGGGAGTAAACCCTAAAATAAACTGGAGATAAATCCTTAGTATCCTGGGGATAAACCCATAAGTATTCTGGGGAAAATCCCAAATTTTCATGCGCTACAGGAGGGAGTGTATAAACTCCAAGACTTAGAAAGGTGATAACCTTTAAACCTTAGAGAGTATGAAAATACCCTTTCGCGAGAGAGGGTGATCAATCCTCTTATACCTTTAGGATCCAGGACATAGCCAACAATAATGAAATTGCCAGCCACTTTTACATGGACTGGTCCCGCTATCTTGAACTATCCCTGGACAACTTGCGCTCCAGGCGGGGTGTTTAAACCCAATTCGAGAGAAGGTGAATACCTTTAAACCTGTTAAGGGATCAGGATCCCTTAAACGTGTGAGAGGGGGCCAATCCTCTAATCTTTCGAAGTATCCTGAGTGTGTATCCTGGAGCTATATCCCGAAGCATATATTGCAAAACAACCGTAAACTAAGGTGGGTGTTAGCCTGGCTAACACCCCTCTGATGCTTAAGTCAGTATTGGGTTCAAAAGAATAAATAATATCAAATATATATTAAAATAGACAGAATTCATACCATCCTGAGTTAGAAATTAAATTCTAAACTCAGTTGAAATAGATCTTTAGGTGTATAGCATTCCAGGATCTTGGTAGCATATCCCCATCCATATTCTTGAGTTGGTATGCTCCTTTTCCTGATTCTGATTCAATCTCATAAGGTCCTTCCCACTTTGGAGCTAACTTTCCATCAGCAGGATTAGTAGTACTCTGAAAAGCCTTTCTTAATACCCAATCTCCCACCTGAAATCTTCTAGTCCTTATATTCTTGTTGTATGCTCTGGATATCCTCTGTTGATATGTTGCCATCCTTAGCTTTGCTACATCTTGTGTTTCATCAATAATATCCAATTCTTGTCAAAGGGCTCCAGGATTCTGCTCAGGATCCCAGAGATTGGATCTCGCCGTAGGTATCACCATTTCTGTTGGGATCACCGCTTCTGCTCCAAATACTAAGGAAAATGGGTTTGGCCAGTTGCACTTTTCACCGTCGTTCTATTAGCCCATAAAACAAAGGGTAATTCTTCTGCCCATCTTCCCTTCTTAGCTCCAAGCCTTTTCTTCAAATTGTTGACGATTATCTTGTTTGAGGATTCTGCTTGTCCATTTGCTTGAGGATGTACCGGTGTGGATGTGATCATTTTAATTCCCCAACTCTTGCAAAAGTTAGTAGTCCTCTTACTTATAAACTGAGAACCATTGTCACAAATTATCTCAGCTGGTACTCCAAATCTAGTCAGGATATTCCTTTTAATAAAGGATACTACTTCTTGGTCTCTAACTTGAACAAATGCTTCAGCTTCCACCCACTTAGAGAAATAATCAGTCATTGCCGGCATGGAGACTTTTCCTCCTGGAGCCTTTGGCAATTCTCCTACTATATCCATTCCCCATTTCATGAATGGCCAAGGGGAAGCGATAGGATAATGTGGCTCACTAGGTTGATGTAATATATTACTGTGTCTCTGACACACATCACATCTTCGAGCATATTCTGCAGCATCTCTTCTCATCGTCGGCCAATAGTATCCTGTTCTTAATACCTTCGAGAATAACGACATGCCCCCAGTATGGTTACCACAATCCCCTTCGTTTATGTCCTGAAGAACTTCTTTAGTTTCGGGATCTTCCAAGCACCTCAGATATGGTCCTGCAAGAGATTTCTTATACAAAGCATTATTTATAATAGTGAATCGTGATACCTTCATTCTAAAGGCCTTAGGATTTTCATCTTTTGGGATGTATCCTTCCTTGAGATATCTCATGATTGGAGCCGTCTAGGACTTAGGATCCTGCTCGGGATACTCATCATCAGGATCCTGAACACTTACTACCTCCTTATCCTAAGGATCCGTCACAGGATACAGGACATGTAATATTGGTATTTGGGTTCCCTCCGGTATCCAAACTGATGATCCTAGATTTGCCAAGGCATCAGCTTCGGCATTATCCTCTCTCGGTACCTGTTCAAGTGTAAAAACATCGAAATATCCTGCTAATTTTTTGAGAATTTCGAGATACTCGATCAACTTCTCGCCTTTAACTGCATAGGTCCCATTAAAATGATTAGTAATTAACAAGGAATCAACAAATACTTGTAAACCCTTGATATTCATACTCTTAGCCAATTCTAATCCTGCAATTAAAGCTTCATATTCTGCTTCATTATTAGTGGCAGGAAACTCACATCTAATGGCCTGGGGTAATATGTCCCCCTGTGGCAATTTTAGTAGTATACCCAAACCTGCACCTCTTACATTAGATTCACCATCAGTATATAGTATCCAGGATTCTATATTTTCTCCTAGTTGTTGCACTTCTAGGTCTACTTCATTTTGAACATCACTACTGAAATCAGCCACAAAGTCAGCTAAGGCCTGAGACTTTATGGCATTTCTAGGCTCATATATTAGATCATAGGCACTTAATTTCACTGACCATTTAGCCATCCTACCTGACATCTCGGGTTTCCTAAGCACATTTTTAATAGGATAGTTGGTTTTAACATGAATCCTATGTGTTTCAAAATAATGTCTAAGTTTTGTTGATGCCATAACTAGGGCTTATATTAATTTCTCTAAATGAGAATATCTAGTTTTAGCATCTAATAAACTTTTACTAACATAATAGACATGATACTGCTGACCTTCATGATCCTTTACAAGGACAGCACTTACTGCACTCCCTGATACTGCAAGATACAGGGATAATGGTTCACCATCCTCAGGCTTCATCAATAGAGGTGCGGTTGAAAGATACTGCTTCAAATCCTGCAAGGCTGCTTCATGCTTCTCTCCCTATTCGAATTTCTTATTCTTTTTCAGGATATCATAAATTTCCTTGCATTTTTTCCGAGGATCTTGAGATAAATCTGTTTAATGCTGCTACTCGCCCTGTTAATCTTTGAACATCTTTCATATTTGAAGGTAACTTGATATCCAAGATAGCTTTTATCTGCTCCGGGCTTGCCTCTATCCCCCTTTTCGTCACCATGTATCCTAGAAACTTTCCTGCTCCCACTCCAAAATGGCATTTAGCAGGATTAAATTTCATGTTGTATTGGTCCAGGATATCAAATGCTCCCTTAATATCCTGGAGGTGATCCTCAGCCTTCTTGGATTTTACTACCATGTCATCAATGTACACCTCCATGGTCTCCCCCAGCTTGTCTTTGAACACCATGTTTACCAATCTTTGGTATGTTGCACCTGCATTTTTTAAACCAAAAGGCATAGCAGTATAACAATAAATACCTATCGGTGTCATGAAAGCAGTATCCTCCTGATCCGAGGGTTCCATTTGAATATGTTGGAATCCTGAGGAGGCATCCATGAAGGTTAACATCTCGTGGCCAGCGGTAGCATCCACCATTGAATCAATATGAGGTAGAGGAAACGGGTCTTTGGGACAAGCTTTGTTCAAGTCTGTGTAATCTACACAGACTCTCCATTTCCCGTTTTTCTTTTGCACCACAACTACATTTGCCAGCCATTTGGGAAATTTCACTTCCCTAATCATCTTGCTCTTTAATAATCTTTCAACTTCCTCCTGAATGATTGTGTTCCGCTCTGAAGCGAATTTTCTTCATTTCTATTGGACAGGCTTGAAAGACCTATCAATTCTGAGCTTGTGAGTTATAATATCCTTGGAAATACCTGTCATATCCTCGTGTTTCCACGCGAATGTTGACATCCTGCTTTTCAAAAAGTTAGTCAATTGGTTTTCAATATCCTGAGGGATATTGGTTCCTACGAGCACCGAGATAACCGGATTATCCTGATCCAGGATAACTTTCTTTACATCCTGTTCTGAAGCCTCCATGATATCCTGGCCTCGCATCTTTAATTGCTATGCTGCACTAGGCTTTGTTGAGGATTTCATCGAAGAAGAATAACACTCCTTTGCTTCCTATTGCTCACTTTCCACATTGACAACTCCCCAAGGGGTAGGGATCTTGATGCATTGATGATAGGTTGACGGCACAGCTTTCATATCATGGATCCAAGGCCTACCTAATATAATATTATAGCAAGATAAGGAGTCCATGACACAAAAGCGCTACATTGAGTTGACCCCTTCATCATACACGGGAAACTTTATCTCCCCTACGGTATTCCTGGCTTTTCCACTGAAACCAACAAGCACAGTGGACTTTGAACTAATATTCATCAGGGATACATTCATCCTCTTCAATGTTTCCAGCTGAATTATGTTGACGGAGCTGCCATTATCCACCAGTATCCTGCGCACAAAATGGTTAGCAACATATAACGTTATTACCAAAGCATCATGATGAGGATCCTAGACAGTATCCCTGTCATCGCTATCGAACGTGATCACTTTATCAGTTGTGAGGGTTGACGTCCTGGTTGGCTTATCTCCCCTTTCTGCCTTGGCTTCCCTCGCGTGCCTTTTCGCCACAGAATATGATGTCCCGCAAATGTCGGATCCTCCTGAAATGAAATTAATTATCTTGGCATTCGCAGGAGGTGATGCTGCTCGTTCAGGATCCTTCTCAGTATCCTGACCCTTATTCTTCTTTCTTCCCAGGAGATCCTTCAGATATCCCATACTCAAGAGATAGCTTATTTCTTTCCTTAGAGCAATGCAATCCTCAGTAACAAGTCTGAAATCCTCGTGGAAGGCACACCATTTGGATTTATCCTTCCAATTAGCTTTTTGTTGATTCTTCCGGGGCCATCTTGCTTTGTCTCCTAAACCCTGCATAGCATAAATCAGTTCAGGTATATTAATAGAAAAACAATATTCAGATAACTCAGGATACTCCTCAGGATCCCCGTCTTCAACAACATTCACTTTTTTGCTGTCATTTCTGCCATATGGCTTAAAGCGATATGGTTTATACGAGGATTCTGATTTTCTGTTGGTTGACTCATAGGTCGTGGATGAATTCATCCTCTCTTGCATCTTTTTGTCATCCTCCAGCCGAATATATCTTAAAGCCCTGTTCCGAGCTTCATCCAGATTCCTGCAGGGATTCATTACAAGATCCTGGTAAAATTGAGAATCTTTCTGCAACCCCATCTTGAAAGCCTGCACAGCTGTTGCAACATGAAGATGTGGGATATCTAAGGATTCCCAACTAAACTTGTTCACATAATCCCTTAAGGATTCCTGAGGCCCTTGGGTTATCCTGTAAAGATCACTGGTTAGTTTTTCAAAACTTCGACTGCAAGAAAATTGACTATTAAACAGATTCACAAAATGACGAAATGATGTAATTGAGTGAGGAGGAACGTTTAAGAGCCATTTTAAGGCTGATCCTGTTAAGGTAGAACCAAAACCCTTGCATAGGCATGCTTCTTTGAGATTCGGAGGGATAGGATTGATTTCCATCTTTTCCCTATATTGGGCAATATGCTCTTCATGATCCGTAGTTCCGTCATAGAGCTTCATGTTGGGGGTCTGAAATCTTTTTGGGATTTTAGCATCACAGATGGGATACGCGAACCGTGATATCCTGTGGCTATCTTGGGATACTTCTGGAATTGGTTAGACCACGCCAGGTACGCTGGATATCATGTCCTTCAATTTTTGAAGCTCCCTGGAAAATGCTGATGTCATACCTGCATCCTGCAAAGATCCAACACCATTTGTAGCAAGAGTATTATTATTACTAGATACATTACCAGTCTGAGGATTCTGGCCATATCCTGAAGCATATCCTGAGCTTCTCATAGTTGACACCCTGATTGAAGAGGGTGTCTCAGGAGTATGATTCTGGGAATGACTAGGCCCAATATTCCCCCTGTTATCCTCAGTATATACTGCAGAACTGAAGTTCAAAGCCCTGGGTTGCAAGGGAGTGACAGTATCCTCAGCGGGCCTGCTTGAGCTGGATTTCAAGAATTGTATATCTCTCATCAGCATCTGGTTGGTCTCCTGCTGCTGCCTCATCTGTTCCTGTACACTACCAAACAAATTTAGAATTTCTTCATTAGAGGCCAAAACAGGAGCAGATCCCTGAATGTTGCGAGCGGGGATAACATCTTGAGGCTTGGGTTCTCGGAGGATGTGGTGGAAGCACCGAACTAATTGCTGCAGAGGTTGTAGCAGGCATGGTGGAAGAGCTCATGTTTGTTCTCAAGGCCATTCAAAATAGTGTAGCAAAAAGTTTTGAAAATAGAAAACCAAGTAATGATTTTGCAAAAGCTTTTAGTAGAAATAGCACCACTTGGCCCACGGTGGGCGCCAAATTGTTTTGGTAAAAAATTACCGAAGCAATTAAGTGATCAAATTAGTTTTGTGAGGTAGTGTGCTAGTAATACTTAGTGAAAAATATGTTGGTTAAGTTGTTAACAAAAACAGTTTCAGGATATAACCCGAGGATATCAGACTATATCAATAATCAAACAATGAGCAAAAATGTAAATGTTAGACCCAGTTCAGGCTCAAAACAACTTCTTTTCACGTATTATGGCAAGTGATTTCAGTAGATGTGAAAAAGATGTGCGGAAATGGAAATCAGACTTTCAAGAAACAAGACCTACAGAATTATCAAGTTTATATCACTTAGAAACAAAATGGTTTACAAAGTGATTGTATGATTATTATCTAATACAAACGAATCTTGAATTCTGTGGGGGAGAGAGCAATGGAGTTTAGATGTATGTGTGAATGCTAAGCTTCAAACTCACTTTGCTTCTCCTGGTTGAGCCTTCTATTTATAGACGGCTTGTATGAATAAACAATAGTTTATTCATACAATAATTCCTGCAAAAAAGTAGCCAATTGACATATTCGTTGATTCCAACGTTCAAGTTGCCTTTTTCATCATGATTTCATTTAATGTCAACTTGCTTCGGTAAGTGTGGCAGGACAGAGCCAATTTCAGACAAGTGGGTTATTTCATCAGAAATTCTGATAAACCACTTCATCAGAAATTCTGATGAACAAATCATCAGAAAATCTTTGATGATCAGAATCGTCAGATACTGATGATATTTCATCAGAAATATCATCAGATCCATCAGAAAAGACCTCTTCTGATAATCCAATTCAGCTCTTGATCAACTTGTGTTTCTTTGAAGTAGATGCTATGTTTTCCGGTTGTCCCATCTGATCTTCTTTTTCTAGTTCGTGATCTTCAGGACTGTGATCTCTTCATAGATCCAGTTGATTGTGTTTTTCTTCAATACTTACACATAAAGTTTCCTAACAGTTTCCCCCTAAGTATTGTAAGAAAATGAACTACCTCTACATCAAACATAAACAACTTTCTTTTGAAAGAGAAATTCAAAAACAACTAAGTTCAGAAAACATTGAACATAGTCAAACCAACTATAAATCAGACATTGATAAAATTTTGTTCAAAAACAGGAAATTTAATTTTATAAAATCTTTAGTTGATCTTCCCTCCACTTCTGTATTTGTCTCCAGGTTTCAGCCTTTTCTTGTAGTCAATTGCCTTTTGAGTTTCTTTGTACATTTCTTTATACCATCCTCTTGCTTCCATCCAATTTTCAATGTACTCTTCAATTGTTTTTCTCAGCTTTTCATTGTTCTTTCCCTTCTTTTTGAGCTGCTCTTGTTTTTCATTCATGCAGTTTTTTATATATTTCAGAGTTTGATTTGAATACCTGCATATATCACTGATTCTGAACAGAGCTTTCTCTTTATTAGCATCTTTGAAGACTACACTCATTTCTGGTTGATCAAAGATTGCTCCAGTTCTTAATGGTTTAGAAGTAATTTCAGCTGGAATTGAAGTGTTCGGAGGTGGTATTAGCACTTTGTTGCTGTACTCAAAATTGATACATAGATCAAAGTCTGCCAGTGCAGCCCTTTTGTATATCTTTGCTCCTGCATTTTTGAGACTTTCAAGGGCTCTTCTGATTATAACTGAATTACCTTTCATTTCATCAATGATATTCTTCATTTTGACTATTCCCAATGGGTGAATATCATTAGCCAGATTTGCATCAGTAACCTTTTGTTGACTGTTGTCTTTTCTGATCAAGGTATACTTGTTTTGTGCTTCATTTCCTAGGATGCCTCCTCCAGTGGTCATTGTATCAATTCTTTCAATTGATACTATTGGATTGGTCATGTGCTTGTGTAAAATTACCCAACCTCCATTGTTTCTGTTTTCAACAATACCTTTGCTCATTGGAGAGAGTGATCTCTTTGGGTTCTCTTCTGGACCTTTCCAATAGTAATTCTTTAGATGTTCTTCAGGGTACATAATAGTATGTAAATCTCCTTTTAGCACTTCCATTTCTCTGATGTTCCCTTCTGAATCTTCTATCATTTCTTTTCTTGGCCTTTTTGAGGAAGTCACTTCATGTTCCATTCTTCTCTTTTCTTTTGTATCCATTTGTATGCTCAACTCTGTTTCTCCTGTGATAGTTGTAGAAACTGGTTGCACTGGAACATGATCTTTTGGTTGCACCCTTGATGTGTCTGGCTTTGAGACATTTGGTGGAGGACCCATGAGTATCTTCTGTTTATCTTGAGGTGGTCCCATGGGTTGCTTCTGTTTTTTAGCTGTTGAGGTTTCTGTTTGTTTGGTTTGATCTTGTTGAGTAATTTCTGGTTGTTGTTGAGGAATTTCTGATCTTCTTGCTTGTCTTTCTTGTGGAATTGGAGCTTTCAGTTCATGAAGATCAAAATTTGCTAGTCTGGCAACATTATACTGCAATCTCTTAACTAACAGATGAACATTAGTAAGGGCTTGAGTATTTGTTTCCTCTTGTTTCTTCATTTTCTGGAACTCTTGATTTTCTTGATTTCTTTGTGCAGCTAATTCCATCAACAGTTTCTCAAAAGCCTCAGTCATGCTGCTGTTGTTGGCTCTGAGGAACTGTATTTCTTCAAGAAGTTTCCCTGAACTTGAGCTTTCTCCTCCAATTGCACCCTCAGCCATCTTTTTCTTGATATCATTCAGTTCCTTGATAGCTTTCTCAATTTCTGATGAGCTTTCTTTGTTTTCTGATGATTTTTGCAATTTGTTGAGAGTTGCAGTATTTTCTTCAATTTGCTTTTGCACAGCTTTGACAGTTTCTGACAAAAACTTGATCTTAGACTTTTGATTTCTGATTTCTTCTAGTATTAGATCAAGTTTTTCTTCTATTGCTGTTTTGACAGTAGCGGCTTCATCTTCAGGTTCTTTTTGAAATTGTTTAGGTGACATAGATTGATGTTCTTGGGTAATTGGAAAAACAACAGATGTTTCTCTTCTAACACCAGCAGAAAACACATTCTCTGCTGTTTTAAGGTTAAAAGGATTGGATGAATCCAAATTCCCTATATCCTCACCAGAAAATTGAAACAAATTCAAGTTCTAGGTTTCCTCATATCCTTGAACCTTTTCAGGTTCTCCATGAGTTGTTGAGAAACTTTTTGTTTTCTCATCCAGGTTTCCTTGATCAGCAGGCTGATCTCTACCTGTTGTTACTACATTTTCCTCCTCAGAATCTGATTCAGAAAATGAGTCTTTTGTTTTACTCACATCTTGTTTTGAAGAAATAGTTTCTCTAAGTAAGATTTCATGTTTTCCTTGAATTGATTCATCAGAATCATTCTCAGAATCATAAAATATGTTTATTTTAGACTGTTGTGCACCTGTTTCTCCAATGTGTGAGTCTTCAGCATGATGTCCTTCGGCCACAGGATTCATATGTATATCTTCATTAGCTAGATGAGGATCAGATTCATCTTGCTGTTCCATTCTTGGTGTGCTAGACTCCTGTGCATCATGCTCCATAGGGATCACTTGTTCAAAAACTCCTTTTCTTTCTGACTTTTTGTTCAACATTTTCAGATATTCTGCTCTGTATGGTGATTCTTCTGGTATCATACACATCATCTTTTCTGTCAGAGCAGGTATATCATAATCTGACTTCCAAGACCCTGCAGCATTCCAAGGTTTCATAATTTCTGTCTTCCACAAATTTTCTGATGCTGGTATTGCTATGTTTCTTTTCAGAAAAGCATCCGAAATTATGATAGATAGAAATCTTGGAAAGGGTAGATGTGTATTTATTCTACCATCCTTGGTCAGAATTGATCTCCTGATCAGAATAAATATTTCTGCTCTATAATCAATGTTCAATCCATTGATTAGACTGAACATGATTGTTAGAATGTTCATATTTATCTGATCTGTACCTTCAATCTTTGATGATAAACACTTGTTCAAAATTTCCATTAAGACTTGCCAGAAGGCAGGTAGCTTGTTTCTCTTGAATTTATTGATTGTTGAAATCTTTGTTTTGTATCCCATTACAGCATCAAGTTGTGAAAATATATCTTCTCTTTCTGGTGACTTTTCAAAGTTCTGATGTAAGGGTAGCTCCAAACATTCCCGTATCTTTTCTGGTGAAATTTTAATGAAGATATTTCCCCATACATGTGCTGTTAGCTCAATTTGACTTGAGATTTTCAGAGTTTTACAGCTTGTTGTATGAGTTCTTGTGGTACCTCTCTTGTCTTTGTAAGAGCTTGAGCTAACGGGCATCTTGTTAGAAATTCAATGAGAATTTGACACTTCATATCATATTCTTCGATGTTATCATTCATTGCTTCATTGTTGCTCTTTAATGGAAGAAATTCATCTTCAGTGATGAAAGGAACTGAGTGTTTGATTTGAGGTGTGTTGATGTTGACAGCAGCCATTGAGAATTTGGGTTTTGTTTTTGGAAAAAGGGTTTTAGGGTTTTGAATTTGAAGGTCGAAGATGAAAGACTCTGTTTTGAATAGGGTATTTATAGGGTGTATCGACAGAGATTTTTGAGTGTTTGTCGTGGGTTGTTTCAGTTTAGGATGACACCATTAAGATGTTTTATTCCTTTAAGGAGACAACCGTTTTTGAAAAACTTTTGATTTATCTCTAATTTAATGTATATCTTTTTAAAGATATTTAGAGACTTCAAAAATTTTGCAGATATACACTAGTTTCCAACTTGCACCTTTTCTCTTTGTGGGACCCCTTTTTAAAAGGTCCAATCGAAACCCTTTGTGTGTCTCCCCAGCTATTTCTTATGATAATATATATCATCAGAGATTTTTTTTTTTTTGAGATGAGAGGGAATTAGTAGAGTTCTGAGATTTTACTTACATTGTAGTCTTGCAGTTCTGAACTCCACACTTTTGTTTTGATATACCAGAGGTATAGCTTGTTTCAGTTCTCAGAAAAAAATTTTAGAAAGAAACTTTTCCAAAAAAAAATTGGATTTTCACAAATTCAATTAAATCTGATTAAAAGAATTATTTTTCTGATGATATGTTTTAACTTTCTGGTTTTTCAAAACAAAATATGATTTTCTGATCTGTTATCAGAATTTTCACAGTTTTCTGGTGAATGATCAGTTTTTCTGATTTGATCATCAGATTTTGAGTTCTACTAACTTCTGTCAGTATTCATGTGTGATTCACCAGATTTTCTTTGATTTTATCAGTCAAGTTGTATAAGTTCCCCCTAGATCTATTTGCCAATAATTTAAAACAAACCTGTTGAAAGAAAAATAAAACAAACAAGTTAAACCAAAACAACACATACAACAAAGAAAACTACTCCTCCTCCTCCTCTAACACATTGAACATGCACTTCACATATAACCAAAGACTGGTTACTCGTCCGGTGTGATTCGTTGATGGCGTCAAGGTGGCTTCACTTATGTTTTCTTGAAGTACCAGCTCCGCTCTTGAATAGCAGCTTCTCACTCCTCCAAAGCCCAGCTGACTAGTGATCACTTTGGTAACAAATCGAGGGTAAATCAGAAAGGGTTGACGGTCGTGGATGTTTGCTTCTAGGTCTCTCATTAGAAACTTAGCATAGTTGAAAGGTTTTTCTTGTATCACAGCATGCACCAATTCCATCATCCTATTCGACAGCTCATTGAAGTGTCCAATTTTCTTGGAAAAGCAGACACTTAGCTGTGTTACCAAAAACTGGAAAGGTGGTATAAAACCAGACTTGCTAATGGCCCTTGACGAGTTGAGTGTGTGATAGCCCATTTCAGTCAAGGTTTGTTGCAAATATGCTTTTTCCAGAAGTTGGATTTCATGATTATCACCCAGTTTGAGGACATTTCTGATTGTTTCTTCTTTTAGAGTAATTTTTACCCCCATGACCTCACTTTCAATCCACATAGAAGTTCCACCAAAAATGATTTGAGAGTTCCACCAGAACTCTTGGAGAAGTTCTGGATATATGGTGACATGTGATGACACAGCAAAGCCTAGAGGACTTCGCATGATCATATTGTACACAAACCTGCAGTCCTCCCATGCAGGTCCTTCCAAGTTGGATCTCAATCTAAGATTGTGAAGTCTGTGAAACGGAAGAGGGAGTTGAGTGGCTTTCATCAATTTTGGGCGACCCATTTTTGATAAGGAAAAAAAACTGTTGAAAGGCTTTTGAAGAGATGGTTTTTGTTACAAATGTTCTTTTCAGGTTGTTAAAATTTATAGGTGAAAGTGATGTTAACAGCCAACATTTTTCTCTTCAATTAAGAAGATATCTGTCCCAGTGAATGTAATAGTGAGTGTAACAGTGATTTTGACAGTCTATTAAGCCCCATGATTTGAGAGTTCCACCAGAACTCTTGGAGAAGTTCTGGATATATGGTGACATGTGATGACACAGCAAAGCCTAGAGGACTTCGCATGATCATATTGTACACAAACCTGCAGTCCTCCCATGCAGATCCTTCCAACTTGGATCTCAATATAAGATTGTGAAGTCTGTGAAACGGAAGAGGGAATTGAGTGGCTTTCATCAATTTTGGGCGACCCATTTTTGATAAGGAAAAAAAACTGTTGAAAGGCTTTTGAAGAGATGGTTTTTGTTACAAATGTTCTTTTCAGGTTGTTAAAATTTATAGGTGAAAGTGATGTTAACAACCAACATTTTTCTCTTCAATTAAGAAGATATCTGTCCCAGTGAATGTAATAGTGAGTGTAACAGTGATTTTGACAGTCTATTAAGCCCCATGTGTGAGTAAGCATTTAATGACTAGGCATCTATTTCCATAGCTCCTAATGATTCTAGTGCCTACGTGTCACATTTAAGTTCCTTATGAAGAAATGACGTTGCATGCAAAAAAATGAAATTTAATAAAGTGAAAAGATAATGAGACGGTTGATTATTACAGCTGTATGAAACTCCATCAGTATGCATGTTACTTTTCCCCCTTTTTGTTGTTTTTTTTTATTAAAAAAAATACACAAAAATAAATAATTACAATTTGTGGAATGTGCATGAGGATGTATTTTTACAAATTATTCTGATATTTCAAACCTAATTTCTGATTTTATATCAGAACTTCTGGTGCTTTTACCAGATATCCTGATATGTCTTCAGAATATCTGATAAACTATCATTTATTGATAGTTCATCAGATTTTCTCCTGTTCCATCAGATTGATGGATTGTTTTATCGGAAAGTAGTTGATTTGTTCTATGAATATCAGAATTTTGATTTTCAACAAGTTGGTCTTCAATTTGTGTTTTTGAGTTTTCTGAGAAATCTTCAACATTTAGATTAACCATGCCCAGTTTGCTGATCAAAAAATTGTGTCTCTTTTCATCAAGAGGTTTTGTAAAGATATCAGCAATTTGATTTTCAGTTGGAACAAAATACATTTCAATGTTACCTTTCTCTACATGATCTTTTATGAAGTGGTATCTGACATCTATGTGTTTGGTTCTTGAGTGATGAACTGGATTTTCAGTTATTGCAATGGCACTCTTTGAGTCACATAGTATTGGAATTCTTGTCAGAGTTACACCATAATCTTTCAGTTGAGTTTGCATCCACAGCACCTGTGAACAGCAACTTGCTGCTGCTACATATTCTAATTCTGCTGTTGATGTGGCAACACAGTTTTTCTTGCTCGCCCAACATACCAATTTTTCTCCCAAAAGTTGACAGGCACCAGTGTGCTTTTCCTGTCAATTTTGCACCCTGCATAATCTGCATCTGTGTATGCAATTAATTCAAGGTTTGTATCCTTAGGATACCAGAGACCAATTTCTGATGTGCCTTTGAGATATTTAAAAACCCTTTTTACAGCTTTCAGATGGGATTCTTTAGGATCACATTGATATCTGGCCAGAAAACATGTTGCAAACATGATGTCTGGTCTGCTTGCAGTTAAATAAAGCAGTGATCCTATCATCCCTCTATAGGTTTTAATATCAACACTTATACCATCCTTATCAGAATCTAACTTGTTCCCTGTTGCCATGGGAGTTTTTGAAACAGAGCAGTTTTCAAGTGAGTATATTTGTAGAATTTTTTTCACATATTTTGATTGACTCAAGAATATCACATCAATTCTTTGTTTTACCTGTAACCCTAAGAAAAAGGTTAACTCACCCATCATACTCATTTCAAAGTGGCTGGTCATCAATTTTTGAAATTTATCACAAAATTTTTCATTTGTTGATCCAAATATAATGTCATCAACATATATCTGGACCAGCAAGGTGTGACCTTTGTGTGTTTTGAGAAAAAGAGTGGTGTCAATAGTTCCTTTGGTAAACCCAGAATTGAGTAAGAAGTTTGATAAAGTTTCATACTAGGCTCTAGGAGCTTGCTTCAACCCATACAAGGCTTTGTTTAATCTATAAACATGATTTTGAAATTTTGGATCAACAAAGCCTTCTGGTTGATGCACATAAACTTCTTCCTCAATTTTACCATTCAGAAAAGCTGATTTTACATCCATTTGATAAACTTTTAAATCCTTAGATGCAGCATAAGCAAGAAAAATTCTTACAACTTCTAATCTAGCTACTGGTGCAAAGGTTTCGTCATAATCAATACCTTCTTGTTGACAGTAACCCTTGACCACTAACCTTGCTTTGTTCCTGGTGATTATGCCGTTCTCATCAGATTTGTTTCTGAACACCCATTTTGAGCCTATGACAGATTTGTCATTTGGCTTGGGTACCAGATCCCATACCTTGCTCCTTTCAAATTGATCAAGCTCTTCTTGCATGGCATAAATCCAGTCTGGATCATTTAGAGCTTCCTTGACAGATTTGGGTTCAATCTTGCTTAAAAACCCAGAGAATGCACACTCATGTGCAGTGGCATATCTTGTTCTGACACCATCTGCAGGATTGCCTATGATGTCAGAATGAACATGTCCTTTTATCCATCTTAACTTGTTGTGAAATGTTGTTGGTTCTGATGGATTTGAAGTTTCCCCCTGATCAGGTGCTACATTTGTCTGAAAAGTATCAGAAATCTGGATTTCTGATGTACTACATACTTGTTCTGCAGGGTTAGAACATGAATAATCTTTTGATTTATTTTTGTAGGCATTATCATGTTCTAGGAAATCCTCATTTAACATTTCAAAGAGATGTTCATAATTTTCTTGTTTATCAGAAAAGTTTATTTCTTTTATGTACTCATCAGAAACCTCTGTTTCTGATGAGTCATCGAATGAGACATACAAACTTTCTCTGATGGTCCTTGTGTTGAGAATAAAAACTCTGAATGCTTTTGAGGACAAAGAGTAACCAAGAAAAATGCCTTTTTCTGCTTTTCTGTCAAATTTTTCAAGGCTTTCAAAATCATTAAAAACAAAACATCTACAACCAAATGTATGCAAAAATTTTATACTTGGTATTCTTCCATTTATAATGTTGAAAGGTGTTTTGTTGTGCCTTTTGTTGATTATGGATCTGTTTTGTGTAAAACATGCATTTGCTATAGCTTCTGCCCAAAAGTGAGTGGGCAATTTGGCATAAGCAAGCATGGTTCTGGCAGCTTCTACCAAGGTCCTATTCCTTATTTCAACCACACCATTCTGTTGTGGTGTTCTTGGAGCAGAAAAATAATGAGAAATTCCTTTACTTACTAAGAAATTCTCAATTTTTGCATTTTTAAATTCTGTTCCATTGTCTGATCTGATCCTTCTCACTGTTAGTTTTAACAGATTCTCAATTTTCTTAATAAAATTAATGATCAGATCAGGAGTTTCACTCTTCTTTCTCAAAAATTCTACCCATGTGTACCTGGAAAAGTCATCCACTATTACTAGTCTGTATTTCTTTCCAGAAAAACTTTCTGTACTTATGGGTCCACACAAATCCATGTGTAAAAGTTCCAAATTTTGTGAAATAGAAGACTCAGAAATTGATTTGTGTGAGCTTCTTTTGGATTTTCCCATTTCACATGCTTCACAAATTTTATCCTTCTTTGAGGATATCAAAGGTAATCCTTTTACCAGACCTTTGCTTGCTAAATTGCTTAGGTTTTTGAAATTTAAATTTAAATGAGCAAGCCTCTTGTGCCATAACCAACTACTACCTTTGTTATGTTTTGAAAATAAACACAGTTTTGGATGTTCACTTTCTTCTTTGAAGTCAAAATAGTAGATTGATTTTCTTATCCTTTTCCCACTTAAATAAATTTTGTTATCATCTATACATATTAACAAGCATTTTTCTGGTAAAAAAGTTACCTGAAAACCTTTGTCACAGAATTGACCACAACTCAGCAAATTATACTTTAAGCCTTCAACATAGGCTACTTTCTCTATGGTCAAACATCCATATTTTATGCAACCATATCCCATGATCCTTCCTTTCACTCCATTTCCAAAGTTTACCATTCTACCCAGCTTTGAAACAAAGTTGCTGAGTAAGCTCCTATCCCTAGTCATGTGCTTGGAGCTCCCTGAGTCGCAGTACCAGATCTGCTGCGCATGATGGTCCTGAAATGAAATGATTAGAGGGTTTTTGGTACCCAGGCATGCTTGGGTACTGTTTCTGATGAACTTTGAAACATTTTATTTTTATTTCTTCTTGGTTTTGCATCAGAAACTCTGTTATATGCTGAGCCATTAACAGATTTTACATTTTTCTTTTGAAGATGATGTTGAACAAGCTTCAGTATTTCAACACACATACAAGAGTTATCAGAATTTTCTGATAGACCCTCTTGTGATGGAATGATTGGATAATTTTGAAAAGATGAGTGAACTGCTTCTGGAGTTTTTACATTTTCTTGACTGCATTCACTCTTGTTTGTTTTGAAGTTAGGTTTGTCAAAAGAATATTCAGAACAGATTGATTTGCAAGATTCAGATTCAGATTCTGATACTAGATTATCAGAAATCTGATGAGTTGCTTTTACAAAGATAGTGGGTTTATTTCTATTTGATCTTGTAGCACTTGTGTAGCCTAAACCCTCTCCTTTGTTCTTTGGTGTGGACTCAATAAAATTTATGAATTCTTTGGCCTGTTGAAAACCTCTTACTTTGATTTCTTTGTCATTGATTTTCTTGTAAAGATCTTTTCTTTCATTTTCATAAAACTCAATTTTTGTTCTTTGATCTAAACTGTCCTCTATAAGATGTTGGTTTTCAAGAATAATTTTATTCAAAGTTCTTTGCAACTCATCAGATTTTCTAATATCTGATTGATGTTTTTCTTGCAGATTTAGAAAATCTGACATGAGCTTGTTTAATTTGTGTTCAAGATCAAGATTGTCTAAATTTACCTTTTGTTCTGATGTTTCTGGTAGTCCTTCAGAGAGTGCCATGAGGCAAAAATTTGCCAATTCTTCTTCTTCATCATCAGAAGAATCATCAGATAACCATGTATCTGTTCCAGCAATTAAGCTTACCTGTTGCTGCTTCTTTGCTTCTTCAAGCTTTTTCTCATAAGAGGCAACATCCTTCAGCTTTTTGGTCTTGCATTCTGATGCAAAATGACCTCTTTGCTTGCACTTGTAACACACAACTTCTGCTTTCCCTTTATCCTTAGATCTAAACTCTTCTTTAGATCTTCCATCCATCCTTCCTTTGTCACTCCTCTGGTATCTCTGGTTACCTCCCCTCAACCTCTGCTCGAATGTTTTGGTGAGTAGTGCTATTGCTTCAGCAAAAGCTGAAAAGTCTGATGATGCATCAGAAGTTTCAAGATTTTGACTGTTTGAAGGTTGTGGATCATTTGTTGTTGTTGATCTTTGTGAGTTGGAGATTAGAGCTAAAGATCCCCCTCTTTGAATGGTTTCTTCAAATATTTCTTCCTCTCTGGGGATCAAGATGCTGTATAAGTCATGAAGACTCATGTTTCCTAGTTCTAAGGTTGATGATAAAGTCATAGTCAGACTTCTCCATTCTCTAGGAAGTGCATCAAGAAATTTTATGTTTCTTTCATCGTTTGATTTTGTTATACCAAATTTCTTCAGCTCGTTTAAAAGTTTTGTAAATCTTTGATATGTATCATTTAATCTTTCATTTGTCAAACTTTTAAACCTTTCATAAGATGAGACATTATTTGTTCTTCTGTTTCTTCTCATCCTTTCTCCTCCTTCACAAAGGTTTTCCAACTGATCCCATATTTCCTTAGCTGATGCACATGCATCAACTTGTGAAAATATGTCATTGGGGATGGCCATAATTAAAAGTGACTTAGCCCTTTCATCCCCAGCCACCAGGTCCTTGTCTTCCGCACTCCAGTTTTGTTCACTTTTGGGAGCGCGGGAGGCAGGGATTGCAGGTGATTGGTCAGTTGCTGGAATAGCAGGTATATCAGTCATTGGTGTATGTGGACCCCTTTCAATGGATTGAAACAGAGCTCGGTCATGTCCGTTAAGGAAATTAACCATCCTGATTTTCCACTGGGGGTATTCCTCTCTGACCAGAGTCGGAGGTTTAGACATAGAACCAATGTTAAAAGCATTATTCCAGGATTGAAAGCTGGCCATATTTAGAGAAAAGAAGAAGAGCGATTGATCGTTTGAAAATAGTTTATTCAATCTGCTCTGATACCAATTGTTAGACCCAGTTCAGGCTCAAAACAACTTCTTTTCACGTATTATGGCAAGTGATTTCAGTAGATGTGAAAAAGATGTGCGGAAATGGAAATCAGACTTTCAAGAAACAAGACCTACAGAATTATCAAGTTTATATCACTTAGAAACAAAATGGTTTACAAAGTGATTGTATGATTATTATCTAATACAAACGAATCTTGAATTCTGTGGGGGAGAGAGCAATGGAGTTTAGATGTATGTGTGAATGCTAAGCTTCACACTCACTTTGCTTCTCCTGGTTGAGCCTTCTATTTATAGACGGCTTGTATGAATAAACAATAGTTTATTCATACAATAATTCCTGCAAAAAGTAGCCAATTGACATATTCATTGATTCCAACGTTCAAGTTGCCTTTTTCATCATGATTTCATTTAATGTCAACTTGCTTCGGTAAGTGTGGCAGGACAGAGCCAATTTCAGACAAGTGGGTTATTTCATCAGAAATTCTGATAAACCACTTCATCAGAAATCCTGATGAACAAATCATCAGAAAATCTTTGATGATCAGAATCGTCAGATACTGATGATATCCATCAGAAAAGACCTCTTCTGATAATCCAATTCAGCTCTTAATCAACTTGTGTTTCTTTGAAGTAGATGCTATGTATTCCGGTTGTCCCATCTGATCTTCTTTTTCTAGTTCGTGATCTTCAGGACTGTGATCTCTTCATAGATCCAGTTGATTGTGTTTTTCTTCAATACTTACACATAAAGTTTCCTAACAGTAAAGGTTGACACGATATGTACAAGGAAAGCCCTTGATCAATCCAGATCTCCGGCATAAAACCTCGGGAGCTGACAATCGTCGGCTGCCTTGTTCTTCTTATTGCTTGAATAACTAGGATACAATGCAGGATAATGCTCGGATCGAATCTAAATGTTACAATGATTGTGAATTGTGAGTGTTAGTGTCTGTTTGCAGCTATAAATGAGAGTGTACGAGTATGAGAGCTCGAAAGTGTGTTCCTTCCTATGATCCGGCACTCCTATTTATAGTTACAAGAAATAACAAACTATGCTAAAAATCCGGGATATTTCCCTATTATTCCTGGATGCTGAGAATATTCCTTTCTGAACGTTGGGGGGCTGTTTCAACTCGTTTTCCATGTGCATATTAACCATAAATCCGGGATTTAAGCTCCCATTACAACATTAATAGCATTGACCAACTCCCATAAAATACGCCTTTCTTCAATGCTGACCGTTACAAGAGCTATTCTTCCGCCATCAACGTCCTTATCCTAACCCATTTGAGCGGGTCTTCAGGATGACTTGGTCCTCATGAACGTTAGTTCCTTGTAACCAACGTTTACAAGCAAATTGTTAGTAATAGTCAGGATACTGCCTCAGGATGTTACCAATATCCTGGTTCGGTATCCTGATCGTAATCAGCTATCATAAAATCAAGATATAGTGTCAGGATATGGGCTCAGAATTTCACCCATAACAATTGTCCCAAAAATATAACTGTTGGATATCCTGATTCCAACAGATATATTTTTTAGTCATTCCAACACGTCTGGTAAGGATATCTGTTTTGAACATTACTTGAGGAGCTTGACAGCTACCCCAAGCCTGTCCTAATGAAAAAAGGAGCCATCTGTTGCCACCAGCTCTAAGCCCTCTGCTGCTGCTGCCGAAGGTTTCTCTTATGATGACCTTGGCTTCATGGAATCCATCGAGCCCATGACCTCCTTCCCTAATAAGGTAAATATCCAGATCCTGTATCCCGTACACATATACTTAACCTGTATCCCGGTTAGTTTGTCTTTAATGACAGCTGTATTTTTCTTTGTAGTGTCTGAATCATTTGGTCGTCCTGTACTCAGAGCAATTTTAATTTCCTGAATGCTTAGAACAATTTAACAGTTGGAGGTGGAGGGATCCTGTGTTTTCAGGACGAAGCCTTCAACTTTTTATGTAAATATGCTTTAAAAACTTAATTGTGTTCTTGGTGGATGGGTCTCTTTTTAACATGAAACCAAGAATACAATCTTTTGGACCATTAGTAATAAACTAACCTTTTAGCCTTATTTGTTGTTGTTATGTTTTTATTTTGAAAGGTATGTTTTGAATATCTTGATCAAATATCCTGGTCAAGATACTGATAAAATGTTCAATACTTTTGTCATCAAAATGTTAGACAAAACTTGGTTGAATATGAATTTTTAGAAAACTTAAATCATTTAGATAAGGTTTTCAAGACTTGAAAAATAATAAATCATACCAGAAACGTTTAGGCAATAATTTCCAACCTCAACCTTTGAATCCTTTGCAATGTCCCCGGCATGGATGTCCCCTGTCTGTGCAGGATATTGCATCAGTGCATGACATACTTGAGTATTTCTTCACTTAGTGATTAAACTTCGTAGCTTTTTATCCACAAAAGAACGTGCGTAATCACAGCTTGTCATATCTTTGCAATCTTGTCAAAAACTTTAGTTTTGCTGGGGATAAACCCTTAATGTACTGGGGATAAACCCTTAATATCCTGGGGATAAACCCTTAGTATCCTGGGGATAAACCCTTGTTTTCGTGTGCTACAGGGGGGAGTGTATAAACTCCAAGACTTAGAAGGTGAAAACCTTTAAACCTTAGAGAGTATGAAAATACCCTTTCGCGAGAGAGTGTGATCAATCCTCATATACCTTAAGGATCCAGGATATAGCCAACAGTGACGAAATTGTCAGCCACTTTTACATGAACTGGTCCCGCCACCTTGAACTATCCCTGGATAACTTGCGCTCCAGGCGGGGTGTTTAAACCCAATTCGTGAGAAAGGTGAATATCTTTAAACCTGTGAAGGGATCAGAATCCCTTAAACGTGAGAGAGGGGGCTAATCCTCTAATCTTTCAAAATATCCCGAGTGTGTATCCTGGCACTGTATCCTGAAGCATATACTGCAAAACAACTATAAACTAAGGTGGGTGTTAGCCTGGCTAACACCCCTCTGATGCTTAAGTCAGTATTGGGTTCAAAATAAATAAATTCAAACATATTAAAAGAGATAGAATTGATACCATCCTGAGTTAGAAATTAAATTCTAAACTCACTTGAAATAGAGCTTTAGGTGTATAGCATTCCAGGATCTTGGTAGCATATCCCCTTCCATATTCTTGAGTCGGTATGCCCCTTTCCCAGATTTTGATTCAACCTCATATGGTCCTTCCCACTTTGGAGCTAACTTTCCATCGACAGGATTAGTAGTATTCTGAAAAGCTCTTCTCAACACCCAATCTCCAACTTGAAACCTTCTGGACCTAATATTCTTGTTATATGCTCTGGATACTCTCTGTTGATATGCTGCCATCCTTAACTTTGCCGCATCTCTTGTTTCATCCACGGTATCCAATTCCTGACATAGGGCTTTCGGATTCTTCTCAGGATCCTTGAGACTGGATCTTGTTGTAGGTATCACCATTTTTGTCGGGATCACTGCTTCTGCTCCAAACACCAAAGAAAATGGGGTTTGCCCAGTAGCATTCTTCACAGTTGTCCTGTCAGCCCATAGGACAAACGGTAGTTCTTCTGCCCATCTTCCTTTTTTAGCACCTAATCTTTTCTTCAAATTGTTGACAATTATTTTGTTTGAGGATTCTGCTTGTCCATTTGCTTGAGGATGTACCGGTGTAGATGTGATCATTTTAATTCCCCAACTCTTGCAAAAGTCAGTAGTCCTCTTATTTATAAACTGAGAACCATTGTTACAAATTATCTCAGCTGGTACTCCAAACCTAGTTAGGATATTCCTTTTTATGAAAGATACTACTTCTTGATCTCTAACTTGAACAAATGCTTCAGCTTCGACCCACTTAGAGAAATAATCAGTCATTGCCAGCATGAAGACTTTTGCTCCTGGAGCCTTTGGCAATTTTCCTACTATATCCATTCCCCACTTTATGAATGGCCAAGGGGAAGCGATAGGATAAAGTGGCTCAGCAGGTTGATGTAATATATTACTGTGTCTTTGACATGCATCACATCTTTGAGCATATTCTGCAGCATCTCTTCTCATCGTCGGCCAATAGTATCATGTTCTTAATACCTTTGAGAATAACGACCTGCCCCCAGTATGGTTACCACAATCCCCTTCGTGCATATCCTGAAGCACGTCTTTGGTTTCGGGATACTCCAAGCACCTCAGATATGGTCCTGCAAGAGATTTCTTATACAAAATATTATTTATAATAGTGAATCGTAATACCTTCATTCTAAAGGCCTTGGGGTTCTCATCCTTTAGGATGTGTCCTTCCTTGAGATATCTTATGATTGGAGCCGTCCAGGACTCAGGATCCTTCTCAGGATATCCATCACCAGGATCCTGGATACATGCTACTTCTTTAACCTGAGATTTGAAATGTTCCATTGCAGGATACAAGATGTGCACTATTGGTATCTGAGTTCCCTTCGGTATCCTGACAGTAGATCCTAAGTTTGCTAGAGCGTCAGCTTCAGCATTCTTTTCTCTTGGTACCTGTTCAAGTGTAAAAATTTCGAAATATCCTGCTAATTTTTTAACAATTTCAAGATATTCAGCTAACTTTTCTCCTTTTACTGCATAAGATCCATTGAAATGGTTAGTAATCAACAGGGAATCAACATATACTTGTAAACATCTAATATTCATATTTTTAGCCAATTCTAATCCTGCTATCAGAGCTTCATACTCAGTTTCATTATTGGTAGCAGAAAATTCACATTTAATAGCCTGGGGTAATATGTCCCCCTGTGGCGATTTTAGTAGTATCCCTAATCCTACACCTCTTATGTTGGATGCACCATCAGTATGTAATATCCAAAATTCTGAACTTTCACCAAGTTGTTGTACTTCTAGGTCGGCTTTATCTTGAATATCACTACTAAAATCAGCCACAAAGTCTGCTAGAGCCTAAGACTTTATAGCATTTCTAGGTTCATATACTAGATCATAGGCACTTAACTTTACTGACCATTTTTCCATTCTACCCGACATCTCAGGTTTCCTAAGCACATTTTTAACAGGATAATTAGTTTTAACATGAATCCTATGTGTCTCAAAATAAATGTCTAAGCTTAGTTGATGCCATAACTAGGGCTAATATCAATTTCTCTAAGTGTGAATATCTAGTTTCAGCATCTAATAAACTTTTAGTAACATAATAGACAAGATACTGCTGACTTTCATGATCCTTTACCAAAACAGCACTTACTGCATTCCCTGATACTGCGAGATACAGGGATAATGGTTCACCATCCTCGGGTTTCATCAATAGAGGTGCGGTTGAAAGATACTGCTTCAAATCTTGCAAGGTTGCTTCATGCTTTTCTCCCCATTTGAATTTCTTATTCTTCTTCAGGATATCGTAGAATTCCTTGCATTTCTCGTAGGATCTTGAAACAAACCTGTTCAACGCCGCTACTCGTCCTGTTAATCTTTGCACATCTTTCATGTTGGACGGTGATTTGATATCCAGGATAGCTTTGATCTGTTCCGTGCTTGCTTCTATCCCCCTTTTAGTCACCATGTATCCTAAAAACTTTCCTGCCCCCACTCCAAAATGGCACTTGGCAGGATTTAGTTTCATATTGTACTGGTCCAGGATATCGAATGCTCCTTTAATATCCTGGAGATGATCCTCAGCCTTCTTGGATTTGACTACCATATCGTCAATGTACACCTCCATGGTGTCCCCCAGTTTGTCTTTAAACATCATGTTCACCAATCTCTGGTACGTTGCACCTGCATTTTTTAAACCGAAAGGCATAGCAGTATAACAGTAAATACATGTTGGTATCATGAAAGCAGTATCCTCCTGGTCTGAAGGTTCCATTTGGATCTGCTAGAATCCTGAGGATGCATCCATGAAGGTTAACATCTCATGACCGGCAGTGGCATCCACCATCGAGTCTATATGAGGCAGAGGGAATGGGTCTTTCGGACATGCTTTGTTCAAGTCTGTGTAATCTACACAAACTCTCCATTTCCCATTCTTCTTTTGAACCAGGACCACATTTGCTAGCCACTTGGGAAATTTGACTTCCCTGATCATCCTGGACTTCAATAGTCTTTCAACCTCTTCTTGAATAATTATGTTTCGTTCTGGAGCAAACTTTCTTCTCTTTTGCTGGACAGGCTTGAAAGACCTACCAATTCCAAGCTTGTAAGTTATAATATCCCTAGAAATACCTGTCATATCCTCATGCTTCCATGCGAATGTTGACATCCTACATTTCAAAAAGTTAGTTAACTGATTTTCAATATCCTGAGGGATATTCGTTCCTACGAGGACCAAGATATCTGGATTATCCTGATCCAGGATAATTTTCTTAACATCCTGCTCCGAAGCTTCCACGATATCCTGGGCTTGTATCCTTAATTGCTATCCTGCCCGGGATTTTCTTGAGGCCTTCATTGAAGAGGAGTAGCACTCCTTCGCCTCTTGTTGGTCACTTTCAACTTTGACTACCCCCCAAGGAGTAGGTGTTATGGGTGAAATTCTGAGCCCATATCCTGGAAAATATCTTGGTTGTGTAGTATCTGTTTACGTCCGGGATGCTGGTTCAGGATATTGGTAATATCCTGAAAGGTATCCTCAGGATTACTAATGGATTATGTGCAGGTACGTGGAATAGAAGCTAGCAACGTTAACAAGACTTATTCCGCGGAAGACTCGGTCCAGGCCGTTCAAAGAAAGACGTTGAAACCTTATTACTCGGTCTACAACGTTCGTGGTGGAATATTCGGAGTATCCCATATTTATAGGAATATTTGTTTGTATTTCGTTACTATAAATAGGAGGAACACCAGATCAAATAGGACACAACAATCTCACTGCAATCACACTCATTACACTCTAACACTTGTTCTCTCGCAATTTGTACTCTCGCACGAATTCATTGTAACACTTAGCGATCTGGTTGATATCCTGCACTGTATCCTGAAGTTTAAAGCAATAAGAAGAACAAGGCAGCTGCGATTGTCAGCTCCCGAGGTTTTATGCCGGCGATCTAGATTGATCAAGGGCTTTCCTCGTACATCTCGTGTCATTTCCTTTACTTTTTATTCATTGTTTGCTCATTGTTTGATCATTGATACAGCTCGATATCCTGAGCCGTATCCTGAATACTAATTTTCTAAATAACTCAACAAGCATATTTTCTATACACTTTCTAGCACACTACCTCACATTACTAATTTGATCACTAAATTGCTTCGGTAATTTTTGACCAAAACAATTTGGCGCCCACCGTGGGGCAAGTGGTGCTCTCTTTACTAAAAATTTTTGCTAAGTCGCTAATCGGTTTTTTATTTTCAAAACTTTTTGCCACATTGTCCATAATGGCCTCAAGATCAAACATGAGTTCCTCTACTGTGTCTGCTATGACTTCTGCCACTACCGGTTCGGTGCTTCCACCACCTCCTCCAAGGATGCCAGCTTCTACGCAATCTCAAGATGTTATCCCTACTCGGAGTGTCCAGGGATCTGCTCCCGTTTTAGCTTCTAACGATGAAATTTTAACCTTATTTGGAAGTGTGCAGGAACAAATGAGGCAGCAACAGGAAACAAACCAAATGCTTTTGAGGGAAATACAACTCCTGAAGTCTGGCTCGAGCAGATCTGCTGAGGATATTGTCACTCCATTACATCCCAGAACGTTGAACTTCAGCTCGGCTGTGTATACTGAGGATAACAGGGGGAATATTGTGCCCAGCCTTCCTCAAAATCATACTCCTGAAATACCCTCCTCGGTCAGGATGTCGACCATAAGGAGCTCAGGATATGCTTCAGGATATGGGCAAAATCCTCCAACGGGTAACGTGTCAAATAATAATAATACTCATGCTACTAACAATAGTGGATCTTTGCAGGATAC
Organism: Helianthus tuberosus; assembly: GCA_030545235.1. Taxonomy (NCBI): domain Eukaryota; kingdom Viridiplantae; phylum Streptophyta; class Magnoliopsida; order Asterales; family Asteraceae; genus Helianthus; species Helianthus tuberosus. Next base: position 163,386,589 of record CM060360.1, read on the forward strand.
AGGTGTGACATCGGCACTTACTAGGGAACTTCAGAAGTTGAAGGACATGATATCAAGTGTACCCGGGGTGGTCCTGCCAATCCCGGAAGTGTCTCAAGACAGTCACAAGATATCTCGTTTTGCATATCCTATCTGTGATGCTGAGATCCCAAAGAGGTTCCAAACCCCCAACATGAAGCTTTACGACGGAACAACGGATCCTGAAGAGCATATTGCTCAGTATAGGGAAAGGATGGAGATCAACCCTATCCCTCTAGATCTCAAGGAAGCATGCTTGTGCAAGGGTTTTGGTTCAACCTTGACAGGATCAGCTTTGAAATGGCTCTTGAATGTTCCTCCACATTCAATTACATCTTTTGCTCATTTAGTAAATTTATTTAATAGTCAGTTTTCTTGTAGTAGGAGCTTCGAAAAATTAACAAGTGATCTCTACAGGATAACACAAGGACCTCAGGAATCCCTTAGGGATTATGTGAACAAGTTCAGCCGGGAATCACTAGACATTCCTCATCTTGATGTTGCAACAGCTATGCAAGCTTTCAAGATGGGGTTGCAAAAGGATTCTCAATTTTACCAAGACCTTGTAATGAACCCATGCAGGAACCTGGATGAAGCTCGGAACAGGGCCCTAAGATACATTCGGTTGGAAGATGACAGAAAGATGCAAGAAAGGATAAACTCATCCAACACTTATGAGTCAACTAACAGGAAGTCAGAATCCTCGTTCAAGTCGTATCGGCCTAAGCCATATGGCAGAAATGAGAACAAGAGAGTGAATGCTGTCGAAGATGAGGATCCTGAAGAGTATCCTGAATTATCTGAATATTGCTTTTCTGTTAACATTCCTGAATTGATGTATGCCATGCAGGGTCTAGGGGACAAGGCAAGATGGCCTCGAAAGAATCAACAAAAAGCGGATTGGAAAGACAAATCAAAATGGTGTGCTTTCCACGAAGATTTCGGGCATATGACTGAGGATTGCATCGCTTTGAGGAAAGAAATAAGCTATCTTCTAAGCAAGGGATATTTGAAAGATCTCTTAGGAAGAAAGAAGAATAAGGGTCAGGATACTGAGAAGGATCCTGAGCGAGCAGCATCACCTCCCGCGGATGCTAAGATAATCAACTTCATTTCGGGAGGATCCGACATTTGTGGGACTTCGTATTCGGCAGCAAAGAGACATGCAAAGGAAGCTAAGGCCGAAAGGGGAGACAAACCTGTCAGGATGACTACACTCACAACTGACAAAGTGATCACATTTGATGCTGATGACAGGGATACTGTCCAGGATCCTCACCATGATGCTCTGATAATAACGTTATATGTGGCTAACCATTTTGTACGCAGGATATTGGTTGATAATGGCAGCTCCGTCAACATAATCCAACTAGAAACACTTAAAAGAATGAATGTATCTCCAATGGATATCACTTCAAAGTCTACCGTGCTTGTTGGGTTCAGTGGAGAGGCCAGAAACACAGTGGGAGAGATAAAGTTACCGGTGTACGTTGAAGGAGTCAACTCTATACAACGTTTTTGTGTGATGGACTCTCTATCCTGCTATAACATTATACTGGGAAGACCGTGGATTCACGATATGAAGGCTGTGCCATCAACATATCACCAATGCATCAAGATACCTACCCCTTGGGGAGTTGTTAAAGTTGATAGCGATCAGCAGGAGGCGAAAGAATGCTACTCATCCTCGATGAAATCCTCAACCAAGCCTAGTGGAGCATAGCAATTAAAGACGCGGGCCCAGGATATCGTGGAGGATCCGGAGCAGGATGTGAAGAAAATTATCCTAGACCAGGATAATCCCGATATTTCGGTGCTCGTAGGAACCAATATCCCTCAGGATATTGAAGAACAATTAATTAACTTTTTAAAATGCAGGATGTCGACGTTCGCATGGAAGCATGAGGATATGACAGGCATATCCAAAGATATTATCACTCACAAGCTTGGAATCGATAAATCATTCAAGCCCGTGCAACAAAAAAGAAGGAAGTTTGCTCCTGAACGAAATACAATTATTCAAGAGGAAGTTGAAAGATTGTTGAAGTCCAAAATGATTAGAGAAGTCAAGTTCCCAAGGTGGCTAGCAAACGTGGTTGTGGTACAGAAGAAAAACGGGAAATGGAGAGTCTGTGTAGATTACACAGACTTGAACAAAGCTTGTCCTAAAGACCCATTTCCTCTCCCCCACATTGATGCAATGGTAGATGCCACTGCTGGGCATGAAATGCTGACTTTCATGGATGCATCCTCAGGATTTCAACAGATCCAAATGGAGCCTTCTGACCAGGAGGATACTGCCTTCATGACACCAACAGGTATTTATTGTTATACAGCTATGCCTTTTGGTTTGAAAAATGCAGGTGCAACATACCAAAGATTGGTAAACATGATGTTCAAAGACAAACTGGGGGACACCATGGAAGTGTACATTGACGATATGGTGGTAAAGTCAAAGAAAGCTCAGGATCACCTCCAAGATATTAAAGGAGCGTTTGATATCCTGGATCAGTACAATATGAAGCTGAATCCTGCTAAGTGCCATTTTGGAGTAGGAGCAGGAAAATTCCTAGGATATATGGTGACCAAAAGAGGAATAGAAGCAAGCCCGGAACAGATTAAAGCCATCTTGGATATTAAATCACCCTCAAATATGAAGGATGTTCAACGATTAACAGGGCGAGTGGCAGCATTGAATAGATTTATCTCAAGGTCTTCAGAAAAATGCAAGGATTTTTATGATATCCTGAAGAAGAACAAAAAATTCGAGTGGGGTGAGAAGCATGAAGCAGCCCTACAGGATTTGAAACGATATCTCTCAACCGCACCTCTACTGATGAAACCTGAAAATGGTGAACCACTATCCCTGTACCTTGCTGTATCAGGGAATGCTGTAAGTGCCGTTCTTATAAAAGACCATGAAGGTCAGCAATATCCTGTTTATTATGTTAGTAAAAGTTTGTTAGATGCTGAAACTAGGTATTCCCATTTAGAAAAATTAATACTAGCATTAGTTATGGCGTCAACCAAACTTAGACACTACTTTGAGACACATAGGATACACGTTAAAACAAATTATCCTGTAAAAAGTGTACTTAGGAAACCGGAAATGTCGGGTAGAATGGCTAAGTGGTCAGTAAAGTTAAGTGCTTATGATTTAGTATATGAACCTAGAAATGCCATAAAGTCTCAGGCTTTAGCTGACTTTGTGGCTGATTTTAGTAGTGACATTCAGGATGAGGTAGACCTAGAAGTTCAACAGTTAGGAGAATCCTCAGGATCCTGGACATTATATACTGATGGTGCATCTAATATAAGAGGAGTAGGATTAGGAATACTACTAAAATCGCCACAGGGGGACATATTACCCCAGGCTATTAGATGTGAATTTCCTGCTACCAATAATGAAGCAGAATATGAGGCTTTAATTGCAGGATTAGAATTGGCTAAGAGCATGAATATCAAAAACTTACAAGTATATGTTGATTCTTTGTTAATTACTAACCATTTTAATGGATCCTATGCAGTTAAGGGTGAGAAGTTAATAGAATATCTTGATATTCTCAAAAAATTAGCAGGATATTTCGATGTTTTTACACTTGAACAGGTACCAAGGGAGGATAATGCTGAAGCAGATGCCTTAGCAAATTTGGGATCATCAATCAGGATACCTGAAGGGACCCAAATACCAATATTACATGTCTTATATCCTGCAACTAATCCTCAGGATAAAGCAGTAGCGGGTATTCAGTATCCTGAAGTGGGATATCCTGAACAGGATCCTAAATCTTGGACGGCTCCAATTATGAGATATCTCAAAGAAGGACTTATCCCCGAAAATGAAAATCCTAAGGCATTTCGGATGAAGGTATCACGGTTCACTATAATAAATAATGTTTTATACAAAAAATCTCTTGCAGGACCGTATTTGAGATGCTTGGAGGATCCTGAAGCCAAAGAAGTACTTCAGGATATACATGAAGGGGATTGTGGTAATCACACCGGGGGCAGATCATTGTTCTCGAAAGTGTTAAGGACAGGATATTATTGGCCAACGATGAGGAAAGATGCTGCAGAATATGCTCGAAGATGTGATGCATGTCAAAGACATAGTAACATACTACATCAACCAGCTGAACCATTATATCCTGTAGTTTCTCCTTGGCCATTCATGAAATGGGGGATGGATATAGTAGGGAAGTTACCAAAAGCTCCGGGAGGAAAAGTCTTTATGTTAGCAATGACGGATTATTTCTCCAAGTGGGTCGAGGCTGAAGCATTTGTCCAAGTTAGAGACCAAGAAGTAGTATCCTTCATAAAGAGGAATATCCTGACTAGGTTTGGAGTACCAGCTGAGATCATTTGTGATAATGGGTCCCAGTTTATAAGCAAAAGAACTACTGACTTTTGCAAAAGTTGGGGAATCAAAATGATCACATCTACCCCAGTACATCCTCAAGCGAATGGACAAGCTGAATCTTCAAACAAGATAATAGCAATAACTTAAAGAAGAGACTTGGGGCCAAAAAAGGAAGATGGGCAGATGAGTTACCCTTTGTTTTGTGGGCTGATAGGACAACGGTAAAGAATGCAACCGGCCAAACCCCGTTTTCCTTGGTATTCGGAGCGGAGGCGATGATTCCAACAGAAATGACGATACCTACTGCAAGATCTATGCTGCAGGATCCTGAACAGAATCCCGAAGTCTTATGTCAGGATTTGGATACTATAGACGAAAAAAGAGATGCAGCAAGGCTAAGGATAGCAGCATATCAGCAAAGAATATCCAGAGCATATAATAAGAACATAAGGACTAGAAGATTTCGAGTTGGTGATTGGGTGTTAAGAAAGGCTTTTCAAAATACCACTAATCCTGCCGATGGCAAGCTAGCTCCTAAATGGGAAGGACCATATGAAGTCGAGTCAGAAGCAGGTAAAGGAGCATATCGACTCAAGAATATGGAAGGGGATATGCTACCAAGATCCTGGAATGCAATACATTTAAAACTCTATTTCAAGTAAGAGTAGAATTTATTTTCTATCTCGGAATGGTATGTATTCTATTTTAAGTATGTTTGTTTATTATCTTGAACCCTTCTGAGCCTGGAGCACTGGCCTCAAGACCCTTTCTCTTTTTCGCTGCGGAAGCACGGGTTCTTGGATTGGCCTTGGGAGCCGGGAGTGGCTTGGAGCTGGTAGTAGCAGGAGTCTCCTTCTTGACTATGGCTGGAGTTGGATAGCTGTTAAGTTCATCCAGGTCTAGATAGACTGGGACTTTGCTGGAATCTGCACACAGGGAGTAAATTCTAAATCCCTCCTATGAATAACAGATAAAAAACATATGTGTGCAGGATATCTTGCAGGATCCTTACCAGACATGTTAGCACTTGAAAGTGGGCTTGGAGTTGGTGGAGAAGGATTGAAACTTCTTTCTGCCTCTGGGAGAAGTCTAATGGCGTCTATTCTTTCTTGAGAATTAGCAAGAGGAGGTGCAATCTTCCTAAAATCAGCTGCACAAAAATGAAAATTTATTAGTTCAGAATATGAGACAGGATAAGAGACAGGATCATTCTTAAACCCTAATTCCTACCCTTTCTTAACCATCTCATCGGATAATCCGTTCCACCGGGGATTGAATCCCTTTTTTACGAAGAAAAACTTGGATTGCCAACCATCCTCGTTTTTGGTGGCACGAAGTATCAATGGATCACCGGAAGTAGAATAAAATAGGAATCTACATGAGCCGTGGCATCTAAGCTTGTAGGCTAAAGGGAGGTCATGGACGGAAAGGTCAGGTATGTGGTTTCTCTTGATTTGGTCAAGAACAGATAAAACACGCCAAAGCATTGGCATGGTTTGACTAAAAGAAATTCTAGTGATGTTAAAAAACTCGGTAATGAAGTCCGGAAAGGGGAATCGTAGCCCTAAGGTAAAGGGGAAAGCATTGAAACAAATCCACTCGGTGGAAACCATATCTGACCGGATTTCTCTGTCAAAGGGTCGGAATATGGTTCCATCCGGAAAGATACCGGAGGATTTCAAAGCCGACAGATGAGCACTATCAAAGGTGCATGTTTCATTCTCCGGTTCTTGGAGAAGATTCTGTTGGATGAATGTGGGAGCCGAGTCGCCTGAACTGGACCTCGTTTGCCTAGGCATTTGATCGCCTGAATTCTTGCCGGAGTAAAATGAAATATGGTTATGAAGATGAGAGAGAGAATATTACCTTTTTCTTGTCGATTGTGGGTAAAAAAGGAGATGAGGATGAGAAGATATAGGGTATGATGAGTAAATATAGGCCGGGTGGTTGAAAGCTGTCACATCAGAAGTCTTATCTCTTAATTGCCTCGGCCACTGTGAAAAAATGTAACCGTTAGGATATCAAACGGTAACATTTTTGGGGACAATTGTTATGGGTGAAATTCTGAGCCCATATCCTGGAAAATATCTTGGTTTATATCTTGGTTGTGTAGTATCTGTTTACGTCCGGGATGCTGGTTCAGGATATTGGTAATATCCTGAAAGGTATCCTCAGGATTACTAATGGATTATGTGCAGGTACGTGGGATAGAAGCTAGCAACGTTAACAAGACTTATTCCGCGGAAGACTCGGTCCAGGCCGTTCAAAGAAAGACGTTGAAACCTTATTACTCGGTCTACAACGTTCGTGGTGGAATATTCGGAGTATCCCATATTTATAGGAATATTTGTTTGTATTTCGTTACTATAAATAGGAGGAACACCAGATCAAATAGGACACAACAATCTCACTGCAATCACACTCATTACACTCTAACACTTGTTCTCTCGCAATTTGTACTCTCGCACGAATTCATTGTAACACTTAGCGATCTGGTTGATATCCTGCACTGTATCCTGAAGTTTAAAGCAATAAGAAGAACAAGGCAGCTGCGATTGTCAGCTCCCGAGGTTTTATGCTGGCGATCTAGATTGATCAAGGGCTTTCCTCGTACATCTCGTGTCATTTCCTTTACTTTTTATTCATTGTTTGCTCATTGTTTGATCATTGATACAGCTCGATATCCTGAGCCGTATCCTGAATACTAATTTTCTAAATAAATCAACAAGCATATTTTCTATACACTTTCTAGCACACTACCTCACATTACTAATTTGATCACTAAATTGCTTCGGTAATTTTTGACCAAAACAGTAGGGATCTTGACACATTGATGATAGGTGGAAGGTACAACTTTCATATCGTGAATCCACGGCCTACCCAATATAATATTGTAGCAGGATAAGGAATCCATGACACAGAAGCGTTGCATTAAGTTGACTCCTTCGACATATACAGGTAGTTTTATCTCCCCAACAGTATTCTTTGCTTCTCCACTAAACCCTACAAGCACAGTGGACTTTGAGGTAATCTCCATCTCGGGGATGTTCATTCTCTTCAGGGATTCCAATTGGATGATGTTGACCGAGCTGCCATTGTCCACCAATATCCTGCGTACAAAATGGTTAGCAATATATAAAGTAATTACCAAACCATCATGGTGAGGATCCTGAATGTTATTCTGGTCGTCACTGTCGAATGTTATCATTTTGTCTTTTGTAAGCGTTGTCATCGTTGTTGGTTTGTCTCCTCTTTCTGACTTAGCCTCCTTGGCATGCCTTTTAGCTGCAGAATAAGATGTTCCGCATATATCGGATCCTTCTGAAATAAAGTTAATTATCTTGGCATCTGAAGGAGGTGATGCTGCTCGTTCAGGATCCTTGTCAGTATCCAGAACCTTATTCTTCTTCTTGCCCAGAAGATCTTTCAAATACCCCTTGCTTAATAGGTAGCTTATTTCCTTCCTTAGGGCTACGCAATCTTCCGTCGCATGTCCAAAATCCTCATGGAAGGCACACCATTTGGATTTATCTTTCCAATCGGCCTTTTGTTGGTTCTTCCTAGGCCACCCCGCTTTGTCTCCTAAACCCTGCATAGCATACATTAGTTCAGGTATATTAACAGAAAAACAATATTCTGACAACTCAGGATCCTTGTCTTCGGTAGCATTCACTTTCTTGCTGTCATTCCTTCCATATGGCTTAGAGCGATATGGTTTGTATGAGGATTCTGACTTCCTGTTAGTTGATTCGTATATTGAGGATGAATTCATCCTCTCTTGCGTTTTCTTGACATCTTCAAGCCTGATATATCTCAAAGCCCTGTTTCGAGCTTCGTCCAAGTTCCTGCAAGGATTCATCACAAGATCCTGATAAAATTGGAAATCCTTTTGTAGTCCCATCTTGAATGCTTGGTCTGTTGTAGCAACATCAAGGTGTGGGATGTCCAAGGATTCCCTGTTGAATTTGTTCACATAATCCCTTAGGGATTCTTGAGGTCCCTGTGTTATCCTGTAGAGGTCACTTGTTAGTTTTTCAAAGCTTCTACTGCAAGAAAACTGAGTATTAAACAAATTAACTAAATGAGCAAATGATGTAATTGAATGAGGTGGAACATTTAGAAGCCATTTCAAGGTTGATCCTGTTAAAGTAGAGCCGAAGCCCTTGCACAAGCATGCTTCTTTAAGATCCGGCTGGATAGGGTTAATCTCCATCCTCTCCCAATACTGGGCAATATGTCCTCAGGATCCGACGTCCCATCATACAGCTTCATGTTGGGAGTCTGGAATCTCTTCGGGATTTCTGCATCACATATGGGGTGAGCAAAGCGGGATATGTTGTGACTATCCCAGGATACTTCCGGTATAGGCTGCACTATCCCAGGCACACTTGATATCATATCCTTAAACTTTTGAAGCTCTCTGGTTATCGCTGATGTCACACATGTATCCTGCATTAATCCAAGATTATTAGTAACAGGTGTGACAACCCTCAAAATTACAGGTACTGTACAAATTAATTAATTTTGATTATGTGCTTAATGACTATGCTTGATTACAACTGACACCTTAAACTGCTTACTGATTTATGTTACATACATACATGTGCATCACTTTACATACAGTCGCTCCATTTATTTCATACAGACTCTTGGTGACAAACCTGATGCACAAAGCACAGTTAGCACAGTGAGCGAATAACTCAGACGCGTGCTGACAATACCAGCACTTAGACAGACAATGTTATTATGGCCAGTATGAGCCAGGGATAGAGTACTACACTGGTTTGTAGTGTAGGGAGGTGAGGACCATAAGACTGCGTCATTAGGGGATAGATATAGTGCCGGGAAGTGCCTAAAACACGCATTAAATACAAAATTCTGCATTCTTTTATAAAATTCAGCATTTTATTATACCAGTAGACTACACAAACATGGCAGAGTAGTCCTGTATACTTTCCTAAGTGCCAGGAATGATTTCGTTACAAAAAGATGCATAAAAGACACTATGCGGTACAATTTGACACTTTAACGGAACAGTACGTAACCGAACAACCGGACATTACCCGGGACACCAAAATATTGTCAGAAATAATATTTTATCATTCTTAATTATTTACGGTCACAAAAATCCCTATGCAGTATAGAAACATGGCATACACCCACTATTCTAGAAAATACCCTAAACCTTCTAAATAATTACCTACTAATAATCAAATTTTACAATCTACCCCCCCCCCCCCCCTAACCGAATTTCAGCCCTCATGGACCCCACCCAAGATTTTTAATCATGCCTCCTTGATCATGCTTTAATTTCATTGGGAAGATTTCTTGTTGAGGTATCCAAGGTGTAAGAGCATCTCTAATTTGTATGGCCACTCAAGATCCTTAATGATTACAATCTTACACCCTTCTCTCTCTTATTTCCAGCCCTCATAACCGAAAATCACCATCACCCTCTCTCATACTCTCATCTTCTTCACTAACAAGTCCTCTCCAAGCTTGAAGAACATTCAAAGTAGTTACAAGTTGAAGGGCTCACGAAGAAGCTTTGTTCAAGTCTCTAGCACCACCATTCCTTCATCAACCTTGCATTAAGATTTCTAACCCTAGCCTTGTGCTAGTAGTAAGTCCCTTCACACCATTGTTACAACTTGTTCTTTGTTATGATTCATAGTAGGATGTTGTTGACAAATCACAAATGCTAAAACACTAAATATATGAACTTGAAACTCTACATAAAAACCCTACATAAAAAGTTTGTTTGAAGTTGAGATCTGGTTGGTTTGAGTTTGGTAAATGCATGCATGGTGTTTGAACATTAAATCCTTGATAAAACTTGGTTAGGGTCTTTGTTTATGCGTTTTTAGTAACTTCTACAATAAAAACAGCTTGCTGATTGAGATTTTCCAGCCCCTTCAACAGGCTGTAACTGGTTCATTTTTAATCGAAAAATTGAATTTCTGGAGTCTAAATTGTGTAATTTTGAATATCTGAACAAATGGAACTGGAATCGTAATTTTTCGAGGTCGTTTACTATTTTTAAAGAATTATTTTAAGACAGCAGCTCAAGCTGAAATTTTCCTGCTGAAAAAGTTTGTCGTAGTCGGAGTCAAAACTTAAAACCTGAGCAGAGTCGGCTCGTGGGATTTTTATGGTAGATGGTCACTGTTGTTCCCGTGACCCTCCAACTGGAATTTCGACGATCCGACTTACGATGGATTTTTAGTGAATTTTTCCGTAATACTGCAATCAGAAAGTATCAAATCTGATTGCAGTCGAGTAAAAGAATTTTTATATAAAATTGGTAATGAACTGAGATCCGAAATTTTTACACAATAAAGAGTGGATTATATATGTAGTCCTGTAAAAATTTGAGAATTTTTGGAAAATGTTAGCTATTTTATTTAAATACTTGAAAACAGTCCAGTATTAGTTAATAAATCTGAAAAGACGTAGATAGGGCATTGCATGTATATTTGTCGGGTTTGCTATGTGGGAACACTCTACGAGATATTTGTAAAAGAAAATGATATGTTTTTAAGCATGGACACCTCCATTTACAAAGGAGACTCTGGCGAAATTTTCCGAAAATCCTAACACTTAATAAATATTTTTGAGACGGGTGTTTACTAGTATACTTTAGATTTTGTTTTCAAAAAATAAAACTCGTCATAATATTTATCACAAAATACAAAGTATCGGAGGTTGGTTTCATACATGAATATGGTTAAATATATATTTCCGGCATCCCATCCTTGGGAAGGAAACGCGTATATAAGATACTTTAGTAGTATTGATACTAGAATATGGAACGAACAAATATTCCAACACGACATATGATTAAGTTGAAATACAAATTATTTTGACAAATAATTATCACTCGAAATAATATAAGAAACGTAACTCAAAGACATAAATACTAAGACAAGGCACGACCCGTTCGTCTAATAGACGTTAGACCATTGTAGGTAGTCGTGTTTGCTGAAGAGATTTGGGTTACGAGTACGAAGACGCAATACAGTGAGTTCATGTCCCCCTTTTCTCTTAACTGCTTTCAGTTTTATACTTCGGGGTGAAATACATGTTACAATTATTTACAGACATCTACAGACATTACAGACATTTATTTACATGGTATGGTTAGCTTAAGGAGGGTATACTACTTAGATCATGTGAGTGGGTAGGCCGAACTGAAGGCCATTAATCCTCGTTGTAGGACCGAGGGACATTAGTGATAGATCTATTTGGGTGTAGCGAGCCCCACTCTTGAGTCCGCCGAGTGGACCATGTGGTGACTAAGTGCCCAACGCACAAATCCGCTAGGTTTGAGTTTTCCTGCATCACTTCACACATATCATTGGCTTTGCAACCCAATGGTGATCTCTTTTTCCTTAATTGCTACATACCAGGGATTTTCATACTTACAGTCATATTACAAAGGTTTATACATACTCACTTACACATGAACTCGCTCAACTTTTGTTGATTTTTCAAATTACATGTATTTCAGGAAACTAACGGATCTGGCACGGTATGCACGTATTTTCAAGCTGCGTTTGAATAAAGAAGTCATCCAGGGTTGTAGGGTTTAGAAAGTGTAACCTCTTCTTGGACGGGTTACATATCTCTAAGCCTAGTTTTATTTAAGGTCTTTTGCCAAGTTTTTATGAATCCATTTAAACAAGTCAAGGTTTGTAACTTATTTTGGAATTGAAGTTTTAAGACAAGTGTAACGTGGTATTTTCATTCTAAAATTTATTTACGGACGAACATCTCATGTTTTTATCATATAGCATTGTTATGATTGATTGCTGTGGTATTAAGAAGTCACACCAATAACCCACGCTTCCGCAAAAGTCAGGGTGTGACAGCTTGGTATCAGAGCCTCGATCATAGCGAACTAGGATTCTTTCTCGAGTCTAGACTATGATCATCAGGGCTCTCACGAAAACGTTTTCAAACATTTTTACACTGCATACACAAAACGTCCAGATCCAGGAAACAAACATTTTTACAAACAAAAGGCATAAATACACATTTCCAAATTTATATTTATAATTCAGTCTTAGAGGCTGAGGGAGGATCAGTCTTAGAGACTGAGGGAGGATCAGTCTTAGAGACTGGGAGGTTGGTCTTAGAGACCAGGGATTTAGTCTTAGAGACTGGGAGGTTGGTCTTAGAGACCAGGGATTTAGTCTTAGAGACTGGGAGGTTGGTCTTAGAGACCAGGGATTTAGTCTTAGAGGCTAGGAAAAATTGGTCTTAGAGACCAGGGAGTTGGTCTTAGAGACCAGGGAGTTAGTCTGAGAGACCAGGGAGTTTAGTCTGAGAGACTGGGTGGGATAGTCTGGGAAGACTAGGATGATTACATGCTTACATTGTCATTACTTACACGCTTAATTGCTGATTATTGATATACGTGCATATGTGGTGAGTATTTGCATACACAAATTGTTAATAATTACTATGGATATACATGCTATGACTATTATGTACCGGCGCACGTGTCACACTATTTAGAAGGCGAGCTATCAGGCATTGATAACCCTACGGCCACCGTCGCCGATAATGAGACTGCATCTGTGCCAGAGACATTTACGTCAGACACTGAGAGTGATCCTGACATGCTGACCAAGGATGAAGACGACTTCCAACCGTTCGCGCTGCCAGACTTTGGCGATGAATTACCTTTGCTGATGGCTTCTTTGACGAGAATCTTTCTGTTATTCTTGTTGTGGTCCACGACCATCTAATCATTTGGACACTTCAATGGCGAGCACATCATGGCCCCGATCCTCGACGCCGTACCTCTCGTGGTTATTTTCCTGAGGATCCGTCTATTTGATGAATTGTTTAATGGCGACATTAATCTGCTTGTTGATGATCCTCCTGCTGACGCCCAGGACGATGGAAGATTAGATGAGAACATGATTACTAATTTCACTTCTTGGCCCCTGTTAACAGGACACCCTCTGATTCTAGCGTATATTTGATTTCAGACCCCCTTGAGTCTATGACATTTACAGCCTTAAAGACGGCTGGGTCGCATCTTTCTACTACTGACACGGCCAACGACGCCATCATGACGGCTGCACTAACACCTGCTCGAGGCACCACACCGCTACCTGACCCAGGGCCTGCTCCTGAGTTAGCTTCTGCACCTTTTGGGACAACTTGATGTTGCACCTACTGATCATGCACCCTTACTTGATCATGACCCTATTTCTTTTGACTTACCAGACAATGCATCCCTTATACCCGACCCAGTACTTGCACCTAATGACCTTCTTATCAGTTGAGACGTTTGCACCTGCACCTTCACCCGCTGATGTTGCTCTTGTGAAGACCGATGTCCATTGCACCAACATGCCCATCGCTTCCTTTCAAGACTTACCCGCACTCCGGAAAGGTACTCCAGGTCGGCACCCGCATGACGATCCTTATTACTGCTGCAACATTTTCTACGATCTCACAAGCCGCACCGTTTACTACATTCACCTCCACAACGTTGGACGAGCCATTTCGATGGTTCCTATCACACATTATGCTGATTTTAGACCCTTGCCATCCCTCACATTATGGAGGCCACACATGAGATGAGTTGCTCCTGTAACACCCACTACAGTTTGAGGATATGAGTCGCAGAGTGTTGGAGCTTGAGCTAACACCACATTCAGTAACTTCAAATGCCAAACATTACATAACTGAAAACATGATGTAAGTATTTACATCACAAGACAGCATATTGACTGAAAATTTTATGTAAGACACCAAGTCCTCCACCCTGTTTATTGCCAGCATACTTCGATCCTCCACATTTAACAAGATTCCGTTTTGCGCTCTCAACCGTCACTATTACACCGTTCCCAGGATTCTGATGCTCATTTCTTTGCTATTGAGCGGCAGAACAGATAATTACTTCGACGTGTACGCAAGCCCACGGAGGAAGTCCACGCATGTTAACCAGTTTACTTTTCTTTCCTCCTCCACCTCAGACACTGGTATGGTGATTTCTGGATTATGCGGATTACATTGCTCTCAAGTAAAGACACTAATGATAAGCCGGGTTATGGAGACTTTTAAAGACCACTTCAGACTATGTGATTTTGATACACTAATACATTTAATGGACAAGGGTAGGGTGACCCTGTGTCCCTATTGACGTGATACATTTTGGAAGGCAATACAATTGTGGTCAGGGAATAATGAGGGCCCAATCATTATAAAATATGCGACAATACTTTATGGCCAATGACCAACGAAACTCCGTCGCTATGTCTCCGTTAAGCACGTTATTAATCTATATGTGTGTACAATAATTATAACGCTACGTGCTTACTTACTATGCTCTTATTAAACATAATCACCAAATTTCTTGGCTATACTATGATTATACTATTGCTTGATTGGTTGGTGTGATAACCTAATTTGTGTGTGTACATACGATCTCTAAACAACCATATGCACTCCCCGAACGAATGCGACCTGACCTAACCAACCTTCTTCTCAGAAGATGTCGATACCAGGGAACGTCGATACCAACAACCCTCTGCCGACAACAGCAGAGACAGAACTGCAAGGGCGCATCTCGCAAGCCATCGCACAACTCGAGGCCCTTCGCTCCGAACACGGCGGAGGTACCTCAGGAAATAACCCACCCAGCGGCTGCACCTACGAGCAGTTCTTGAACCACAAACCTCGAGAATTCGACGGCACTGGGGGTGCCTTAGCATTTGTGCGTTGGGTGGAAAAGACGAATTCTGTCTTACGATTGAGCAAATGCGCCCCAGAACATCAGGTTACGTACATAGCGGGGCTATTTGTAGATGGGGCTCTATCATGGTGGAACTTTCAAATTCAAGCAATGGGCGAGGCCGCTGCATATGCTATGACGTGGGACGAACTGAAGGAGCTAATGCGCAAAAGATATTGCTCTAGGGCGGAAGTCCAGAAGTTGGAAACTGAATTGTGGAACTTGAGAATGGAAGGTCCAAAGATAGCTGAATATGTGCAGAGATTTGGCGAGTTATCACAAGTTGCATCGCGTTTGGTGGAACCAGAATCTAGGAAGATTGAACTTTTCATCAGGGGACTAGCACCGCAGATTCTAAGCCTGGTAACAACATCTAAGCCTTCAACAATTATCGAAGCAATCGACATGAGTGTGGCGCTCACTGAAGAAGCGATTAGACAAGGAAATTTTCCACTCCGGAAGAGAAAAACGAGGCTCCTGTAGAGTCATCTGGGGATAGCAAGAGAAAACTCGTGAATTTCAAGAAGGTTACTCGGGTAAGTACCGAGAAAAAGGCCAAAAAGGGAAAGGACTACATGGGTATTCTACCTAAGTGCGACAATTGTCTACGCTATCATGTCGGGCGATGTAAATATGGAAAATGTGATAACTGTGGCAAGAGAGGGCATCCAAAGGAAACATGTAGGCAAGGTACTGAAAGTAGAAATGGAGGTCAAGATGGTAGTGAGAATCACGGTGAAAACAACGACAATGACGAATACCAGGGCAGAACGAGTGACAAACAGAAACGTGCTCAAGGTTGTCTTAACTGTGGGAGCAAGAAGCATTTCAGAAAGTACTGCCCTAAGAAGAATCAAGCACAAGGATAAAAGCTCAGTAAGCAGAGCTATGGGAACACGCCGGGATTCAAGTATCGGTACGTTCTATATTACTCAACGTTATGCATCTGTGTTGCAGGATACTATTGCAAAATCAAATCTTCGCATCTCTAGAGTTTGAGAGTGTACTTGGGTTAGTAACAAGTAAGTTAGATAACTCGCACTCGATGGAACTAGCTAGGAGAAGCTAGTGGAAGCCAACACAGTAACTAGGAACGGCAAGATAGAACCTGGAGAGCTTAAGTTTACGCTTGATCTGTTGCCCGTTGAGTTGGGAACTTCAACGTGGTAATTGGGATGGATTAATTTCGAAGTGATCGAGCAGAGTTTAATGTCTGCACCCCAATGGCGAATAAGGGAACGATCGTGACTCATGAAACAGGATACGCCCCTACAAATTACAAATTGCTGGAGGGCACGAAAGCGGTTGCGCAAAGGATGAGTTGTTTTCTTGGCTCATGTCGGGGACAAGGGAGCCGAAGAACCAAAACTTGAAGATATACCTGTGATAAAGAATATCCTGAAAGTTCTCCCCGAAGACTTACCAGAATTATCTCCTCAACGATTAGTCAAACCTCGCATCGATTTAATTCCAGGCACCGCACCTGAAATCGATGCATCATAGCGACTCGCATTTGCGGAAATGCAAGGATTGACAGTGTAGTTTCAGTAGTGGATAGAGAAGGAAGATAACAGACCAAAATTGCCAATTTGGGATACCCCAGTTCTGCTCGGCAGGAAGAAGGAAGTGACTTTCAGATGAGCATCAACTACCAGGAGCCGAACGAGCTAACCCACGAGAGTCGGTGACTCTTGCTAAGGATTAACGAATTACTTATGTAACTAACTGTGAGGACCTAACTACTATTTCACGACGAATCGATGATCGAGTGTCGTTAGCGGTGAATTCAGGAAGGAGGTATACCGGGGAAGTTGTGGGATAATGACATGTTGTGAACGGACACACGAATGGTGGGTCACACATGATGCACTAGACAGTGTTACACCGAATACGAAACCTTAAGGATCTAGAAAACATAGGCTTAGGACCTTTGGGAACCCAAGTCCAAACTTGCAGAGGTCGCTACTTAGAAACCATACTTGTTAACTCGATCAAACACCATTAACCTGACATACATGCCATTTCAGCTAACAAAAATAGAAAGTACTTAAATTTCTTTCGTTGAAACCGTCACTTTTGCTTCTAGCGAGTAGATGTTTGCATCTCTACTCCCCTTAATGGTAGTTGCATCACGTTGATTTTCTTCGCTAAGAGCGAACACCCTTTTGCTTCGAATATTTGGTCGTTTCTCCATTTTAGCAAACACTCATTGTTTCATTACTTGAAAACTCACATGTTACGCATGCACCATCTGCTACGCATGCGGTTTCATTCCAAACATTTCATTGAAGTTCAGATATGATGTTGTTAAATCTAATTACTGGTCCGTAATCTGAATGACCTACATTATTGTAATTGTTGACTCTTTGCTATCAAGTCAACACACTCTCTTGAAACTTCTTTTGATCTCAAATTACATTCATGGTTTATTTTTGGTTACCATGCCGAGATTTCCTTTGTTGATACATACGTTTTCTATCGGGTTACGCTAAAACTAAGTTCAATTGCTTGAACTTATCCATTTTCACATGTTTGATTTGAAACGCTATATGATGTATTGGGAGCATCATATTCAAATATTTTTGCAAAGGTTCTTTCATTACAAGTCGTAGTAGATTCGGTTGGTCTACGACTCCACTAAATCGTTTGACTGATTTCAATACCTTGCGGTGATGTTTTCACAGAATTGAGCTTGCGCTAAGTTGGTTACTCATTTCATACACGGATTTGAATTATTTAATTGCTCTAAATCCGTCTCGTTTATCACGATTAAAGCAGTCTCAACACAGTTGTGTGTTAAGGAAATGGTACATAGATTCATTTCATAGCCCAATGTACCTCCTAACGATACTTTCATTGTCAATTGAATGCCTTGCGGTACTTGATACTTTTCACCTTCGATCAAAAACAGTGGCCCTTTGATATTCTTTGTTCAACTGGAAACTTTACGACATTGCGTAAATCAAAACTTCAGATTGTCTCAGTACACTTTCATTTTACTTCAGGCATGGTGAACTTGTTCAGTCACCACTATTCTTGAATCTCGTCATTTTGACACCTTGTGGTAGCATTAGCTTGTGCTAATCATGGTCAACTGATTCACACAAAACTACATATACTTTTGTCAACTTGTCATATAAACATTTCTGATGCAACTACAAATTAAAACAACGATACACCGGATTCGCTTGTACCTCACTCGGTGTATTTTCGCAATTCGAGAATGTCAACACACAAATCCTTATCATTTATTCAAAAGTTGACAGATCATTTTCATAATACTCTCGCATCCAAATCATTGATTTTGAGTTCATATAGCGGAGGCTATGGTTCGTGAAAACTCGTTTGCCTATCGTGGCCGATTGCTTGAGAATCCTACTTGACAAAGCCCCTCTTTTGTGGAACCCCTGTTAACTGGATTACACTAGACTATACGTCGATACGTCGAGACGTCTTGTACCCTCGACACCAAATGCTAAAAGCACATACCTTTTAACTATTGGATTTGTGATGTTATATATATATATTCTTGGACTCACTTGATGTGAATAAGGTTTGATTTGGTTTGGTGATTATCTACCTCGGTACTATTCATATACATACATGCATAACGAAACCCTAAGGAATTAAGGTAGTACAAATTTCGAGGACGAAATTTTCTTAACGGGGGGAGAATGTGACAACCCTCAAAATTACAGGTACTGTACAAATTAATTAATTTTGATTATGTGCTTAATGACTATGCTTGATTACAACTGACACCTTAAACTGCTTACTGATTTATGTTACATACATACATGTGCATCACTTTACATACAGTCGCTCCATTTATTTCATACAGACTCTTGGTGACAAACCTGATGCACAAAGCACAGTTAGCACAGTGAGCGAATAACTCAGACGCGTGCTGACAATACCAGCACTTAGACAGACAATGTTATTATGGCCAGTATGAGCCAGGGATAGAGTACTACACTGGTTTGTAGTGTAGGGAGGTGAGGACCATAAGACTGCGTCATTAGGGGATAGATATAGTGCCGGGAAGTGCCTAAAACACGCATTAAATACAAAATTCTGCATTCTTTTATAAAATTCAGCATTTTATTATACCAGTAGACTACACAAACATGGCAGAGTAGTCCTGTATACTTTCCTAAGTGCCAGGAATGATTTCGTTACAAAAAGATGCATAAAAGACACTATGCGGTACAATTTGACACTTTAACGGAACAGTACGTAACCGAACAACCGGACATTACCCGGGACACCAAAATATTGTCAGAAATAATATTTTATCATTCTTAATTATTTACGGTCACAAAAATCCCTATGCAGTATAGAAACATGGCATACACCCACTATTCTAGAAAATACCCTAAACCTTCTAAATAATTACCTACTAATAATCAAATTTTACAATCTACCCCCCCCCCCTAACCGAATTTCAGCCCTCATGGACCCCACCCAAGATTTTTAATCATGCCTCCTTGATCATGCTTTAATTTCATTGGGAAGATTTCTTGTTGAGGTATCCAAGGTGTAAGAGCATCTCTAATTTGTATGGCCACTCAAGATCCTTAATGATTACAATCTTACACCCTTCTCTCTCTTATTTCCAGCCCTCATAACCGAAAATCACCATCACCCTCTCTCATACTCTCATCTTCTTCACTAACAAGTCCTCTCCAAGCTTGAAGAACATTCAAAGTAGTTACAAGTTGAAGGGCTCACGAAGAAGCTTTGTTCAAGTCTCTAGCACCACCATTCCTTCATCAACCTTGCATTAAGATTTCTAACCCTAGCCTTGTGCTAGTAGTAAGTCCCTTCACACCATTGTTACAACTTGTTCTTTGTTATGATTCATAGTAGGATGTTGTTGACAAATCACAAATGCTAAAACACTAAATATATGAACTTGAAACTCTACATAAAAACCCTACATAAAAAGTTTGTTTGAAGTTGAGATCTGGTTGGTTTGAGTTTGGTAAATGCATGCATGGTGTTTGAACATTAAATCCTTGATAAAACTTGGTTAGGGTCTTTGTTTATGCGTTTTTAGTAACTTCTACAATAAAAACAGCTTGCTGATTGAGATTTTCCAGCCCCTTCAACAGGCTGTAACTGGTTCATTTTTAATCGAAAAATTGAATTTCTGGAGTCTAAATTGTGTAATTTTGAATATCTGAACAAATGGAACTGGAATCGTAATTTTTCGAGGTCGTTTACTATTTTTAAAGAATTATTTTAAGACAGCAGCTCAAGCTGAAATTTTCCTGCTGAAAAAGTTTGTCGTAGTCGGAGTCAAAACTTAAAACCTGAGCAGAGTCGGCTCGTGGGATTTTTATGGTAGATGGTCACTGTTGTTCCCGTGACCCTCCAACTGGAATTTCGACGATCCGACTTACGATGGATTTTTAGTGAATTTTTCCGTAATACTGCAATCAGAAAGTATCAAATCTGATTGCAGTCGAGTAAAAGAATTTTTATATAAAATTGGTAATGAACTGAGATCCGAAATTTTTACACAATAAACAGTGGATTATATATGACGTCCTTTAAAACTTTGAGAATTTTTGGAAAAATTTAGCTATTTTATTTAAATACTTGAAAACAGTCCAGTATTAGTTAATAAATCTGAAAAGACGTAGATAGGGCATTGCATGTATATTTGTCGGGTTTGCTATGTGGGAACACTCTACGAGATATTTGTAAAAGAAAATGATATGTTTTTAAGCATGGACACCTCCATTTACAAAGGAGACTCTGGCGAAATTTTCCGAAAATCCTAACACTTAATAAATATTTTTGAGACGGGTGTTTACTAGTATACTTTAGATTTTGTTTTCAAAAAATAAAACTCGTCATAATATTTATCACAAAATACAAAGTATCGGAGGTTGGTTTCATACATGAATATGGTTAAATATATATTTCCGGCATCCCATCCTTGGGAAGGAAACGCGTATATAAGATACTTTAGTAGTATTGATACTAGAATATGGAACGAACAAATATTCCAACACGACATATGATTAAGTTGAAATACAAATTATTTTGACAAATAATTATCACTCGAAATAATATAAGAAACGTAACTCAAAGACATAAATACTAAGACAAGGCACGACCCGTTCGTCTAATAGACGTTAGACCATTGTAGGTAGTCGTGTTTGCTGAAGAGATTTGGGTTACGAGTACGAAGACGCAATACAGTGAGTTCATGTCCCCCTTTTCTCTTAACTGCTTTCAGTTTTATACTTCGGGGTGAAATACATGTTACAATTATTTACAGACATCTACAGACATTACAGACATTTATTTACATGGTATGGTTAGCTTAAGGAGGGTATACTACTTAGATCATGTGAGTGGGTAGGCCGAACTGAAGGCCATTAATCCTCGTTGTAGGACCGAGGGACATTAGTGATAGATCTATTTGGGTGTAGCGAGCCCCACTCTTGAGTCCGCCGAGTGGACCATGTGGTGACTAAGTGCCCAACGCACAAATCCGCTAGGTTTGAGTTTTCCTGCATCACTTCACACATATCATTGGCTTTGCAACCCAATGGTGATCTCTTTTTCCTTAATTGCTACATACCAGGGATTTTCATACTTACAGTCATATTACAAAGGTTTATACATACTCACTTACACATGAACTCGCTCAACTTTTGTTGATTTTTCAAATTACATGTATTTCAGGAAACTAACGGATCTGGCACGGTATGCACGTATTTTCAAGCTGCGTTTGAATAAAGAAGTCATCCAGGGTTGTAGGGTTTAGAAAGTGTAACCTCTTCCTGGACGGGTTACATATCTCTAAGCCTAGTTTTATTTAAGGTCTTTTGCCAAGTTTTTATGAATCCATTTAAACAAGTCAAGGTTTGTAACTTATTTTGGAATTGAAGTTTTAAGACAAGTGTAACGTGGTATTTTCATTCTAAAATTTATTTACGGACGAACATCTCATGTTTTTATCATATAGCATTGTTATGATTGATTGCTGTGGTATTAAGAAGTCACACCAATAACCCACGCTTCCGCAAAAGTCAGGGTGTGACAGCTTGGTATCAGAGCCTCGATCATAGCGAACTAGGATTCTTTCTCGAGTCTAGACTATGATCATCAGGGCTCTCACGAAAACGTTTTCAAACATTTTTACACTGCATACACAAAACGTCCAGATCCAGGAAACAAACATTTTTACAAACAAAAGGCATAAATACACATTTCCAAATTTATATTTATAATTCAGTCTTAGAGGCTGAGGGAGGATCAGTCTTAGAGGCTGAGGGAGGATCAGTCTTAGAGACTGAGGGAGGATCAGTCTTAGAGACTGGGAGGTTGGTCTTAGAGACCAGGGATTTAGTCTTAGAGACTGGGAGGTTGGTCTTAGAGACCAGGGATTTAGTCTTAGAGGCTAGGAAAAATTGGTCTTAGAGACCAGGGAGTTGGTCTTAGAGACCAGGGAGTTAGTCTGAGAGACCAGGGAGTTTAGTCTGAGAGACTGGGTGGGATAGTCTGGGAAGACTAGGATGATTACATGCTTACATTGTCATTACTTACACGCTTAATTGCTGATTATTGATATACGTGCATATGTGGTGAGTATTTGCATACACAAATTGTTAATAATTACTATGGATATACATGCTATGACTATTATGTACCGGCGCACGTGTCACACTATTTAGAAGGCGAGCTATCAGGCATTGATAACCCTACGGCCACCGTCGCCGATAATGAGACTGCATCTGTGCCAGAGACATTTACGTCAGACACTGAGAGTGATCCTGACATGCTGACCAAGGATGAAGACGACTTCCAACCGTTCGCGCTGCCAGACTTTGGCGATGAATTACCTTTGCTGATGGCTTCTTTGACGAGAATCTTTCTGTTATTCTTGTTGTGGTCCACGACCATCTAATCATTTGGACACTTCAATGGCGAGCACATCATGGCCCCGATCCTCGACGTCGTACCTCTCGTGGTTATTTTCCTGAGGATCCGTCTATTTGATGAATTGTTTAATGGCGACATTAATCTGCTTGTTGATGATCCTCCTGCTGACGCCCAGGACGATGGAAGATTAGATGAGAACATGATTACTAATTTCACTTCTTGGCCCCTGTTAACAGGACACCCTCTGATTCTAGCGTATATTTGATTTCAGACCCCCTTGAGTCTATGACATTTACAGCCTTAAAGACGGCTGGGTCGCATCTTTCTACTACTGACACGGCCAACGACGCCATCATGACGGCTGCACTAACACCTGCTCGAGGCACCACACCGCTACCTGACCCAGGGCCTGCTCCTGAGTTAGCTTCTGCACCTTTTGGGACAACTTGATGTTGCACCTACTGATCATGCACCCTTACTTGATCATGACCCTATTTCTTTTGACTTACCAGACAATGCATCCCTTATACCCGACCCAGTACTTGCACCTAATGACCTTCTTATCAGTTGAGACGTTTGCACCTGCACCTTCACCCGCTGATGTTGCTCTTGTGAAGACCGATGTCCATTGCACCAACATGCCCATCGCTTCCTTTCAAGACTTACCCGCACTCCGGAAAGGTACTCCAGGTCGGCACCCGCATGACGATCCTTATTACTGCTGCAACATTTTCTACGATCTCACAAGCCGCACCGTTTACTACATTCACCTCCACAACGTTGGACGAGCCATTTCGATGGTTCCTATCACACATTATGCTGATTTTAGACCCTTGCCATCCCTCACATTATGGAGGCCACACATGAGATGAGTTGCTCCTGTAACACCCACTACAGTTTGAGGATATGAGTCGCAGAGTGTTGGAGCTTGAGCTAACACCACATTCAGTAACTTCAAATGCCAAACATTACATAACTGAAAACATGATGTAAGTATTTACATCACAAGACAGCATATTGACTGAAAATTTTATGTAAGACACCAAGTCCTCCACCCTGTTTATTGCCAGCATACTTCGATCCTCCACATTTAACAAGATTCCGTTTTGCGCTCTCAACCGTCACTATTACACCGTTCCCAGGATTCTGATGCTCATTTCTTTGCTATTGAGCGGCAGAACAGATAATTACTTCGACGTGTACGCAAGCCCACGGAGGAAGTCCACGCATGTTAACCAGTTTACTTTTCTTTCCTCCTCCACCTCAGACACTGGTATGGTGATTTCTGGATTATGCGGATTACATTGCTCTCAAGTAAAGACACTAATGATAAGCCGGGTTATGGAGACTTTTAAAGACCACTTCAGACTATGTGATTTTGATACACTAATACATTTAATGGACAAGGGTAGGGTGACCCTGTGTCCCTATTGACGTGATACATTTTGGAAGGCAATACAATTGTGGTCAGGGAATAATGAGGGCCCAATCATTATAAAATATGCGACAATACTTTATGGCCAATGACCAACGAAACTCCGTCGCTATGTCTCCATTAAGCACGTTATTAATCTATATGTGTGTACAATAATTATAACGCTACGTGCTTACTTACTATGCTCTTATTAAACATAATCACCAAATTTCTTGGCTATACTATGATTATACTATTGCTTGATTGGTTGGTGTGATAACCTAATTTGTGTGTGTACATACGATCTCTAAACAACCATATGCACTCCCCGAACGAATGCGACCTGACCTAACCAACCTTCTTCTCAGAAGATGTCGATACCAGGGAACGTCGATACCAACAACCCTCTGCCGACAACAGCAGAGACAGAACTGCAAGGGCGCATCTCGCAA
Organism: Helianthus tuberosus; assembly: GCA_030545235.1. Lineage (NCBI taxonomy): Eukaryota > Viridiplantae > Streptophyta > Magnoliopsida > Asterales > Asteraceae > Helianthus > Helianthus tuberosus. The sequence goes on from CM060360.1 coordinate 163,411,488, forward strand.
GCCATCGCACAACTCGAGGCCCTTCGCTCCGAACACGGCGGAGGTACCTCAGGAAATAACCCACCCAGCGGCTGCACCTACGAGCAGTTCTTGAACCACAAACCTCGAGAATTCGACGGCACTGGGGGTGCCTTAGCATTTGTGCGTTGGGTGGAAAAGACGAATTCTGTCTTACGATTGAGCAAATGCGCCCCAGAACATCAGGTTACGTACATAGCGGGGCTATTTGTAGATGGGGCTCTATCATGGTGGAACTTTCAAATTCAAGCAATGGGCGAGGCCGCTGCATATGCTATGACGTGGGACGAACTGAAGGAGCTAATGCGCAAAAGATATTGCTCTAGGGCGGAAGTCCAGAAGTTGGAAACTGAATTGTGGAACTTGAGAATGGAAGGTCCAAAGATAGCTGAATATGTGCAGAGATTTGGCGAGTTATCACAAGTTGCATCGCGTTTGGTGGAACCAGAATCTAGGAAGATTGAACTTTTCATCAGGGGACTAGCACCGCAGATTCTAAGCCTGGTAACAACATCTAAGCCTTCAACAATTATCGAAGCAATCGACATGAGTGTGGCGCTCACTGAAGAAGCGATTAGACAAGGAAATTTTCCACTCCGGAAGAGAAAAACGAGGCTCCTGTAGAGTCATCTGGGGATAGCAAGAGAAAACTCGTGAATTTCAAGAAGGTTACTCGGGTAAGTACCGAGAAAAAGGCCAAAAAGGGAAAGGACTACATGGGTATTCTACCTAAGTGCGACAATTGTCTACGCTATCATGTCGGGCGATGTAAATATGGAAAATGTGATAACTGTGGCAAGAGAGGGCATCCAAAGGAAACATGTAGGCAAGGTACTGAAAGTAGAAATGGAGGTCAAGATGGTAGTGAGAATCACGGTGAAAACAACGACAATGACGAATACCAGGGCAGAACGAGTGACAAACAGAAACGTGCTCAAGGTTGTCTTAACTGTGGGAGCAAGAAGCATTTCAGAAAGTACTGCCCTAAGAAGAATCAAGCACAAGGATAAAAGCTCAGTAAGCAGAGCTATGGGAACACGCCGGGATTCAAGTATCGGTACGTTCTATATTACTCAACGTTATGCATCTGTGTTGCAGGATACTATTGCAAAATCAAATCTTCGCATCTCTAGAGTTTGAGAGTGTACTTGGGTTAGTAACAAGTAAGTTAGATAACTCGCACTCGATGGAACTAGCTAGGAGAAGCTAGTGGAAGCCAACACAGTAACTAGGAATGGCAAGATAGAACCTGGAGAGCTTAAGTTTACGCTTGATCTGTTGCCCGTTGAGTTGGGAACTTCAACGTGGTAATTGGGATGGATTAATTTCGAAGTGATCGAGCAGAGTTTAATGTCTGCACCCCAATGGCGAATAAGGGAACGATCGTGACTCATGAAACAGGATACGCCCCTACAAATTACAAATTGCTGGAGGGCACGAAAGCGGTTGCGCAAAGGATGAGTTGTTTTCTTGGCTCATGTCGGGGACAAGGGAGCCGAAGAACCAAAACTTGAAGATATACCTGTGATAAAGAATATCCTGAAAGTTCTCCCCGAAGACTTACCAGAATTATCTCCTCAACGATTAGTCAAACCTCGCATCGATTTAATTCCAGGCACCGCACCTGAAATCGATGCATCATAGCGACTCGCATTTGCGGAAATGCAAGGATTGACAGTGTAGTTTCAGTAGTGGATAGAGAAGGAAGATAACAGACCAAAATTGCCAATTTGGGATACCCCAGTTCTGCTCGGCAGGAAGAAGGAAGTGACTTTCAGATGAGCATCAACTACCAGGAGCCGAACGAGCTAACCCACGAGAGTCGGTGACTCTTGCTAAGGATTAACGAATTACTTATGTAACTAACTATGAGGACCTAACTACTATTTCACGACGAATCGATGATCGAGTGTCGTTAGCGGTGAATTCAGGAAGGAGGTATACCGGGGAAGTTGTGGGATAATGACATGTTGTGAACGGACACACGAATGGTGGGTCACACATGATGCACTAGACAGTGTTACACCGAATACGAAACCTTAAGGATCTAGAAAACATAGGCTTAGGACCTTTGGGAACCCAAGTCCAAACTTGCAGAGGTCGCTACTTAGAAACCATACTTGTTAACTCGATCAAACACCATTAACCTGACATACATGCCATTTCAGCTAACAAAAATAGAAAGTACTTAAATTTCTTTCGTTGAAACCGTCACTTTTGCTTCTAGCGAGTAGATGTTTGCATCTCTACTCCCCTTAATGGTAGTTGCATCACGTTGATTTTCTTCGCTAAGAGCGAACACCCTTTTGCTTCGAATATTTGGTCGTTTCTCCATTTTAGCAAACACTCATTGTTTCATTACTTGAAAACTCACATGTTACGCATGCACCATCTGCTACGCATGCGGTTTCATTCCAAACATTTCATTGAAGTTCAGATATGATGTTGTTAAATCTAATTACTGGTCCGTAATCTGAATGACCTACATTATTGTAATTGTTGACTCTTTGCTATCAAGTCAACACACTCTCTTGAAACTTCTTTTGATCTCAAATTACATTCATGGTTTATTTTTGGTTACCATGCCGAGATTTCCTTTGTTGATACATACGTTTTCTATCGGGTTACGCTAAAACTAAGTTCAATTGCTTGAACTTATCCATTTTCACATGTTTGATTTGAAACGCTATATGATGTATTGGGAGCATCATATTCAAATATTTTTGCAAAGGTTCTTTCATTACAAGTCGTAGTAGATTCGGTTGGTCTACGACTCCACTAAATCGTTTGACTGATTTCAATACCTTGCGGTGATGTTTTCACAGAATTGAGCTTGCGCTAAGTTGGTTACTCATTTCATACACGGATTTGAATTATTTAATTGCTCTAAATCCGTCTCGTTTATCACGATTAAAGCAGTCTCAACACAGTTGTGTGTTAAGGAAATGGTACATAGATTCATTTCATAGCCCAATGTACCTCCTAACGATACTTTCATTGTCAATTGAATGCCTTGCGGTACTTGATACTTTTCACCTTCGATCAAAAACAGTGGCCCTTTGATATTCTTTGTTCAACTGGAAACTTTACGACATTGCGTAAATCAAAACTTCAGATTGTCTCAGTACACTTTCATTTTACTTCAGGCATGGTGAACTTGTTCAGTCACCACTATTCTTGAATCTCGTCATTTTGACACCTTGTGGTAGCATTAGCTTGTGCTAATCATGGTCAACTGATTCACACAAAACTACATATACTTTTGTCAACTTGTCATATAAACATTTCTGATGCAACTACAAATTAAAACAACGATACACCGGATTCGCTTGTACCTCACTCGGTGTATTTTCGCAATTCGAGAATGTCAACACACAAATCCTTATCATTTATTCAAAAGTTGACAGATCATTTTCATAATACTCTCGCATCCAAATCATTGATTTTGAGTTCATATAGCGGAGGCTATGGTTCGTGAAAACTCGTTTGCCTATCGTGGCCGATTGCTTGAGAATCCTACTTGACAAAGCCCCTCTTTTGTGGAACCCCTGTTAACTGGATTACACTAGACTATACGTCGATACGTCGAGACGTCTTGTACCCTCGACACCAAATGCTAAAAGCACATACCTTTTAACTATTGGATTTGTGATGTTATATATATATATTCTTGGACTCACTTGATGTGAATAAGGTTTGATTTGGTTTGGTGATTATCTACCTCGGTACTATTCATATACATACATGCATAACGAAACCCTAAGGAATTAAGGTAGTACAAATTTCGAGGACGAAATTTTCTTAACGGGGGGAGAATGTGACAACCCTCAAAATTACAGGTACTGTACAAATTAATTAATTTTGATTATGTGCTTAATGACTATGCTTGATTACAACTGACACCTTAAACTGCTTACTGATTTATGTTACATACATACATGTGCATCACTTTACATACAGTCGCTCCATTTATTTCATACAGACTCTTGGTGACAAACCTGATGCACAAAGCACAGTTAGCACAGTGAGCGAATAACTCAGACGCGTGCTGACAATACCAGCACTTAGACAGACAATGTTATTATGGCCAGTATGAGCCAGGGATAGAGTACTACACTGGTTTGTAGTGTAGGGAGGTGAGGACCATAAGACTGCGTCATTAGGGGATAGATATAGTGCCGGGAAGTGCCTAAAACACGCATTAAATACAAAATTCTGCATTCTTTTATAAAATTCAGCATTTTATTATACCAGTAGACTACACAAACATGGCAGAGTAGTCCTGTATACTTTCCTAAGTGCCAGGAATGATTTCGTTACAAAAAGATGCATAAAAGACACTATGCGGTACAATTTGACACTTTAACGGAACAGTACGTAACCGAACAACCGGACATTACCCGGGACACCAAAATATTGTCAGAAATAATATTTTATCATTCTTAATTATTTACGGTCACAAAAATCCCTATGCAGTATAGAAACATGGCATACACCCACTATTCTAGAAAATACCCTAAACCTTCTAAATAATTACCTACTAATAATCAAATTTTACAATCTACCCCCCCCCCCCCTAACCGAATTTCAGCCCTCGTGGACCCCACCCAAGATTTTTAATCATGCCTCCTTGATCATGCTTTAATTTCATTGGGAAGATTTCTTGTTGAGGTATCCAAGGTGTAAGAGCATCTCTAATTTGTATGGCCACTCAAGATCCTTAATGATTACAATCTTACACCCTTCTCTCTCTTATTTCCAGCCCTCATAACCGAAAATCACCATCACCCTCTCTCATACTCTCATCTTCTTCACTAACAAGTCCTCTCCAAGCTTGAAGAACATTCAAAGTAGTTACAAGTTGAAGGGCTCACGAAGAAGCTTTGTTCAAGTCTCTAGCACCACCATTCCTTCATCAACCTTGCATTAAGATTTCTAACCCTAGCCTTGTGCTAGTAGTAAGTCCCTTCACACCATTGTTACAACTTGTTCTTTGTTATGATTCATAGTAGGATGTTGTTGACAAATCACAAATGCTAAAACACTAAATATATGAACTTGAAACTCTACATAAAAACCCTACATAAAAAGTTTGTTTGAAGTTGAGATCTGGTTGGTTTGAGTTTGGTAAATGCATGCATGGTGTTTGAACATTAAATCCTTGATAAAACTTGGTTAGGGTCTTTGTTTATGCGTTTTTAGTAACTTCTACAATAAAAACAGCTTGCTGATTGAGATTTTCCAGCCCCTTCAACAGGCTGTAACTGGTTCATTTTTAATCGAAAAATTGAATTTCTGGAGTCTAAATTGTGTAATTTTGAATATCTGAACAAATGGAACTGGAATCGTAATTTTTCGAGGTCGTTTACTATTTTTAAAGAATTATTTTAAGACAGCAGCTCAAGCTGAAATTTTCCTGCTGAAAAAGTTTGTCGTAGTCGGAGTCAAAACTTAAAACCTGAGCAGAGTCGGCTCGTGGGATTTTTATGGTAGATGGTCACTGTTGTTCCCGTGACCCTCCAACTGGAATTTCGACGATCCGACTTACGATGGATTTTTAGTGAATTTTTCCGTAATACTGCAATCAGAAAGTATCAAATCTGATTGCAGTCGAGTAAAAGAATTTTTATATAAAATTGGTAATGAACTGAGATCCGAAATTTTTACACAATAAAGAGTGGATTATATATGTAGTCCTGTAAAAATTTGAGAATTTTTGGAAAATGTTAGCTATTTTATTTAAATACTTGAAAACAGTCCAGTATTAGTTAATAAATCTGAAAAGACGTAGATAGGGCATTGCATGTATATTTGTCGGGTTTGCTATGTGGGAACACTCTACGAGATATTTGTAAAAGAAAATGATATGTTTTTAAGCATGGACACCTCCATTTACAAAGGAGACTCTGGCGAAATTTTCCGAAAATCCTAACACTTAATAAATATTTTTGAGACGGGTGTTTACTAGTATACTTTAGATTTTGTTTTCAAAAAATAAAACTCGTCATAATATTTATCACAAAATACAAAGTATCGGAGGTTGGTTTCATACATGAATATGGTTAAATATATATTTCCGGCATCCCATCCTTGGGAAGGAAACGCGTATATAAGATACTTTAGTAGTATTGATACTAGAATATGGAACGAACAAATATTCCAACACGACATATGATTAAGTTGAAATACAAATTATTTTGACAAATAATTATCACTCGAAATAATATAAGAAACGTAACTCAAAGACATAAATACTAAGACAAGGCACGACCCGTTCGTCTAATAGACGTTAGACCATTGTAGGTAGTCGTGTTTGCTGAAGAGATTTGGGTTACGAGTACGAAGACGCAATACAGTGAGTTCATGTCCCCCTTTTCTCTTAACTGCTTTCAGTTTTATACTTCGGGGTGAAATACATGTTACAATTATTTACAGACATCTACAGACATTACAGACATTTATTTACATGGTATGGTTAGCTTAAGGAGGGTATACTACTTAGATCATGTGAGTGGGTAGGCCGAACTGAAGGCCATTAATCCTCGTTGTAGGACCGAGGGACATTAGTGATAGATCTATTTGGGTGTAGCGAGCCCCACTCTTGAGTCCGCCGAGTGGACCATGTGGTGACTAAGTGCCCAACGCACAAATCCGCTAGGTTTGAGTTTTCCTGCATCACTTCACACATATCATTGGCTTTGCAACCCAATGGTGATCTCTTTTTCCTTAATTGCTACATACCAGGGATTTTCATACTTACAATCATATTACAAAGGTTTATACATACTCACTTACACATGAACTCGCTCAACTTTTGTTGATTTTTCAAATTACATGTATTTCAGGAAACTAACGGATCTGGCACGGTATGCACGTATTTTCAAGCTGCGTTTGAATAAAGAAGTCATCCAGGGTTGTAGGGTTTAGAAAGTGTAACCTCTTCCTGGACGGGTTACATATCTCTAAGCCTAGTTTTATTTAAGGTCTTTTGCCAAGTTTTTATGAATCCATTTAAACAAGTCAAGGTTTGTAACTTATTTTGGAATTGAAGTTTTAAGACAAGTGTAACGTGGTATTTTCATTCTAAAATTTATTTACGGACGAACATCTCATGTTTTTATCATATAGCATTGTTATGATTGATTGCTATGGTATTAAGAAGTCACACCAATAACCCACGCTTCCGCAAAAGTCAGGGTGTGACAACAGGGATACTTGTGTTAACAGACAAGTTACCAGTTTGGTGATTCTGGCCATATCCTGGAGCGTATTCTGGAGCGTATCCTGGAGCATATCCTGGATCCCTCACAGTCGACATCCTAGCCGTTAAGGGTATCTCCGGAATATTGCTCTGAGAACGGCTCGGTATGATATTGCCCTGATTATCCTTAGTATATACTGCTGAACTAAAGTTCAGCGTCCTGGGCTGCAAAGGGGTGACGGTATCCTCAGCGGGCCTGCTTGAGCTGGATTTCAAGAGTTGTATCTCTCTCATCAGCATTTGGTTGGTCTCCTGCTGTTGCCTCATCTGTTCCTGTACACTACCAAATAAAGTTAGAATTTCTTCATTAGAGGCCAAAACAGGACCAGATCCCTGAATATTGCGAGCGGGAATAATATCCCGAGGCACATGAATTTCAGTTCCTTGTGAAGATGTTTTCGTTCTCGGAGGAGGTGGTGGAAGCACCGAACCAATTGTTGCAGAGGTTGTAGCAGACACGGTGGAAGAGCTCATGTTTAATCTTGAGGCCATTGAAAATAGTGTAGCAAAAAGTTTTGAAAATAGAAAACCAAGTAATGATTTTGCAAAAGCTTTTAGTAGAAATAGCACCACTTGCCCCACGGTGGGCGCCAAATTGTTTTGGTCAAAAATTACCAAAGCAATTAAGTGATCAAATTAGTTTTGTGAGGTAGTGTGCTAGTAATACTTAGTGAAAAATATGTTGGTTAAGTTGTTAACAAAAACAGTTTCAGGATATAGCCCGAGGATATCAGACTATATCAATAATCAAACAATGAGAAAAAATGTAAAGGTTGACACGATATGTACAAGGAAAGCCCTTGATCAATCCAGATCTCCGGCATAAAACCTCGGGAGCTGACAATCGTCAGCTGCCTTGTTCTTCTTATTGCTTGAATAACCAGGATATAATGCAGGATAATGCTCGGATCGAATCTAAGTGTTTCAATGGTTGTGAATTGTGAGTGTTAGTGTGTGTTTGCAGCTAGAAATGAGAGTGTACGAGTATGAGAGCTTGAAAGTGTGTTCCTTCCTATGATCCGGCACTCCTATTTATAGTTACAAGAAATAACAAACTATGCTAAAAATCCAGGATATTCCCCTATTATTCCGGGATGCTGAGAATATTCCTTTCGGAACGTTGGGGGGCTGTTTCAACTCGTTCTCTGATGTCTGTCGTTAGTGACATGCAAAAACCGAAATAAACTAGGTAGCTAGAGTAAGTCGGATATCGAACCAGAGGAGGATTGTGGAAAGTGTTATTATGCTAGGTATTAATTAACTAATGCTAAAAAAATAAAAATCAATTGAGAGTTTGATTGTTTAAGAGAATTGTCTAAGTTAACGAATAAAAACTAAGGTTTAAATCAATAGAAGAGAAAATAATTCCTCCATATTTCAGGTTTTACAGTTAGTTTACACTATGTGTTTAATCGTAACCTACATAGACATAGGTATTAAACTCGATTAATTAATTGTGATAACCAACGACTAAGTACTCCGGTCAATACATAACGGGAGGTTATCGAATGATTATCAATTACAATTTACAAACCCTAACCCCATGTCAAATATATCCCAATTACTAGAACTCTCGGGAACTGAATGCTTAGAAATTAAGGTTTAAATAAACGTAACTGTTTACAACCAATAAATCAAATCGGGGTGAAAAGCATCGAATGCTTAGATCACCAAGTTAAAACGATTGTATCAAACACAGAGTATCAATTAACTTACAAAAACCCTCCATCCGGAGGAAACCACTAAAAGTACTAGCCGCTCATAGTTGGTTGACTCTCCTTTTTTCTTCCGTCTACTTCTTGCCTGCCATCAAAGATTGATGATGTATGGTGATTGTATGATAAAAAACCTCCAAGAAACCTCAAGACTGCCGTCAATGTGTTGATGGATCCTTCTCACAAAGCCCAAGAGACCCCCACAAAATAATCAAGTCCATGTGCTCCAAAAAGTCTAGCCCAGTCTCCATTAATGATAATACTCTCGGCCCACTTGTGATGATGATTTGATATCTTAAAACCCACAGTCACGTGATGATGATGATGATGATGGACTTTTTATTACTTCAACTTGACAAAACAAATTGTCTGCCTCCTTCAAAAGTCCCTGCCGCCAATTCTCAAGCCCCCTCAAAATTTGCGCACACATTAATTGAGATAATGTTTTATGTTGAATCCAAAAGTACCCAATGGCTGCATGCCCTTCACGTGTTCCCCTGATGCCCTTTTTGGGTTCTTTTTTTATGAATCCTTTTTATCAATTAAGAAATATGCATGCCGCCAAACTTGTTCACTGTGGCCTACGTGTGACGACCGTAGGTTACGGTCTTTATTCTCTGTTTCTTTCTTTTGATTCTTAGCCATATGTTACGTTACATATACCATAAGCTACATATTAACTCATACACCAGCCCCTGGACTTCATGGTTACACGTTTCTTTCACATTCAAGCTAACAGTCGACCCGAACACATCCCCAATGATGTAATATATCTTGATTTCCATCCACAAACGTTCCGCATCATCTCTAACATCTTTAAATTCACCAAATTACGCGATAAACCTGTAAATTCACGAAAGCTCGTAGTGAACATATTTGAAGTATATAATGTGACACCTGTGTCACTTCAACCATCAAACAAATACCAAACCAATGAAATATTGTATTTCATACTTGGTATTTGTATAAATATGTGTATCGTTTGCACATATCAATTCTTGTTCGATTTCAGGCTCTAAATCGCTTTCTGGAAGGTTATACGCGCACCGATGCGTAAATATAACCAGTTTAATGCAACAAATACTCCAGAACATCAACATATACTTAACATACCTTAAATAACCTTTACATAACTTAGAAATAAGTTTTGAAGGCTTTGGTATGGGAAAAAACAAGTTAATTCGCTTACAGGGACTAAATTTGACAAACTGCGAAAGTATGCCAATTTGAACTGTAACAGACATTCCGGAACATGACCATAAGTTAAACATACCCTAAATATCCTTTACATAGCTTAGAAATAGGCTTTGAGGGGTTCGGTGTGCTAAAATAAACTTTTGGGTCATTCAGGGACTAAAAGCGTCAAAAAGTGCATAAGTTTGCATTTTCGCGCATAACTTACGTTCTGAATACATCCGGACATCCAAAAATTTATGTAAGCACTAAAATATTTTATTTTAGTGTTTGGCATGAGGAAAAATCCATTCGTCACGCATTTTGGATCGTTTTTCACGCTTATGCGCATTCCGTCGTAATTAAGCGAACATCGCGATCGTACGACCAAACGTACCAACATCCGGCATATTTTTGAGTATGTTTCATGTCCACAATGTTTAGGCACCATCTTAGGGCCTTAAAGTTGACTTAACGAGCCTTAAACATGTCGGAAATGGCCTTAATACACAACGGGGACTGAAATGGAAAGTTTGGAAACTGTTTGCTGATCAGAAGGACCTTAGCGTGACACCTAGCCCCCTTGGCGTCACGCGAGGCCCCTTCAGAACAGAAAAAGCTGTTTTAACAGCTGTTAACAGCTTTTCAACACTCCAAAGACCAATGCCACATGTCAATCTCTGGTAGTGGGGGTAAATTGAGTTACCATAACATTCCAACAAGTGTAGGGATGAGATGTAATCACGGTTTTCAAGAAACGATCCTAACTGTGGTCCATTTCCTATAAATACCCACCTCAATTTCTATTCTTCCTCACAAAATATGATCTAAAGTACTCTAAGTTGAAGCCTTTGCTTCATACCTAAGTTATTTGGATCGAGATTAGCTTGCGGGGACCCTTTGTAAGTGTTCTTTCGTTCTTTTCATTCGTTTTAGCGTTAAAGTCAAACTTTGTTTGACTTTCTGCATTGACCAGTTTATGGTCAATGCGAAGTTCATTTGAACTTCATAACGTGAGCGTGATCACGATGGTTATAGTCCCTAGTGACTATACCTACTGATTACCACGTTATCTAGGCTCAGTGACGAGTCGTAGTTTCGGCCAAAATGCGCATTCTTGCGTATTTTGTAACCAAACTACTCATAGGTATCAAAACCGTTTGTTTTGATACCAAACTTATTTTCTAACTTAGTTAAGCATGTTTTAACGTGCTTAGCTCGTCACTTTTAGTTTTGTGCTTGTCTAGGGTCGTAAAGGTAAGCGATCTAATCAATCGCTTATACTTTCGAACCCGACCCGTTTGGTCGATCATTAGGATCCGACCAAACACATTAGGCGACCATAGTTGTATAGGGAATAACCTTTCGAGGTTAGACCTTATGGTCACGACGTTTAGTTAGTTTTATGATAGGTAGTTTATATGCCTTAGGTAAATTACCAAAATGCCCTTTTTACGCCAAAATTCATTTTAAGCATATGTAACATAACTTTTGGTATCTAAACTGATTTGGTAACAATATTAGACATGTTAAGGCATATTCTACTTGTCATAGGACTAGTTAGGGGGTCCGAACGCGTTTTACGCGAACGACGCGTTAAAGTAGCATAAGCTACCTAAACGGGTCGTAACGGGTCGTAAGCACTTAGGTTAGGTTTCAATTTAGTACGTAGGCTTTGTTAAACCATATTACATGAGTTCCCATACTCATTTGGTTTACGAGCCTTCATTCTATCCGATCCTCCGATATAGGTCCGGTTTATTAATGTAGATACCTATATTAGGTGCCGTTTGATTCCGTGATCTTCTAGCTTGCTTGGTGGTTATCCTAGGACTTCTAAGCAATCTCAAGTGAGTACATAGACCCCTCTTTTACTGTTTTCCAAACATTTTGGGGTGAAACACATGTGCCTACTTGTTACTTTTGTGCTTTCCTGTTTTCACATCATATACTTGCTATGTTCATTAGTACATTTATAGTACATGATTTCATTGTGTTTTATGCTATGTATGCCCATTGTGTGCATACTTAGTACATTGTTTTACATTACATTTCATGCTATGTATGTCCATTGTGTGCATACTTAGTACATCGTTCTACATTACATTTCATGCTATGTATGTCCATTGTGTGCATACTTAGTACATTGTTTTACATTACATTTCATGCTATGTATGTCCATTGTGTGCATACTTAGTACATTGTTTTACATTACATTTAGTTGCATATACTCACCCAGCATATGAACACATTATATTACATTATGTGAACCATTTGTATCTATTGAACCATGTGAACCATTTGACAATAGACATTTGACTATACCTAAACATTTCTACAATTGTTAAACATTACATCTTAATGGTTTGGTTTGAGTAAGTGATTTAAGTAACGAGGCGTGTGTAATATGATACAAGCATGGTGGATACGCCACTGGTACTTCCTATATATAAGTGTTTGTATGGTATTACATATTGTAGTGTTATTTGAATCATTTCAATTTAAAGACATATAACATTTTATACAAATAACATACTTTTCACAAGACATTGTTTTACAAACAACTTATCTTATATAAACTCATTTTACATGTTTTTTCATTTAACCATACATTATTCTCTTATTTATACATATCATCTGAACTTATTGTTTTTCAAATGATTTACAAAACAAATCAATTTACAAGGTTCATGACTAAACTTTATAAAACAACTCTTTCTAAACTTACAAGTCATGAAACCTATTTTCACAAAACCTATGTATCTCACAGGCATTTTTATGCTGACATACCTATTTTCACATGTGTTTTTAGGAGTTGATGCATAGGACTTATCAAGATACACTTAGGCGGACTTGGGCCTTAGTGACAATAAAAGATGCAAGACTAGTTATTTATGTTATATTTCTTTGATTGCTAGGACATTGTAACTCTTTTAATCAATAAAACAATAATTTCAATTTCCATGTGTTATGAAACAGTGATTCTGTTACAACACTCCCCGACGTTTCCGCCACGTTTTGTTGTTTTACGTGGTCGGGGTGTGACAGAAAAGTTGGTATCAGAGCCAATGGTTATAGGGAATTCGGTTATTAGTAATGCTTTGACCTAGTCTATAACCTTCCTAGGACCCTAACGCGAGTTTACTTGCGTTTAGTCATAAAACAATACCGTCACCTATCCTTAGGCGACGACCACAACAAGAACATAAATTTCAAAACCGCTTTGAAAACTAATCATCTGTTCTAGGATGATTGATTACTAGGTTTTGTACCCTCTGTTATATGGTTTTGAACCCCTTTGAATTTTCAAAACTCTCGTCAAAGTTTTGGGTCCTAAATAGTGTGAACACGTGCAAACTGGAAGAGTGAATGCCTGTACCCTGGGTTTTCTATCTAAGGCTAGAGTGTTCGTACAAATCCACATAATCGGACCAGTCACTCTTACCTTGGAACTCTTGGGGTGAGTGTCCACTTATAGGCGAGCATGTCTTCGCGATACATTATGAGGATCTATTTGCTTTGATTCAGCCTTTGTGTTGTTTGTTTGCTTCGTTGTTCAAACAAATGACCATCACCCATGATTTTGGTCGGTAATTGTAACATCCTATTCTTACCCAATGCCATTTCATTTGTTTTCTCTCTTGTTTCCCCTTTTAGAATGCCTCCACGACGCGAAATTCCGGTATCTATTGAAGAGCTGGCAGCTGTCATTACACAGCAAATAACTGTTGCAATCCCGAACATCGTTGCCCAATGTAACCAAGCCCTCAACAACAATAATGCCCCCTGCAACTTCAAGACGTTCAACTCGGCTAAGCCATCAAAGTTTTCTGGGTCTCAAGGAGCGACTGCACTTCTGCAATGGTTTGAGAGTCTAGAGAGTACCTTCAGACATGTTCAATGTCCAAATGAGCGAAAGGTAGAATTCGCATCTAGTGTCTTTGAGAAACGAGCTTTGACATGGTGGAATGGTGAGATGAGAGATAGGGGTGCCGATGTGGCACTGGCTCAAACATGGCAAGAGCTTCGAGCTCTGATGATGAAGGAATTCTGTCCTCATCAAGAGATCAGGGCCTTGGAAAGGGAGTTCGACGATCTTAAGCAAGATAGCGGTGAGCATCAAGCCTACATGGATCGTTATGAGGAGTTAAGTTTGTTATGCCCAAATATGGTTACGCCTTTGGATAAGGCAATCGAAAAGTACATTGATGGCCTCCCTGACTCAGTACAAGACATTATAACTGGTAGTAAACCCACTACAGTTAGACAGGCCATTGAGCTATCTGCAACCTTGACTGAATCTCAAATCAGGAAAGGTAAACTTTTTCGAAAAAGTGACAAGAAACCAATCGAGGAATCAAAGACCATGGATGAACAGACTGGATCCCCCGAGAAGTCTAAGAAGCGTAAGGCTTCGCAGAATTGTGCGATTGCTGCTCAACCCAACCAAAACATCCGCAACCAACCAACTCAACCTCCTGCAAGGAAACCTTATGCCGGTACTCCACCGATATGCAACAAATCTAATGCACACCACTTAGCTCACCTACAGTGTCGTTTATGTGTATCATGTGGGCGACTAGGTCACCTGGCAAATGCTTGTCGATTTACCCCAAACCAAGGTGGTCCAAACCAACCTCAAGTAAATCCTGCTCAAGTTTGTTTTCCACCAGGTCCTTGCTTCAACTGTGGCGAGATGGGCCATTTCCGAAGAAATTGCCCAAAGATTGCTAATGCGAATCCAGCGCAGGGATAAGCATCGGACCAACTAAAAGACAATGTTGCTTAGAAATAATCAAGCCTTATGTATTATTTCCTTTTGTTGTCAAGGTCCATGGAACAGTTGTTGTTGTTTATAAATAAATCTTTTTATTTTACATTCAATGTACAAATGTGATGGCATGTATAAACAACGTATCCCCTACAATACCGACAATCAAGGAGCCGTATTCCTTGAAGAACAGATTACCCCCCAAAATCTTTCCATTTCATAATCTCTTGCGATTTCCCACAAAAATCCTAAGTACCCGTTTCTTCCAAGGAAACGAAGTACAAGGCGCAAGTTATAACTCTATACGAATACCCAAAGTACCACTATAAATTCTTAATAGGGTACCTAAGGGTATTTCCGTATATTCTAAAATTATTGTACCTTAATTCGAATATTGCGTTTTCTTGAAAACGAAATCGAATTTTGGTAGATCATTCTATCTTTATAGATAGATTCTTAAAAATGATTAAAGTGCCAAATGAAATCCACGGATTGGATTCCTGGCGTGCTTTAAGTATCCGCGTCCCAAGATAACAAATTTAAGGCCAAATTAAACAATTATGTGATTATGTGCTTATGTGTTCCCTTTCTATGTGATCCAATTTTTTTGTTATCCAAATCCTCGTAGAATCTTCCATATCTTCGTATAAGGGATTCATAGTAGGATATCCAAAGGTACTATCTTAAATCCTTAATGGACTTCTACGTTGTAGTTAAGTCCCTTGGATTATAAAGTACTATTCCAAAGTTTAAAGACATCCTCCGTCGATGTAGTTAAATATTCCTCTTGGGTAGTTTAGTTAGAGAGATTGATTCATTAATCTAGTTAAAGACATCCTCCGTCGATGTAGTTAAATATTCCCCTTGGGTAGTTTAGTTAAAGAGGCCCTCTGGTGGTCTAGTTAAAGAGATCCTTTGTCGATCTAAGTTAAAGAGATTGGTTCGACAATCTAGTTAAATATATCATGCGTTGATATAGTTAAAGAGGCCCTCTGGTGGTCTAGTTAAAGAGATCCTTCGTTGACCTAATTAAATAGATTGGTTCGGTAATCTAGTTAAAGATATCATGTGTTTATGTAGTTAAATAGGCCCTCGGGTGGTCTAGTTCAAGAGATTGCTCGTTGATCTAATCCTTTGGTGACCTAGTTAAAGAGGCTCTATTGCAGTCAAGTTAAATCACCACAGGATTATTCGTTTGATTTTTCCCCATACGCATTATGAAATGAACTGTGCGGACTGTGCAAGGAATTACGTAATTATGGAGGCCTACATAATTATGGAATTCAGTGCACAAGAACCACAGGAAGTTCTGTCATGTGTTAAGACCAATAGTGACAAAAGTAATGATACGGGAGAAGTCTTGGACTTTGACCGATGTCATTTTATCTTACACTTCCAAATCATGAATTCAAGTTTCCTATGATAAGTCTTCATGGGAAACGTTCTCCTTTCCATAGTTTGAAACTCCATGTTTTGTTACTACAAGGACTTCACTTTGAGGGTTGACATTTTCGCTAAGAATCCTAACATGGCCCAGAGTTTTACTTAAGGGTTCAATGGATTTGTCTAAAAGCGAAACCGTCACAGCTGTCTTCACAAGTTTCCTCTAAAACAAAATTTCGGGACGAAATTTCCTAAAGTAGGGGAGACTGTGACACCTGTGTCACTTCAACCATCAAACAAATACCAAACCAATGAAATATTGTATTTCATACTTGGGATTTGTATAAATATGTGTATCGTTTGCACATATCAATTGTTGTTCGATTTCGGGCTCTAAATCGCTTTTTGGAAGGTTATACGCGCACCGATGCGTAAATATAACCAGTTTAACGCAACAAATACTCTGGAACATCAACATATACTTAACATACCTTATGGTCACGACGTTTAGTTAGTTATATGATAGGTAGTTTATATGCCTTAGGTAAATTACCAAAATGCCCTTTTTACGCCAAAATTCATTTTAAGCATATGTAACATAACTTTTGGTATCTAAACTGATTTGGTAACAATATTAGACATGTTAAGGCATATTCTACTTGTCATAGGACTAGTTAGGCAGTCCGAACGCGTTTTACGCGAACGACGCGTTAAAGTAACATAAGCTACCTAAACGGGTCGTAACGGGTTGTAAGCACTTAGGTTAGGTTTCATTTTAGTATGTAGGCTTTGTTAAACCATATTAAATGAGCTCCCATATTCATTTGGTTTACGAGCCTTCATTCTATCCGATTCTCTGATATAGGTCCGGTTTATTAATGTAGATACCTATATTAGGTGTCGTTTGATTCCGTGATCTTCTAGCTTGCTTGGTGGTTATCCTAGGACTTCTAAGCAATCTCAAGTGAGTACATAGACCCCTCTTTTACTGTTTTCCAAACATTTTGGGGTGAAACACATGTGCCTACTTGTTACTTTCATGCTTTCCTGATTTCACATCATATACTTGCTATGTTCATTAGTACATTTATAGTACATGATTTCATTGTGTTTTATGCTATGTATGCCCATTGTGTGCGTACTTAGTACATTGTTTTACATTACATTTCATGCTATGTATGTCCATTGTGTGCATACTTAGTACATCGTTCTACATTACATTTCATGCTATGTATGTCCATTGTGTGCATACTTAGTACATTGTTTTACATTACATTTCATGCTATGTATGTCCATTGTGTGCATACTTAGTACATTGTTTTACATTACATTTAGTTGCATATACTCACCCAGCATATGAACACATTATATTACATTATGTGAACCATTTGTATCTATTGAACCATGTGAACCATTTGACAATAGACATTTGACTATACCTAAACATTTCTACAATTGTTAAACATTACATCTTGATGGTTTGGTTTGAGTAAGTGATTTAAGTAACGAGGCGTGTGTAATATGATACAAGCATGGTGGATACACCGCTGGTACTTCCTATATATAAGTGTTTGTATGGTATTACATATCGTAGCGTTATTTGAATCATTTCAATTTAAGACATATAACATTTTATACAAATAACATACTTTTCACAAGACATTGTTTTACAAACAACTTATCTTATACAAACTCATTTTACATGGTTATTCATTTAACCATACATTATTCTCTTATTTATACATATCATTTGAACTTATTGTTTTTCAAATGATTTACAAAACAAATCAATTTACAAGGTCATGACTAAACTTTATTAAACAACTCTTTCTAAACTTACAAGTCATGAAACCTATTTTCACAAAACCTATGTATCTCACAGGCATTTTTATGCTGACGTACCTATTTTCACATGTGTTTTCAGGAGTTGATGCATAGGACTTATCAAGATACACTTAGGCGGACTTGGGCCTTAGTGACAATAAAAGATGCAAGACTAGTTATTTATGTTATATTTCTTTGATTGCTAAGACATTGTAACTCTTTTAATCAATAAAACAATAATTTCAATTTCCATGTGTTATGAAACAATGATTCTGTTACAACACTCCCCGACGTTTCCGCCACGTTTTGTTGTTTTACGTGGTCGGGGTGTGACATATAATCACGTAAACAGCAATAAACCACACAAGATAAGCATGTTAACACTCGGGTTTCACACTCTCCATCATTCTCCACGTGCATATTAACCATAAATCAGGGATTTAAGTTCTCATAACCGTTACAACATTAATAGCATTGACCAACTCCCATAAAATGCGCCTTTCTTCAATGCTGACCGTTACAAGAGCTATTCTTCCGCCAACAACGTCCTTATCCTAACCCATTTGAGCGGGTCTTCAGGATGACTTGGTCCTCATGAACGTTAATTCCTTGTAACCAACGTTTACAAGCAAATTGTTAGTAATAGTCAGGATACTACCTCAGGATTTTACCAATATCCTGGTCCGGTATCCTGATCGTAATCAGCTATCATAAAATCAAGATATAGTGTTAGGATATGGGCTCAGAATTTCACCCATAACAGTGGGAGCCAAATTGTTTTGGTCAAAAATTACCGAAGCAATTAAGTGATCAAATTAGTTAAGTGAGGTAGTGTGCGAAGAGAATGTGTTCAAAAATATGTTAATTAAGTTGTTTGCAAAAACAGTTTTCAGGATACGGCTCAGGATATTGAGTTGTATCTATGATCAAATGATGAGCAAGAATGTAAAAGGTGACACGGGATATACGAGGAAAGCCCTTGATCAATCTAGATCACCGGCACAAAACCTCGGGAGCTGACAATCGCAGCTGCCTTGTTCTTCTTATTGCTTCAAATGTCGGGATACAGTGCAGGATATGATGCGGATCAACTAAGTGTTACAATGAAATTCGAATACAAATGTAAGTGTGTTGTGAGTGTTTGCAGCTAGAGAAAAAGAGTGTACGGGAGATTGTGTGCCCTAATCTGATCCAATCAATCCTTTTTATAGTAAAAGAAACCAACTAACTATCCTATTATTCCGGGATTCAGCGAATATTCCATATGTGAATGTTGTAGTCCACGTCTTCCGGCTTCAACGTCCATAATTTAACTGATTTACCCGAGTCTTAAGGAGAAGAAGTCCACTTGAACGTTAGAGACTTGCACCTTTCAATCTGCATGTGGGTTAATTAGTTACTACCAGGATATCATACCAGGATGTTACCAATATCCTGATTCAGTATCCTGGTCACAATAAAACAAACAAAGTTAGAATATCAGTCAGGATATATGAGCAGAAAATCACCCATAACAACTATCATCGGTATTTTTTTCTTGAAGATTTGTCCATCTCATGCAGCAAAATATTACTGAGTTAGTCCCCTCACCTAACAATCCATTCAGTGAAACTTCATGAATAACAATACTGAATATCCAAGAAAGCATGTTAGCCATCTTTGTTTTTTTTAAATTTTTGGCGTTTTACAGTGAGTGGTATTTAGGAACATTGGCGTTTGTTTTTTTGGTGTGATCAAATGGAAGTTGCTGAGAGCTATCATTTTATAGGATGTCTTTGGTGCGTAGTTTAGGCGGGATATTATTATAATAAAGTATTCGTCGTTTCAGTTACTGTTTGTAATTACTATTTTTTTATAAGCTTTATCTCTGAAGTTTGTAACACGTCCCATCTTTCAAGTTTGGCGTTTTAGATTTTAATATAATAAATGTTGTTAATAATAAAGTTTCTGTCGCTTCAGTTTTACTGTTTTGTAGTTACTGTTTCTAGTTACCTTTTTGAGATTTTGGCGTTTTTTTTATTTTTAATGAGGTTTTATATAAAGATGGCACTTTGTTCTATTTCTATTGTACCTTGTTTTTTATACTTTTTTTTAGTTTTTTTTATAATACTTGTCCAAAGTAATTTTATTATAGTTTGGGAGTTTTGGGGCGTTTTATGGCATGATGGGGTTTTCACAAGCATTTGTCTGTGTGGCGTTTTTATTATATATGGCGTTGTTATTATATAACAATCAACTGAAAAAGAAAATTAAAAAATATATGTATATACACAATTGATCTTCCAAATCTTCATTGTCACCAGTCTCTTTCTTCTTTTTGAATCATCTTAAGTGGTTGTTTCGATTTTCGTATGATTCATTTTGTTGTTTTTGAAGTAGCTTTTTTATCGCCGTGTGTAAGCACACAGTATGACATCAGCCTCTTTTTCTTGAAGATTTGTCCATCGAATGCAGCAAAATGTTATTGAGTTACACCCCTCAGCTAACAATCCATTCGGCGAAACTTCGCGTAGAACAATATTGAATATCCAAGGAACGATATTTGATTTTTTAACTTTTTGTTGTTTTTCCAAAAAAAGAACGCCACTAAATAAAAGTAACTTAAACCTCTAAATTTGGTCATGCTAAACTCAATAATGTTTTGATGTATGAGATGGACAACATTGTTAATCCTAAGTTAAGAAAGATGTCTAACAGTGTTGTCCACCCCATACAGCTAAACTTTATTGAGAACAAAACTGAATCTCCAAGAAATGACGTTTTTGCAATTTTTGTGGTTTTTGTATGTTTTGGCGTTATAAATTGGATGAAAGTTGAGGATAAAGTCAATAAGATTTTACTCAATGAGATGGACAATATCATCACTTAAGGATTTTGTCCATCACATTGAGCGAAACCTTACCGACAACCAAACTGAATTTCAACGAAACGTTTTGTTTTAGGAATCTTTGATGTTTGGGTTTTTTGCGTTTCTACGACGAATGGTATATATTAGATATGGCGTTTTGGGTTTGTGTGTTTACTGGAAAGTCTGAGATGTTGTATATATGGGACGTTTTTGGCGGGATTTTATTATAATAAATGCTAGTAATTAAGTCCCGTCGTTTCAGTTACTGTTTGTTCAGCTTTATCGTTTAAAACAAGTTTGTCGTTTTATATCTAATGGTGTTTAGATTAGGACGGTGTGTGCTATGTAGGTTAAGGTGGGAATTTAATGGCGTTTTATTCAAGAGATGTTGTTTTATGTAGAGAAGTCAAAAGACTTTTTTACCCTTAATGAAGCGCGGCACACTAATAAAAGTGATGTTATTTACGAAAACCCCACCGCGTCATCTAGTCCATAGATTGTTTTGATCTAACGATCCATAACCGTTCTCTCCGTTCTCACACTTTTTACCGTTTCTCTAAATTCTGACTCTATATATATATATATATATAGAAACGGGATCAGGAGAAAACGCTCAAAAGTGTGAGAACGGTGAGAACGCTTCCAGGCCTAACAGGTGTCACGCCGCTTAGAGAAAGACGGAGGGGCTTTTTTGTCTTTTCATATTTCTTTTTTATTAACGCGTGTCCCTTCATTTTTCCATTTTTTTGGCGTTTATTAAATACGCGGCATTTTTATTGTTTTTAGATCAGAATTATAGTAAATATTTTGGCGTTTTAAGTATTGTTTTGGCGTTTTTATTGATTTTTAGATCAGGATGCAGGCTTTTAATGTAAAAAACATCAGTAATTTCTTGATTTTATTATATCAAGTGTTTTTGCCATTTAGGATAGAGGCCTATAATGTGACATGCAATTATGGCGTTTTGAAAAGATAAATAGTTTTTCAATTTTCCATGTAGTGTCATTAATATAACTATAATGTTTTTGGTAATAAATGATATCGTCTCTTTATTTTACTGTTTCTTTTCAATTTTCATCTGTCAATTAGTGTTGATTTTTCCAGTAATACTTTGTTTGCGTTTTTGGCGTTTTATATAGCAACCTTGTACTTTGCTATCATTCGTTCTCACAGTTTTCAAACTATCAGGCGTTTTGGTGCTTGTAGTTTTTGGCGTTTTATACTAAATTTTTTTAAAATAGCAGAGAATTAGATGATAAACAACAAAGAATTACATAACAAACAATAGAAAATGAAAAAAATTAGAAATTATAATCTAATTTCTCATTCAAATCTTCACTGTCATCAGCCTCTTCTACTTTAACCTTTTTGGCGTTTTTGAACCTGTTTTTGAATGCCTTATGTAGATCCTTATTTTCCTACATAACGGCCGTCTTTAGAAGATGCTTACTTTTTGTGGCATCCTTTATGGTGGGTGGATATATAGTTGTTTGCTGACATGTTGAAGACCAATGCCTGCTCTAATGTATTGATCCCTTCATGTCATCCATATATCCATCAAGAACAAAGTGACGTGATGTCATATCAGTGCCATCAGTCTCTTTGTCTTGAATATTTGTCCATCTCATTCAGCAAAAGATTATAGAGATACCCAACTCAGAGAATATCCATTCAGTGAAACTTCATTCAGATCAATACTCAATATAGCAGAATTGAGGTTCTGCATCTGTGGCTTTTTTAAGTATTTTTTATGCTTTAAAGTGAATGGTTTCTAGGGAATATGGCGTTTGTTTCTAGTTTTGTGATAAGTTGTTTGTGCAGAGAAGTCTCTCTTTATAGGATGTTTTTGGCGCGTAGTTTAGGCGGGATTTTTATTTATAATAAATGATATTAATAAAGTAGCTTTCTTTTCAGTTTACTGTGTATTTTTACTGTTTTTTTGTTCAGCTTTTCAGGTTTGGCGTTTTTTAATGGGTTTAAGTAGTTTTTGGCGTTTTTTTCCATTTTTATCTTTTTTCAATTAATATTTCTGCAAATTACTTATATTATAGTTTGGCAGTTTTTCGCGTTTTTACTCCATTTTATGAAATTTTCATATATATTATGACTGTTTTGGCGTTTAATTAAGATAATGTATTTTTTTATTCTAAGTTGTAAAATACATAGCAAACAAGAAAAAAAGAAAATTATAAAAATAAAAATAAAAACAATTCATCTTCCAAATCTTCACTGTCATCAGTCTCTTTTCTTCTTTGAATCATGTTCGCTGGTGGTTTGGCTTGGTCATGCTAGTGTTTTTGTGGCCGTTTGGAAAGACAAAATGATATGAGTTTTTTTTTTTTGAATATGTATCTTCAAACAACTCAGTAGTGTCATTCGTCTTTTCATGCCATTAAAATATTCATCAAGAACAAAACACAGAAAATGACATAACAAATGGCGTAGAACAATATTTTGAATATACAAGAAACGATATTTGGAATTTTTTGGCGTTTTACTGAGGAAATAGTGTATCTGAAAGAACCGTCGATCTTTTTGGAATCTTTTGATGTTTGAGTGTTTTGGCGTTTTCTAAGATGAATGGTATATAGTAGAAAATATGGCGTTTTTTGAGTAGTTGTGTTTGATTTTTGAGGGTTTTGGCGTTTGTAGAGTTGAATGGTATATAGTAGAAAATTTGGCGTTTCAGGTTCTGGGGGATGTGTTTTTATGTGTTGGATGTTTTTTGTTTATATAGCGATGTGATTTGGTCCGTAATGGCGTTTTATTCATCAGTATGCCGTTTTGGTATAGCGGTGTAAAGACGCTTTTACCCTTAATGAGGCGCGTCCACGTAATAAAATTGATGTTATTTACGAAAACGTCACCCGCCAATCTAGTCCATAGATTGTTTTAATCGGACGATCCATAAGCGTTCTCACCGTTCTCACACTTTCTACCGTTTTCTCCAAATCCCGACCCTATATATATATATATATATATATATATATATATATATATATATATATATATATATATATATAGATAGATAGATAGATAAAGGTTCCTGTAAAAAAGATCAAAAGGGACCAAACTGTAAAATGTTTTTATTAGTTTGGACTGATTTGAAATTTGTATGGGCAATTGTGTCTTTTACATCAACATGAAAATAGAAAACTGTAAATCAATTCCCTAACATTACGAATTCTCTTTCTTCTTCATTCGAATCATCCTCCTCATTCTTCCAGAATTCGAACAGCGCCCCTCCTTCTTCCAGAATTCGAACAACGCCCCTCCTTCTTCCAGAATTCGAACAGCGCCCCCTTCTCGTTTTTCCGATGATTGCGGCGACGGCGGATGTGTCGTTCCGGAGGTGGTTTGGGTGTCCGAAGGTGCAGGGGTTCCGGCAAGGTGGTTTCTGGTGGTTTGGTACGCGCGACAAAAAGACATCCAGCAAGGTGGTGTCGGGTGGTTGGCCACCTCTACACGACAGCGGCGGCGGAGCGGCAGTGGTGGTGACAGCAGTGGAGAAGATGATACAAAGATGTAATGATTATTGAATGGTGTTATATATGTGCTGAATGGTGTTATATACTTTATTGAATGGTGTTATATATGTGCTGAATGATGTTATATACTTTATTGTATGGTGTTATATACTTTATTGATTGGTGTTATATATGTGCTGAATGGTGTTATATACTTAGTGAATGGTGTTATATACTTACTGAATGGTGTTATATACTTACTGTATGGTGTTATATATTTGCTGAATGGTGTTATATACTTTATTGAATGGTGTTATATACTTACTGTATGGTGTTATATACTTACTGAATGGTGTTATATACTTTACTGTATGGTGTTATATATGTGCTGAATGGTGTTAATAGAGATCTTTTAAAAAAAATCCAGTTCCTATAATTAAGGTGACGGTTATGGGAAGTTTTTAATTAATTGAATTAATGATAAAATTACTTGTTTACCCTTTTGAATTAATTTAGATTTAGGACACATGTCATCTCCACAATATTTCTCACATTTCTCACACTTTTAACCTTTTTTACAATAACCTTACCATATATATATATATATATATAGGGTAATGCTAGACAAAAAACCCTATCTATCTTAGGAAACTCTGGAAACTCAAAGCTCCCGATTTTTTTTTTTTTTTTTTGAAAAAAATAACACATGTAATATACATGTTTTTAAGAGTTTTGGGCCAAAAAAAAACAAAAAAGCGCCGAGTACTTTTTTTTTAAAAAAATAAACAAGTTCCAAACACTTCGTTGACTAACATGTGTTAGACAAAAAATGCTGAAAGTTGCTGAAATTTGTTTTTTTTTTTAAAAAAACCCTTCGGCGCTTTTTTGATTTTTTTGGCCCAAAACTCTTAAAAACATGTATATTACATGTGTTATTTTTTTCAAAAAAAAAATGTCGGGAGGTTGGGTTTTCTAGGGTTTTTTATATAGATAGGGTTTTCTATATAGCCCTACCCTATATATATATAGGGAGGGGCTCATGCGAGAACCACCCTTATTGTGAGAACCGCGAGAACCACTTACAAGGACCAAATATGAAATTTAATTAAAGTTGTAAAAAATAAAAAAAAAGGCGGAAGGGCTATACATGTAATAACGAGTAACTGTGTAATGTAGTTAGGGTTTTTTTTGTAAGATACTCGAATACACACACAAACGATTCATTCCGGCGGCGATTTATAACAATTCCAGGCGAACCCGACGGCGATTACGGTTCGATTACGGCTGTTACAAGTTGTTTCGAACACATAAACGACTCATCCGGCGGCGATTTGTAACAATTTCAGGCGAATACGTTCGATAACCGGCGGCGATACGGATGTTCTAAGTTGTTGCGGAGGCGATTACGATCGATTACGGCGACGATTACGGTTGTTCTAAGTTGTTGAGTAGTATAATGACTACAAATGAAATCGGTGAATCGGAGGACAAACGTGAAACCAGACAGGGTAGATCGAAGGGCATTTTGAGGAAGAAGATTACAGGTACCAAATTATACATAAATTTTGAGGAAGAAGACTACATGTAACAAATTATACATAGATTTATTGTATTTTTTTAGTTTACACATGTAATATGTATAGCAACTTGAAATTGAAACACATATTTGTACAATTACAACAAATTAGGGCATATTTCACCCGAATAACACATTTTTAGGTCAATTCTGAAAAATAATATGGTATTTTAATGGCGTTTTTTGTGTTAAATACAATATTTAGTATGTTAATAGACGTAGCTTGTATATTTTGTGATAATAGTTAAATAATTACAATTTTTGTGTAAAATTATGGATACAGAGATTAATTTTTGTATGTTGTATGAATACACATGTAATTTAGTACACAAATGTATGATTATGTTAGTTTTTACAAAGTATGCATATATGCATATAACGTGATATGTACATATAAAGTATGTAAAATAATATGTATACATGTACAGTTGAATGTACAATATGTTTTACATATACATATGCATATATATTAATGGTATGCATATATGCATATATATTAATCATATGCATAAAGATTAATGGTATGCATATATGCATATATATTAATGGTATGAATTTATGCATATATATTAATGGTATGCATTTATGCATACAGTTTGTTGAATAGAACAAAGATTAATTTTGTATGTTGTATGAATACACATGTAATTTAGTACACAAATGTATGATTATGTTAGTTTTGACAAAGTACGCATATATGCATACAATGTGATATGTACATATAAAGTATGTAAAGTAATATGTATACATGTACAGTTGAATATACAATATGTTGTACATATACAGATGCATATAGATTAATGGTATGCATATATGCATAAATATTAATGGTATGCATATATGCATACATATTAATGGTATGCATATATGCATACATATTAATGGTATGCATTTATGCATATAAGTTGTTGAATATAAAGTATGTTTACATGTACATTGCATATAGATTAATGGTATGCATTTATGCATACAAGTTGGTGCATATAAAGTATGTTTATATGTACATTGTATATAGATTAATTGTATACATTTATGCATACATGTTGATGCATATATAATATATGTACATGTACAATTGCATACAGATTAATGGTATGCATTTATGCATGTAAAATAACGGTAAAATATGTAAACGTATATGTTATCAGTTTTAATATATTAACATTGTTTAATTGAATGTTTATACAACAGGTGATGAAAGGGGAAAAAGGAAAGTGACATTTAGTGCCGATGTTGATGATGATAAAGAAGATAATGAACCAATTGTGTCGATGATTAAGAAACCACAAATTAGAAAAAGGAAAAGTAACGTTAATAATAAAGATGTGGAGAATGCAAAAAACACAACAACAGTTGAACAACCAAGCAAAGGTATGACATACTTGTTTGATATAATAATATTAAGTGTGTATGTAACATAGGGATCCCATGTAACATAAATGTATAATGAATATCTCATTGGTTTGAATGCAGAAAATGATGAAGGTGTTAGGTTGAACAAGCGGATAAAGAGGGTGGCAAAGAAGAAAACAAACGCTAAATCAAAAAAAGAGAACATTTTAATGTCATTGCAGTGTAGAATATCACCACACCAGTTGAGCTATGTGGTAAAAATGTTGTCAAAAGCACAAAGGGAAACGGTTGTGAACATGGGTTTTGGAAGGATGCTGACAATTAATACAGATTCAATACCATCAAAGCTTGCGTATTTCATAATGGATAGTTTTGATGAATCATCAATGGAGATTAAAATGCAAAATGGAAGCATAAAAGTCAATGAGACTGAGGTGAGCAATCTTTTAGGATTAAAGAATGTCGGTATAGTACTGGATGATAAGGAAAAAAAGAAAGATGCTGAATTATTGAAAAAAAAAAGAATGGGAAGCATTGTACAAAGGGAAATTGATAACAGCAGCAAACATTGTAAAACGGATCGAAGCGAATATGGATGATGTCAGCTGGAAATTCAAATATGATTTTTTGACAGTATTTATGAATACTCTTGTTGGGGTGAATATGGATGGACGGTGCATAACAGATTATTTCAACAAATTTGATGATAGTACAGAAGTGGAGGACGTAAATTGGTGTGCATACATATGCAATAAGATAAGGTGTTGTAAAGACGGTTGGAAAAAAGGAAGAAACAATACTTCGTACAACGGGCCAATTCCAATATTGACTGTAAGTTGGTTTTTATAATAAATGATTGTATATGTGTGTATGTTTATGAATGAAATCGGTTGTTTTTTGGATGATTATTATGTTGTTTAATGTGTGATTGCAGATGTTATATGCGGATATGACGGTATGTGGAGAATTGAACAAAGAAAGAACGAATGGTCCATTACAGTTTTGGACAAAAGATATGCTGAGTAAGAGGGAAAAATATGAGATTGTGAATGGCGGTTTTGGAAGGGCAATAGTGAGGGACAGCTTTAAGCAAGTTGAATACAAAAATGACCAAATGGATGTTGAAATGGGAGATACAAAGAAGGATGTGAATGAAGTTATATGGAATGAAGGAAGCACGTCTGAGGTATATGAATATTGTGTGATGAAAAAATGTATATTTTCCATATATAATAGGATAAAATTGTTATATGATGTATTTTTTGATGTAATGTAGAAATACGCTGATAAGAAAGGGGATGTTAAAAAGAAAGGTGAAATTGAAACAGAGATATCGGGTATAAAAAAGGTATGTATGCATATAATATTTGAAATGTTATCTATGCATAAATGCATATGCACATGATGGTATAAACAAATGTGTATATTATTTTAATTATGCATATTAACGTATGGATATTAGTTGGTAATAGTATAAACAGAGGAGTATAGTATGTATATAATTAATATGCATATATGCATATGAGTATATGAAATGTATATGCATAAATGAATGATAAGATTAAATTAATAAAACATGTGAATGTGTTGGGAATGTATATGTAGTTAATTAATATACAAATGTGTAAAAAATTTATTGTTATTATTATTATTAGTGTTATTATTATTATTATTATTATTATTATTATTATTATTATTATTATTTTAGATATGATAAGTTGTGTGTAAAATCACATGCATATGCGCATATGCATAGGAGGGTATATAATGTATATGCATATATGCATAAACAAATTTATATTATATGCATATATGCATATAATGATGTATAAATTGAATAATGACGTGTAATTCATAGGAAGATGTGAAAATTATAATAATTGTAATATTTTTATATAATATATATAATAAATTTGTTATTTTAATACTAAAAAGGTATGAAAAATAATAAATGCAGACACATATGGATGATATAGAAGATACGGTAATCGCATTGAAGCATCAGATGAATGACATAAAGGAAGAGTTGGAAAGACAGTTTTTGCTTAATCCAGACGATGAACAATTGTTGAAAGTGATTGGGATGTTTAATGAGACTTTCAAAGAAGGTGTAAAGATGGAGAAGGTTGAACAGAACGTGGATAAAATTGTAGATGATGTTATTAGTATGTTAAAGAAAAACGTAATGACGGATGATACAAAGGGAGGGAAGGAATGTGGGAAGAAAAATGATGAAAGTGAGGGTACTAATGATGTACAGACAGATGATAAATCGGTAGCACAAAAAAAGGTGACGAACAAGTATCGTAAGAAAGGGGTGATGGTAGTTGATAAGTCAATGCCATCATTTTTATTATTGACCCCAAGTTCGCAAGAAACAGATGATGATGAGTGCGAGGAGGTAGTACCGATGAATAAACCGTTGGATGAGACAGAAAAATTGTTATGGAATTTTGTGATGGTAATTGGGATGGAAAAAAAAGGTAATTATTGTTTGTTGTGCGTGTGTGTGTATAATTATAAATAAACATGTATATGAATTCATATATGTATATATTTAGGTAGCGTGTTGTATATTTCATTTGTATTGATTAATAAAAAAAAACAAAAAAATATATTGTAGGATGGAGAGAAAGAAGAAGGATGACAAAGATGGGAAAGGCGTACATGACAAAGATGGGAAAGGCGAAGTTGACACAGAAATGAAAAAGGAAAATTCCGGATTAAGCTTTATGTAAGTTGTATATATATATAATTATGTATGTAATTTATATGCATGTATGTTTGTTACGAATATGCGTAATGCATATAAATTGTATAGAGTTGTAAAAAAATTTTGTTAAAACAATTTAATTATTATTGGAAAATTGAAAAAATATATGTGCATACAGGTTGAAGATGTTTGAAACAAAACATGGATTGTGTGCTTTGGGGCATACAATGAACACGCTAGATTTCGGGAAGGAGATATCAACGAATCTGATAGATTGTTGGCTAGCAATGTTAAATGATAAGGAGAAAAGGATGGTGGTTAGCGGGAAAAGACGGTTGTTTTGTTATACATCAATCTTTGTAAGTGGATAGTATGTTTATATATTAATATAAATACATATGTATAATATGCAAATGTAAACACGTGCTGGATAATAAGATGATATGTGAATATGCATATATGCATATATGCATATATAGGATAATGTAATATGTCAAGTTAACAGTTAATATGCATATATGCATATAAAGAAAATTATGTTATGCATATGAATTAAATTATAATATGCATATAGGATTGTTAATAACAAAGTGATTGGATATGTATATATGTATACAGAATAAAATTTAATATATATATATATATATATTTATATGTATTTATATAAAACAAGTGATATGCATTAATGCATATGGATTGAATTATGATATGCATGTATGCATATGAATGAAAATATAATATGCATATATGCATATGGATTATATTATAATATGCAGATATGCATATGTGTTATATTATTATATATATATATATATATATATATATATATATATAATTGATGTGACAAAAAAACAAATTGTAGCCGGAATATATGCTGAAGAAAAAGCAAGATGAAGAGTTGGCTTTGAGAACTGTGAAAAAGTATTTGAGAGAAATATTTGAAAGGGACGACACGCTATTGGATTTGAGAGCTTTTAATATAATAGTGGTACCAATGATCGAGAAGGCACATTTTTATCTTATTTGTATGGATTTGGATACAGGAGATGTGCAGGTGATAGATAACATGGATTCAAATAGAGATGCAGTGCATATAAAGACATCATCAGATTTTAGATATATGGGGACACCATGCAAAGTGGTATGTAAAATTAATGTAATATTTATGTATATTGTCAACTGATGTTAATTTTTTATTTTTTTGTTTTGGCGTTTATTATGCAGAAAAATTACATGTGTACATACATGAATTCTGTAAACCACCCGGATACAGAAAAGCTTAAAAAAGGTGTAATAAAGAGATTGAAGATTACGTGGGGAACAAATGATAATGTGAAAGATTGTGGGGTATTTGCAATGCGCCATATGGAATGTTACAAGGGGAGTAAAAAGGAGTTTGATTGTGGGTTCAGTGATTTGAAGGATGTGAAACAACATCAATTGAATAACATGCGAATGCGAATAGAAACAACATTGATGTTATCACCGTCAAACATTTATAGAAAAAGGGTGTTAGAGTTAGCGAAGGTGGCGGTTGAGAATGTGAAGAATGTTGAGAAAAAGGGTAAATTGAAAACAATATCAAAACTGCAGGAGGAGTGCTGGAAAGGATTAGCGAAACAGTAGGGTGGTTGGAAGTTATATGGTTTATTGAACAGGTTTAGAAAATGGTAGATAGACTGATGATATGGTTTGTTAAGTAATTGGATAGGTAGTCTAACAATTGGAAAATGGTATGATATTATGAATATTGTTGGATTTATAAAATGGATTGTTAATTATTATTATTATTATTATTATTATTATTATTATTATTTTGTTTATTGATTGATATTGAATGATGTCGGTAAATGTTGTTATATTTATAATGTTGTATGTATATTGTAAAGTGAACAGGGTAAATGCGAACAAATATATATGGAAAGTATTATGATGTAAATGTATGTATATATGTATATAAAATTAATTTGATACATACGTATTGACATATATATGTATGCATATATGAATATGGTAATTAGAAGAATATAAATGAATGAATATAACAAACGTGTTGATACATACGGAATGAATGCACATATATATAAAATTATATAGATAGGATGTAACAAGATACGCTTATATATGCATATGATGTGTAATAATGTAGTATGTTGTACTATAAATGGTTTTAGTTATGTAAATAGAAATAATATTATGTAAAATGGATGTATATTTGATAACAATATAGAAATATGTAATAATTTATATGTACATATGTATATCAATATGTACATAAGGGTTTATGCATATATGCATATATATATATATATATGGAACGATTATATGTAGGGTTGTAATGGTGGATGTGGTGTTGCAATAGTTATATAAATATGACAGAAGGTAGCATGTGATAAAAAATGTGTTAATATGCATATATGCATATTATATATATATATTTAAATTATTCATATATGCATATTTAAACAGGTAAACATAGATTGTAATGATATGCATGTTAAAAGGTGAATGAAATTGAAAAGATAAACACAACATAATGTAAAACGTGATAAACGATATGTTTAATATAGTTGAGACAAATAAAAAGATGATCAAATGTTACTAATAAAAAATGAAAAGGTCAAACAGTGGAAAAATATATCAAACATCGTCTTCTGATTCAGTATTGTAAACATAGTTGGGGTCACGACGGGTTCTGGACGAACGTCTAATGGGTTGGTTAGATGTTTTTGAAGGTGCCAGGTCGACTTGTTGAGTATTTGTTGCAATCGGATCGTCCACTATATCAATAGGGTTGTCGTTGTAGAACTCTTCATCAGAATCAGAAGATGCATATGTAGGTTCACAATCGAATTCATTGTCCGATACATCATAACGGGGAGGAGGAAGGTTGGCAGCAGCCGCAGCATCGCATTTGGCCTTGTAGGCAGCCCGTTTTGCCTCTTTAACTTTTAGACAATTGCGACTATCATGATCAAATACGTATTTGTTACAATGGTTACACAAACGTGCAGGACGTTTACGACGTTTAACAATTTTTTCACCCGGACCGACCCGTCTTTTTTTGGTGCCCGAACCTTTGTTTCGTATGCCCATAGGCGGCTGGATTGTTGAAGATGACTGAATTGGAAGGTTGAGGATATCACTGATGTTAACAGCCTTTGGATTATGTTCTGGTTCATCAGGTAAATCTTTATATATTTCATTTCTGATAGATCGTATTTGTGTAGACAGTGAACGAAGTCGATCAGGGTTTTTTCCAATCTGATTCATGCATTGGGTAAGTAAATCAAGTATTTCAGTTTTTAGTGTACCAGTCTCACTCATCTCTGTTGAATACATGTGTGATAAGTTGTACACGCTGGATGGGACTGCATCACGTTTCCATCGCCCACTTATGTATTGGATGGGAATACGATCAATTGATTTGAACCAAAATACGCAAAATATATGACGGCACAAATAACCGATACGTGTAAATCCCATGCAGGAACAAGTATAAGTGTGTGATGGGATATCAGCGTAAACCTGCATGAATATGAATGGTGTAAGTTAAATAACTATATAAGTGAAGTGGATGTGTATAAATATAAATGATGTATCGTTTGTATTGAATAACATAATAAAGTGGTATATATGCATATATGCATATAACTTAATATAATAAAAAAAATATGTAAACAATTTATGGGAGAATATATGATTACATATGGAGTTCGACTTCCATACGACGTATGTTCAGGGTTGATGATGGATAGTTATAAAAATATGTAATAAATGTGTGTTGTACATTATTATAATATAAATATAATAAAGCGGTATTTTAAAATATGAATATGTACATAAAGTGTACATGTTGTATAATGTTATGAATATGAATATGTATGCATATGGTATTGTAGGCATATATGCATGTTATAGTGTTAGTTACATGTATGCATAATAAAATAGGAATATATGCAAGTATGAATAATTTGGGATGAAGTAAATAATAAGTAATCAGATGATGTATGCATTTATGCATACAATGTAAATTATAATAAATATGCATCACATATATTATGCACATATGCATATATACATATAATTAATGTAAATAAAAAATAAAAAATAATAATTAATAGTTAACAAAAATAGGTACCTCGAACGTGTTGACAGTAACTCTGTTTTTGTTAAGATGTCTAACATTATAAATAGAGTCGACAGACGTGGTGGGACGCTCAGAAATGATACAATGCAACATTCCTCGATGAATCTCTTTTTGAACTTCCAAAAATATATTCCAGGTGTATATCTCAGATGCTTGAATTTCAATGGGAAGGGTTGTTAAAAATTTTGGTGTGCGTGTGTCACTATCAAACTCATTCTTACATTGTTTGTTACGATTGGAATCAACAGCAGTATCATAGCACATTAAGAATTGGACAAGGGAGTTTGTTTCTCTAGAGTTAGTTTTGAAACGTGCATTGGAACTCTCGCACCTGGATGTCGTTTTCATCAAACAGCATAACGGAATATCTCTGAAGTAACATGGTGCCCAACGTGTGCGAATGTTATACATATCGGTCAACCATTTGTGGTTTTCAAGTTTATACTCCTTCATTAAAAGTTGCCATTGTGCTTCAAATGTTTCAACTGGTATGAACAAGTTCCAAACAAGTTTGTGTATTGATTTTCTCAGATTACCATTTGCAAGTATATCACCAGATATCTGTAATTGGTTGACAATTTATAAATAAAGAATGTTAAATTATAATATTGGTAAAAGAATGATGATATATACGTACATTGGAATATTGAACAAGATAAAGTTAATAATATCGTTACCTTAGCGGGCAGTTTATCCGTTATGTGCCACATACATAAACGATGGGTGGATTCGGTGAATACATTTAAAACAGCTTGTTTCATAGAAGCATCCTGGTCAGTAAGTATAAGTGAAGGTTGTTTTTTGTGGGCTTTAAGGAACATTTGGAGCAGCCAAGTGTATGATTCAATTGTTTCATCGTATAGTAATCCAGCACCAAAAATTACACAACGTTTGTGGTGATCAACACCAGTAAATGGAACAAAAATCATCTTGTATCTGCAACATATGTATTGTAATATGTATTAATAATACAAATCATGAAATACAGTTACGATATGTATGTAAAAAAATCTATGTTGTGGTATGTAGGCGTGAATAATCAGAATTTACGTGTATGATGATAAAATATAATATAGTGTTATATTAACATATGCACATATGTATATGATGTAATGTATGAGTAATGATATGAATACAAAAGAATGTATGCAGATGATATTATATGCATATATGCATGTGGTTAATGTTATATATGTATATTTTAAATAGCATAATATGATTATATGCAGTTATGCATAAGTTGATATGAGGCAAATAATAAATAAATATATGGTGTATGCATGAGTGAATAACATGCAAATTATAATAAATTTGAAATGAGTATGTTATGTATATATGTATACATATTAATATACAGAAAATGAATATACACATATGCATATGTGCATGAATTACAATTAAACATATGATTATAAAATATGTTGTTATTTAGTAATAATGAAAATTGACATACTTGTTTGTATCATATGTAGCATTAAATCCACACACATCTCCGAAAGCTTCGTAATTACGTAAGGATACAAAGTCAACCCAAAAAGCGGAACGAAGCTCGTTGTTTGTAACAACATATTCAAAGATGAAATCTTGACGGTTTTGGCTTCTTGATTGTAAGGTGTCAACAAAAAGGTTTGCATCGCGGGTACCAATGAACAATCGAAAGTCTCTACTTACATTTTTAAAATCCACTGTAGTACCCTGGACATTTTGTGGTCCACCTTTTAAGGAAACTTGAATATTATGGGCAATGCTCGACCCAATTTTGTTTAACCCGACCCGATGTATAAATTGTTGATCTTCGAAAGTTACTTGTCTATTTTGTCTGAGAAGATCAGCATTTTCATTACTGATCATGCAATGGTTATGTTGCTCAACAATACTATATAATTGAAATTGTTTTGTTGTTTCCAAATATCGAAAACGGGCACATGCACCACAATTAGAGACGGTGTATCGGCTACGTCGTCTGTTGTTTATAGGTGGTAGTGATGAATCGAAAGTGTTATGTCTTGGCTGGCCATTTTTTGAACATAAAAGGTACCGATGTGTAGGAATTCTTATGCTAGGATTGGATGGGTCTGGCTTTGATTTCAAAGTGCTAATACGAACAGAAAATCCAGCCTTTGAAGCGTATTGTTTATACATCATGATAGCATCATCCCAGTGTTGGAATACACTTCCAATGGACGGCATGTATTGAATGTCAACGTCGGGAGTCCAAAATTTGGTACCATCAGGGGACGAATAAACTGAACTTATAAATGTACCTGTTGAATGAGTAAATGAATATAAGGTCTATAATGAATATTATAAAAGAATGACATAACTATGTTGTAACCTAATGCATGAATAGTCAATATGTAAATTGTTTTTAAACAAATGATGATGTAGTAATGTAATACCTTTCTATTCTTTATGTAGAAATTGTAGTTGTTGTGGTATATTTGATGAAGTTGACACATAAGAAGACGATCCAGAATCAGAATATGACTGTGTGTTATACGGGATTTCAAAATTATCAGCTGTCACAATGTCATATATGGGGTCGATAGATGCAACAGCACAAGATGAATCAATGATAGGAATTAACCCTTTTTTCAGATTGCATTGTTGTTGGACAATGTTGATCATTTCTAATAATATTGATTGGGGCGTTTACTGAAGACGAATCAGATGATGCCATGATTTCTGCAATTAATGTGAGTAACATTTGTTGTTATTATATTGATAACATATTGTGTATTATGTAACAATAGGTAGAATGACAAATAATACAACATTTATAAATGTGTGTAAACATATGTGATCGTATTAGAAGTAACATATATGCAAAAAAGTGATGTATATGCATAGGTGCATATGTAGTAGATAAAATAAAGTACTAATTAAATGTTAACAAATCAGTTTAATGTTTATGACACAAGTGTAAATGTAATGTATGTATTAACATAAACTAAAAACATTTAATTCTTGAATTTGTATACAGATCTTATTGAACAAAAAGTCACATACATTACCTTGTAAGATGAGAAAGGACGAATATGATGTAAGAACGTTAGGGTTTGCAGGAATTTGATGAATTGACGTAATTGCGAATGTGACCGGAATTAAAAATACACTATAAGGAAGCTTCGATCGGTAGTCGGAATCGTGGTGGAGGATAAATGACAAATATGATCTAAGAATGTTAGGGTTTGCAGAAATTGTATGAATTGTCGTAATACATGAACTGATTCGTTGATAATTCGTTGAGGTTTTGAGAATGTGACCGGAATTAAAGATACATCGTCGGAATATTCGATCGGTGGTCGGAATCGTGGTGGCGGAGACGGAGGTGATAATCGGCGTCGGACATGAGTGAATAGCACCAATTGTGAACGGATATGACAACTGATTTATTGAAAATACCTTATTTTTATATTTCAGTCCTTGTAGTTTGAGTATTGTTGCGTTCACACTTGGTTCTTGCGGTTCTCGCAATAAGAGATGGTTCTCGCATGATCTTCTCCCTATATATATATATATAATGAGGAACACTAAAAAAGTGGGAAACTGGGGAACACTCTTAAAAATTTGTCTTAACATGTTAAAAATCATTTAAAAAAAATCGACGCTTTTCCTTATATGTGCTGAATGGTGTTATATACTTAGTGAATGGTGTTTTATACTTACTGTATGGTGTTATATACTTGCTGAATGGTGTTATATACTTTATTGAATGGTGTTATATACTTACTGTATGGTGTTATATACTTACTGAATGGTGTTATATACTTTACTGTATGGTGTTATATATGTGCTGAATGGTGTTAATAGAGATCTTTAAAAAAAATTCAGTTCCTATAATTAAGGTAGCGGTTATGGGAAGTTTTTAATTAATTGAATTAATGATAAAATTACTTGTTTACCCTTTTAAATTAATTTAGATTTAGGACACATGTCATCTCCACAATATTTCTCACATTTCTCACACTTTTAACCTTTTTTACAATAACCTTACCATATATATATATATATATATATATATATATATATAAAATGGGGAACACTAAAAAAGTAGGAAACTGGGGAACACTCTTAAAAATTTATCTTAACATGTTAAAAATCATTTAAAAAAATCGACGCTTTTCCTTATAAATACTTGTAGAAAGGAAATCTCGCATGTTGACATAAAATCAAAGATCGCATTGAAAAAAAATTTTGCATGTTAAAAAAATCGCATGTTGCTGAAAAAACCAAAATTGCATGTTAAAAAAATCGAATGTTGATACTGCATCTCATACGCAGTGTATGTTAAGGCAATTTGTACAATAACCGGCCTATATATATATATATATATATATGCAAACTTGTTTTTATTATGTTTTAATCTAACTTTACACATAATATTGAGGCCGCGACACTAACATTATTAGAAGTTGAAGTTTAAAATTTATTTCATTAATCTTTTATTCACAAATAAGCTATATGTGTGTATATATATATATATATATATATATAGGGGAAGGTTCATTTGAGAAGAAATTAATTTGAGAAGAAAAAGAACAAAGGGTACAATTGTAAAACATTAAATAGTTTTTTTTCTCATCTCATTTATGATTGTTTTTTGACTAATTAATTAGTCATAAAGACTATCATCCTCCACACTAAATTTTTTGCCTACACGCATCAAAATTTATCCTGCACGTTTTGAAATTTATCCTACACATATTAAATTTATCCTACACACCTCGTAATTCATCATACACATCTCGTAATTCATCGTTCACTTAAAAAAAATTTTTTGCTCTTTGAAAAAAATATATTTTTTGAAAATAAGTTACAAATTTAATGTAGTTAGTTATTAAAAAGAAAGACTAACAATTAATGATCTATTTAAGTTTACCAATATACCCTTACACTAATATTAAATGCAAAAATTAAATGAAGTAAAATGAAGGGCTCTTATTGGTTGAAGTTTATTCTTTTTTATTCTTACAAAAAATTTCGTCTCATTTGAACTCTCCACTATATATATATATATATATATATATATAGTGAAAGTGTAATGTACAATATGCCTTATCGTACGATGCGTACACAATTAGTGTATAACATGCGATTTTGTACATTTTGGTTGTCCGAGGTTATGACCATGTGATTTTGTTAGCCGAATTATGACATGGTCCGGGTTTGTGAAGACATGCGATTTTGACCATATTACATGCGAACAACCATTTTGTAAGTCCGAGTTTGTGAAGCCATGCGATTTCTAATCGCGTACGCATCGTACGTTAAGGACAATTATATAATAACCGGCCATTGTATATATATAGTGGGAGGGGGTTTAGGATCGTGTGAGCAGTACTAGGCTAATAAAAAAAGTTAAGAAGCATTCTGGACCACACATTTTTCCTAAGCAAAAAATGCAATTTTTTTTTGAAAAAAAAATCGGAGCGTTTTCTATTAGGTGGTGTTTGTTTTTTAGGAAAAGTACTTCACAACCTCTTTTGTCTTCCTCATACAGACCACGCGCAGACGTAGAGGTCTGCAGCGTGTTTGTTTTTTAGAAGACAAATCATTCAAAAAGCTCTGCCTGACCACTTTTTGGTGCAGACATGGACTATCATCTTCTCAAGTCTTCTAACCTCTTCACAAAACAAAGAACCCTAACCCCTCCTCCACCTCCCTTCTTCTTCCCTGCCACCGCCACCACCTCTCCTCCCACATCACCGCCGCCACCACCTCTCCTCCCCCAAACCGCCGCCCCGTTCGTCTCCTCCTTCGTCGCCGCCTTCTTCTTAGTCGAGCCCACCTCCCTCGCCCCCTTCTTCTCCGCGTCGGGCTCCACCTCCGTCGCCCCCTCTTCTCCGTCGGTCTCCGCCGACGCCACCCCTGCTGCCGAATCCACACCTGCTGCCGACCGACATCAGCCTCCTTTACCTATTCCAGCCGAAACCTCCACTGTTTGTTCAAGCCTTGTTTGCTGGATGTTGTTGTGAATCAGATTTAAATCACAAGTTTCTTTTTAGTGATAATAGTATAAAGAAGTAGAAGATTCAGATCTGATTATTGAGTTGTTATTGATCATTGAACAAAGAAAGAAGAAAGAAATTAGATATTGTTGTTGAGTACATCGAAGAAGAAGAAGAAGAAGAAGAAGAAGAAGAAGAAGAAAGGGTTCAGGTGGTTGTTAGAGATAAAAAAATCATTAAATTTGAGAGTTATGGATTGAAGTAGAGTTTTTGTAGAAAGTAAAAAACAAACACTCTTCTCCTTGCAGCCTGCAGAGGTTTGGTCCACCTCTTCTGCTACAGATGTCTGCAGATGTGGTCCGCAGACTGCAGATGTTTTACCTCTGAAAAAACAAACAGCACCTTAGTTTCTTAAGGGATTTATACACATGTGTAATTTTAACTATACATATGTTTATATTGCTAATCTTTTAACTATACATATATGTATATACGTATTCAAAATTGAAAAATAAGTATTGTACATCTATGATTGAGGTGAATGATTTAGTTTTAGCTTAATTTAGCATTAGTATTTAGGGTTTAGCATTAGGGGTTAGTTTTGGTGTTTAACATTAGTATTTAAGGTTTAGCTTTAGGGTTTTAGTGTTTAGCATTAATATTTAGGGTTTAACTTTATAGTTTAGCTTTAGGGTTTAGCATTAAGGTTTAGCTTTAGGGTTTAGTTTTTAGGTTTTGTAGGATCGTTGTCACGACCAAATAAGTCGATCAGAAGAGTTTTTGATCAAAACGAGAGGCGGAATCAGACGTTTTGATATTGAATCAGCTTGATTTGCACTAAGAAGTAGTTTAAATGTCTTCTGTATTGATTTGACACGATTACAGACCGTTTGACACCTCGGCAGAGCTTCGCTACCGGAATTGCAAAAGTTACAAATGAAATCTCAAGTCACCTATTTATAGGAGATCCAGTCCCCACGAAACTGCCACTGTCCACTTCATAGGAAGTGGCCACTTCACATGAAACTGACACTGCCAGTTCGTGTGAACCGGACATTTTACTCTAAAACCCTATTTTCTAGGCTACCGAGCTCTATTCTATCCAATCTAAACACACGACTCGATACAAGACGAAGTCGACAGACATATGCACCAACAGACTCCCCCTTGGATGTTGACGAAGTCTTCGGTGTCGAGTCTTCACTATGACAAGTCTTCAGTCTTGATCAGTCTTCTCGCTCTCTTCCAAAGTGTCTATCTTAGTAAGCATCCTTCAATCTTCTCTCTTCTCTCTCTCAGAATCTCAATCTGGCTCTATTCTTTTCTCTAATTCTCTTGATCAGATCTCTTGATTCCTTAAGTTCTTCAGCATTAGCAGCTGGTGTGGACAGCAGGATTTGAAACTGGCTCTTCTGTCTTCAGACTCCCCTTTGCTATCAGACTCCCCCTTAAGTTGTTCCGGGATCACAATCTGACATAGCTCGCGTTCCAGAATCGTAACCTGGCTCAAGCTCTGCACAGGCTTAGACACGGGAATCTATACAAATCTCTACCCAAAAGCAAGTTTCACAATTATTAAAAATTTAACAATTTTAGACACCACTTGTAGAAATTATATAACATTCCTCAAATTATCTCTGCTTAACCACTTGTATTCAAAACATTCAAATTTGATATTTCATTAAATTGAAACCATTTAATCATTTCTCATAACATACAAACTCTCCCAACCCTGTTGTCCATCATGTTCAGCACTTGGAATTTTGAAAATCAGCTTTTCAACATCAGTTGTCAAAAATAAGATGAAATAAAATCTTTTTGAATTTTCAAAATTTTATGCTAAAACACACTTAAACTCTTTTTGGATTTTGAAAATAAACTATATACAGACAATATTTTTGTGAGTTTGTGTAAGAGGATCATATCAGTTTATTGAGACAAATCACTAGCACCGTTGAGCTTTAAACACTTTAAGTTCTAAACGATTCACTTAGATTGTCAGTATACTGATCCACTTAAATTTTCACACAAATTTCAACTGTTTCGAGATACGAGATTAGTGTTTTAAGGACTTAAACTTATTCGCATGTCCCACCTCAGAATATACTCCCGTATCTAGACTCCTATATTCAGTCTTACAGGTGAGTGTACACTAATGATATCTGTAAGGGTTAAATGCGAGACCATGAGATCTCAGGCTATTGCTTCCGCAAAATCAGAGAGATGATGGTTCGACTTTTAGGTGTGTCCCGTTTGGGGATCTTTTCTTCAACAGCACATGATTAGCATTTTTCAATGTTTCATCATATTTATACTGGGGGTGAGCTTTATGACTAAAGCAGTGCAAAGTATTATACGAGGACTAGGCTATTGCTCACGCAAAATCAGAAGTCCTGGTATAATACACCAGATATCATCACGCACAAAGACCTAGTATGTCAGAAATAGAAAGCCCTTCAAACAAGATTTCAGGGGTTACCTATATATCCGAGAGATGTTCCCCACAAAATAAGTAAGTAATGATATTTAGGTTTATATCTCAAAAACAATCTACTAAGCGTGCGAAAACCTACTGGCATATCATCAGTGAGACCGTTTATCACATTTTAACTTTCCAATTCTTTAGCGTACTGTGATTGTCTACTGATGTACTATCATTTCCTCTTTTTCACAACAAAACTCGTTTTTTATTTTTATCATGTTTTTTACTTTTTCAAATTTTCTAATGTTTTTGGATTTTCTGAAATTTCTTACTCCCCCTAAAATTCAAAACCATTTAAAGAAAATTTGACAAACCGATGTGAATTGCTTCAATTTTCCATCCACATTGGCATAAACAATCAGAACTCCCCCTGACAACAAACTATTTTCCCATTATGATTTCAAAACACTTAAGTTTGTTTTAATCAAATGGTTTTTCCGGAAAATTTGTTTTGTTGAAACCACTTGTAAGATCGGGGATTTGTTCATCACTTTGTCTTTTCAATCACTTGTAAAAACTATCACTTGAATGAAAGTTAAATCAAGTTCAACTTAATGACCTTGGTTAACCACTTGTAGGTTCTCATCAATAATACCACTTGTAAGTCGAAATATAACAATTTTGAATTTCTCAAGAAAAATACCACTTGTACATCTTTCACAAAAACATTTCTCAAGAATGATGCCGATTCATGCTCCACGATTACCAACTTGGGAGCTCCAGCAAGTCAGGATTTCAAGCAAAGAATGGTGACGCCCAAGCCTGACCAGCCTTGGGTGCATCCGAGTTATTTTCACTCGGTGTGTAAGTTCTCCTCTTTGATTCATAAAATTCCTTAACCCCTTTGGCTTTACCATCTTACCAAAGATATGTTTCACCTTTCCATTGAACATCTTTTCGACATCAAATTCTTTCTTTTCAGAATAGAATTGATTTGAAATTTCTACTTTTCCAACTTTTTGTTTAAAATTTTCAGCCCGCAATGGTGGAAAGTTGACATCATCCATTGTTGGAACTGAATTTTCTCCTTTTAGCTCAACTTGTGGCTCCTCTGATTTTGACGAGTCAGATTCATCGCCAGAAAGTAGCTCCTCTGATTTGACGAATCAGAATCATTCCCAGAACTGTTTTCTGTTTTCTTAACAATCCAATTTTGGTTGTTAAGCTTCACTTTTCTTTTGTAAAAACTTTTTGAACACTCACCAACCTCAAATTTTGAATTTTTGAAAACTTTAAATTGTTTGGTTGGTGGTTCATTATCAA
Organism: Helianthus tuberosus; assembly: GCA_030545235.1. NCBI lineage: Eukaryota > Viridiplantae > Streptophyta > Magnoliopsida > Asterales > Asteraceae > Helianthus > Helianthus tuberosus. Next base: position 163,455,436 of record CM060360.1, read on the forward strand.
TCATCTTTTCTTTCAGTTTTTCAGAGACTCCCTGCTTTGTGTTGGTTGCCTTTGGACAGTTTAAGGCAATGTGACCAACAACTTTGCATTGATAACAGGTTCTCGTCTCCTTTTTCTGAGCAGCTTCATTCTTCATTCCTTCTTGCTTCTTAGCAAGGAATTCTTTGTTTGTCTGCTTCCAGAATGAGCTCTTTTCTTCTTCTGAACTTGACCCTGAAACAAATACAGTTTTTGGTTTATAATTTTTCTCATTTTTATGATTTTCTGGTGGAATAAAACCTAAACCTTTCTTTTTGAAATTACCGTTATGGTTTGGTTTCTTTTGAAAACTCGAACCAGAACTGTAACCTTTTTTCTTGTTTAACCTTTGTTGAACTCTTGAAGTGTATTTTTTAGGATTTTCAGAAAGATTTGCATCTTTTATTTCAGAAAGATTTACATCTTTTATTTCAGAAATATTAATTTCTGTTAATTTGAAAACCTTTTTGATCTTTTCAGTTTGAACACTTCTTATTGGAAATTCTTCATCAGAATATAATTTGTCAGAATCATTCAAAGTGTACGCTACTTTGAATGTTTCGTCATTCAAATTATTTTGTGATAACAGAAATTCTTTATTATAAACCCGTTTGCCCTTTTCAACTGTTGGACTTGACGTGTCAGACTTTGACGTTGATTTTGACTCTGACTCCTCAGTTTTATCTTTATCCAACACCTGATCGACCACTTTCTTTATTAACTCAGACTCATGATCAGTGTCAGACAATGTGAAAGTGACATCGATGTTGTCTGGCAAGTTATCTGAAGTTTCAGATTCCCACTTTAAGTTGGTTGCCTTTTTTACTCTTTCTGAATTAGGATTTCGTGGAGAATATCCATTTTCTAGCGGAGGCGGACACTTGGTATAGTTAGTACTGTGTTTCTAACCAGTATCCTTTACTTCAGATTCTTCTTTTTCAAACACTTTCATGCCTTCAACTGTTGGGTATATCCTGTTAATCACATAAGAAGCACATGAGTAACTTTTTAATAACCTGTTTACCCTTTCAGTTTCTATTCTCTGGGTTTCCAATTTCTGTTCAAGTACAGCACATCTCTCAATGTAATTATTAATGATTTTCTGCTTTGTCATGAATGCTCCATTGAGTGTCTTCATGGTTGTTGCTTGTTCACTGCTTGACTGATTATATTGATTCATGGCTTTGTTTAAAACATCATACGATTCTTTCAATCTATTCATGTTATGAATCAACTTGTTGTTGTGCTTTTTCATAGTCTCACAATTTTCACATTTCTCAAACACCTTTTCTGCATCAGCTTCCTTTTCAATCTTGAAAGCTGGAATTTCTTTGACCTGCTTCTTTATCACTCGGACATCTTCATCCTCACTGTCAACTTTTTCAGCTTGCATTCTTTTTATGTGCTCTTTCATTTTTCTTTCATAATACGAATAATCATCATCACTATCTTCAACGATTGGTGTTTTTCTTGAAGCTCTTTTTGTAAAAACTCGTTCTTCTTCTTTCTTTTTCAGACTTTTTACTTCTTCAGCAGTTGAATCATCAAAGATTTGAGCAACAAAAGCTTTATGATCTGAAGTTCTGTTAGGATCATAATCATCCCAGCTGAAACCTTTTGGAAGCCTTTCATCATCTTGATCTGTTAGACATGCTTTACTCTCAGCTGAAATATATTTATCCCAGCTAAATCCTTTTGGCGATATTTAATCATCTTGATTAACTAGATAAGCTTTCTTTGGTTCTTCAATCTCCTTCCTAGCATGTGAAATTTGTGGCGATTGTTGTTGATACGACTGTTGAGCAACTTGATGATAAATTGCTTTCTGATAATAATCATTGTTTCCGAAAGGATTTTGAGCTCCATTTGCTTCACGATTTGTGCATTCTCGCCTGAAATGCCCTTTCTCCTTGCAACAAAAACAAGTAACTTTAGATTTATCAAATCCTAAAGTAGAAACATTAGCATCACGAAAATCATCTCTTCTAGTGATTTGTTTAAACTTCTCAGCTCTTCTTAACACGCTAGCCAAACACCACTTTATATCCATTAACTCCATTTCCTCAGCATCAATCTGATCGTAATCCTCTTTAGTCAACATTGGATTTCCGATCCTTCCTGCAACTAAACTTTCATAAGATTCTAACACGGTCACCAATAAAGACATATGACCTTTGGCAACCTCTTCCGAGAAATTCTGACCATTTTCAAGATTTAACGCAATGTTGCATTGTAATACTTTGCCATTCTTGGTTGCTGAAAAATTTGGATCGAATGATGGATATGAAGAGAATTCATTATTGTTGTTTGATTCCCGAGATGACATTCCAGAAGAACTTTTTGCATTGAAAGCAATTTCAATCTTTGGTGCAATGTTGGTCTTATCACTAGTACCTCCTTTGTAATACAGACCAATGTCTTGTTCACCATTAAAGTCCTTCATTCTCGCCATCTTTCGTTGTTCCATCTCTTGACCTTCGAGTTGTTCAATAAACGTGCTCAGCGTTAGATTATCAAATTCAGGTTTATTTTTCAACATCATAAGATACGTGCCCCAAACATCTTGCGGCAACGCATCGGCCAACTTTTCAATCCATTCTTCTTTATCTTTCTTGATGTTCAATCTCTTCATGTTAACCACCAAATTGCAATATCTTTCTATAATCTGCTTGGTGTTTTCAGTTTTTAATCCACGAAATAAATCAAATTCTTTCTTCAAAAGCGATTTTTTGTTCTTGATCATGTCTTCACTTCCAACAAACTTCGATTTTAGTTCTTTCCATATTGAATATGCACTTCCGTTGTGTTGTAATAAAATCAAAATTTCTTCCTTAATAGCTTGCTGCAATATACTAACCATCATCTTTTCACTTTTGTATTTCTTTTTCTCATCAACACTTAAATCTTTAATAGCAACATGTTCTCCGTCATCATTAACCGGTCTAATATAACGTGTTTCAACACATTCCCATGCATCTAAGTAATTTTCTTGAACCCAATTTTCAAAATGCTCCTCCCATCCACTATACTCCTCAATATTCATGAGCTTAGGCGGTTTTTGCATGGTGCCCATTTCATTTTCTAACATCGCATTCTGAGTCATAGTTATCGGGGTAGCAAATGCGTTGTAGAATTCGTTTTCCATGTTTCGGTTTTGAAAATTTCACAAACTCAGACTTTCAAACGAACTGAAGAATCTCAAACGAACTGACACTGGTGCGATCTGGAATTACCCACTTCGTGCGAACTGATGAATATCAAATGACCAGAGACTAACTCAAACGACCTGGTAACCTAAATTTACTCCATGCGAACTGATGATGTATCACACAAACTGATTTGATGCGAACTGGGATTAACAAAATTCAATTCATGCGAACTGAGACCAAATTCAAACGACCTGAACTAAATCTCAACTCGTGCGAACTGGGTTAATGCGAACTGATCCAAACCATGCAAACTGGAGGTATGTTTCACACGAATTGGACTTTTCACGCGACCTGACCACACTAAATGACCATTTCGGGCGAATTGAACTATGTTTCACACGACCTGGGGAGCAATTCGTACGAATTAATGCTGATGTCACACGTTCGGACTATTTTTTGACAAATTGATCAGGTTTTAGTTCGATTTTAGGTCTAATTCTTTCAAGGATTTGTTAAAACAGTGTTTCACATGTAATATGTGAAAATCAGTTCATTTTGACCGTAAAATCTCGATTAATTTTGAAAAAAAAACGTGAAGAAAGTGAGTAGAAGTGAGATTTTCGGATGAATCAAGCTGAATCGGTAAGAACTCTTCCTCCTGAGCTCTGATACCACTTGTAGGATCGTTGTCACGACCAAATGAGTCGATCAGAAGAGTTTCTGATCAAAACGAGAGGCGGAATCAGACATTTTGATATTGAATCAACTTGATTTGCACTAAGAAGTAGTTTAAATGTCTTCTGTATTGATTTGACACGATTACAGACCATTTGACACCTCGGTAGAGCTTCGCTACCGGAATTGCAAAAGTTACAAATGAAATCTCAAGTCACCTATTTATAGGAGATCCAGTCCCCACGAAACTGACACTGCCAGTTCGTGTGAACTGGACATTTTACTCTAAAACCCTATTTTCTAGGCTACCGAGCTCTATTCTATCCAATCTAAACACATGACTCGATACAAGACGAAGTCGACAGACATATGCACCAACAGATTTTGGTTATTGTTCAACAAGTCGGTCCCAATGCCGTTGAAATAAGCTCAATCAACATTCGTTTGACCCAGTTTCCTACACTTCTTAGGTTAAGGATATATATTTTTCATAATATACATATATGTTCAAAAATCAAAATTGAAAATATACATATATGTATATAGGCAAAAAAAAACTATTAAAAACGTACGATTAGAAATATTTTTTTTTTTTTTGCTTGGAGAAATTTATGGTTCAGAATGCTTTTTAAGTTTTTCAAATAGGATGTTATTCTCTTAGGACCATATTCTATATATATATATAGAGAGAGAGAGAGAGGATCAGGAGAAAATGGTTGGAAGTGTGAAAACAGTGAGACGGATCCTGGACGAACACGTGGCGCGATATAATCAAGGCGGAGGGGTTTTTTTTGTCTTTTTGTTTTTTTCAAATGCATCTCACACTCCGTTCTCATTTGTGGCGTGGAGGATTTTTTGGCGTGTAGTTAAAAATAAAAACTTCTTGGCGTTTTATTGTTTTTTAGATCTGTCGCGATGAATTAATCGTTTTTGTCTTACAAAGTAAATATCTTGGCGTTTATGGCGTTCCCAAATTCATTATAATCGATTAATAATTCAAACATTACAATTTTTTTGACGTTTTCTTGTATTTTTGCAGATCTGTCGTGATGAATTAATCCTTTTTGTCTTATAAAAGTAAACATCTCGGCGTCCATGGCGTTCCCAAATTCATTATAAACCATTAATAATTAAAACATTACAATTTTTTTGGCGTTTTATTTGTTTTTGTAGATCTGTCCAGATGAATTAATCCTTTTATCTTATAGAAGTAAATATCTTGGCGTTCATGGCGTTCCCAAATTCATTATAATTCATTAATAATTCAAAACATTACAACTAAGACGAAATCAAACTAAACTAATATTCTTCTGCAGACGGTATTACATCAGAGATGTACCCATCGCTTTGCTCATCACTTTCTTCGGACTCATTATCATTTAGGTCATTGGCGTATAACGCCATCAACTGGTTTAGCCTGTCTCGCATCCTATATTTAAATATAATCACAATCATGGGTGTTACAACGTGTGAAGGTTCTAAATCACAGAGTCGTTCAAGAAGGTGTAGTCTATCTGTGTTCAGCACTTCGTCCATCTTCAACAAATCCTCCTTCCCGTTTTCATAAGGCAGTTTCATCGTTCTTGATTGTTCATCCAAACTCCAACCGATAACTGTTGGTAGATCAAAAACGTCATCATCATTATCATCATCTGCTGGAAATATTCTCTTTAATCTTCTTATTACTGTTTGAGTCCTTTCACACTGGTTGGCCATTGGAACCCCAAGGGCCAGAATATCCCTCTGAACGACCTCATCCATACTAAGTATGGCGTTGATGGTCTTGACCTTCACCCTTCTCTTGTCTAAGAATTTTAGGACGAAATGTCCCACCGACGTATCAAACCTCCATGCAATAACCTGAGCCATTTTGATTTAAGTTGTATGGCGTTTTAGACAATTTGTGGCGTGTTAAGTTTGTTTACTTGTTCTACTTATATAATGACATTTTTTTTGTGCGAAGTAGATTAGGTCCATATGTTTTTGGCGCTAAGAAACAATAGTAATTATTTTTTTTTCATGTGTATTTTTTATATTTGTCGTGTGATGTAGGATGCAGACCTATAATGTGACAAACAAATATGACGTTTTGAAAATATAAAAAAATACAACTAATTAACTTTTGTAAGGCAAAATAAAATAGGTGAGGATAAACTCAATAAGATTTTGCTCAATAAGATGAACAAAATTACCACTTAAGAATTTTGTTCAACACATTGAGTGAAACTTTATTGAGAACAAAACTAAATCTCCAAGAACACTTGCCATGTGTGGTTTTTTGAACTTTCTGGCGTTTTATTGAGAACAAAACTGAATCTCTGAGAATTTTGACTTGGTGTGTTCGTATGTTGTTCATTTTGGAGTCGAGGGTCTCTCTGGAAGCAGCCTCTCTATCCTAGGCAAGGTCTGTCTACATCCCACCCTCCCAGACCCTATAAGTAGCTTTGCTATTTGTGGGTATGGTTGTTGTTGTTGTTGGCGTTTTATTATGTGGCGTTTGTTTTTGGTGTGATCAATGGAGGTCCCGAGACGTTGTTTATATAAGTTGTTTTTGGCGCGTAGTTTAGGTGGTAATTTATTATAATAAATGTTAGTAATAAAGTTTCTGTCGTTTCAGTTACAGTTTGTTCAGTTTTATCTGTTAAAGCTGTAAGGCGTCCTATCATTAAGTTTGCTGTTTTAGATAAAGATGATAAAATACAACTAATTTACTTTCACAAAAAAAAAATTAAAACTTCTCGTCAGAAGGGATTTCGTCTGAGAAGTATCCATCGCTCCCCTCATCTTCTTCGGATTCTTCATCTAGTTTCTCATCCAAGTCATCACTTTCAGTTTCATCGGTCTCTTGTTCTTGAAGATTTTGAACCCTCAATGTGAACATATCATGCAACAATGCCAATTTTACTGTCATGTATGTGTTCAAACATGTTGTGTTGTATAACTCCTCTAGGAACCCAAGACTCTGTTTGGTCACGATGTTTTCAAGCGTGTAGTCTTCCTGATCTCCGTTGTCACATACAACAGTCACCATGTCAGTGTCTTCATCAAAACGCCATGATCGGATGACTATGTCCATATTTGCATTTGCATTGTTCGATCCAAATTTTCTTGTTAATTTTCTTATAACCGTTTGTGTTTTCTCACAGAGGTTATCAAGAGGAACGCCAAGTGCTAGGATCCCTCTCTTTACTTCTTCTTCCACATTTATTATGGCTTTGATTGTTTTCACAAACACTCTTCTTTTGTTATAAAAAAGGATTACGAATCTATTGACTCTAAGGTTGAATCTCCATGAAACGATGTTTGCCATTTTATTCTTTCAGAGTTTTCTTTTTAAATCTGGCGTTTTGGTTAAATATGGCGTTTTTTAGTATGATCAATGGAAATGATGGTAACATCGTTTACATAATGATGTTTTTGGCAAGTAGTTTAGGATGAAATTTTTTATAATAAATGTTAGTAATAAAGTTTCATTTACTGTTTGTTCACCTCTATCTGTTAAAGCTGCAACGCTTTTCATCATTAAGTTTGGCGTTTTTGTATGAATGGCGTTTTAGATAAATATGGCGTTTCATCTGGAAGGGACTGATGTGTATGGCTTGTAGGTTAAGGCAGGAATTTTAATGGCGTTTTGTTCATGAGTTTGGCGTTTTGTATTAGAGCAATAAAAATACCCTTTTACCCTTAATGAAGCGAGTGCACGTAATAAAGTTGATGTTATTTATGAAAACGCCACCGCGCCATCCTAATCCATAGATTGTTTTGATTCAACGGATGAGGGGCGTTCTCACCGTTTTCACACTTTTAGGTGTTTTCCCTAAATCCTGCCCGTATATGTGTGTGTGTGTGTGTGTGTGTGTGTGCAAGGTAGAGTCCATGCGAGAACTACCTTTTGTTGCGAGAACCGCGAGAACCAATGTGAACACAACAAAATAAACCTACCACACCACCAAAAATCTAAAAAGAAAACCTAAAAACCTAACCCCCCCCCCCCCAAAAAAAAAAAAAAAAAAAACTAAACTCCCTCCCTCCACCCCCCCCCCCCCCCAAAAAAAAAACCTAAACCCATCCCCCTATCCCCACCCAAGTTAAATGCTAAAAACTAAACCCTCAAAAAAACCTAAAAAATCTTTAAAAATCTAAAAAACACACAATTTTTTTATTTTTTATTTAAATCGCTACTTTTAGTAGCCAAATTTTTTTTAAAATTTTTAATAACGAAAACTAGCGAATTTTCCATAAAAATATTAAAAAAAATTGTGTGTTTTTTAGGTATTTTTGGTTGTGTTCACATTGGTTCTCGCAATAAAGGGTGGTTCATAAATGATCCTTCACCTATATATATATGGGAGGGTTTAAATGAGAACGCTAAATATCGCGAGAATCGTGAGAACGAATAAAAAAAACCATGCGAACTTGGTAAAAAAACAATTCAAATTCAAAATTTTCTTTTTACACTTATCATTGTTTTTCAAATACAATGTTAGAAATTAAATTCACACATTTAAATTTATGTCAATTCGTAAATAATGAAAATTCACACATGTGTAAGTTTATCATTTACACATGTGTAAATTTGTTATTTTTACACATGTGTAAAAAATCTAGTAAGAGTGATTTTAAGATGAGAAATGAATTATTTGATGTTGTGAATTCTTTTTTGATGTTGTATTTTAATTAGAATGAAGTTTGTGTTAAAAAAAATCGGTTTTGATTGGTTTTTTCATTCGTTCTCATGGTTCTCGCAATAGTTAGCGTTCTCAAGATAACAACACACACACACACACACACATATATATATATAAACGAGATCAGGAGAAAACGCTCAAAAGTGTGAGAACGGTGAGAACGCTTCCTGGCCTAACACATGTCACGCGGCCTAGAAAAGGGCGGAGGGGCTTTTTTGTCCTTTCATATTTCTTTTTTAAACGCGTGTCACATCCCGTTTTCATTTTTTGGCGTTTAATAAATACGCCGCGTTTTATTGTTTGTAGATCAGGATCACAGTTAATATTTTTGGCGTTTTAATTATGTTTTGGCGTTTTTATTGTTTTTCTTTTTTAAATGAGGATGCCTGTCTATGATGTAAAAAACATCAGTAATTTTCTTGATGTTTATTATATCAAAATAGGATACAGGTCTATAATTTGACAGAAAATTATGGTGTTTTGAAAAGATAAATAAATTCAGTTATCCATGTATTGGCATTTAATTTAATTAATGTTTGGTAATAATGTTACCGTCTCTTCATTTTACTGTTTGGCAATTACTGTTTCGTTCAATTTCATCGGTGAATTAGTGTTGATTTTTAATTAATACCTTGTTTGGCGTTTTTGGCGTTTTATAGCAACATTGTGCTTTGCTAGCATCCGTTCTCTCTGTTTTCACACTATCAGTCGTTTTGCTGTTTTTGGCGTTTTATATTAAATTTTTTTTAGTCGAGAATTAGATAATAAAATCAGAGAATTAGATAACAAACAATAGAAACTGAAAAAATAAAATAAAAAATATAATCTAATTTCTCTTCTAAATCTTCACTGTCATCAGCCTCTTCTGCTTTAACATTTTTGGCGTTTTGAACCTGTTTTTGAATACCTTATGTAGATCCTTTTTTCCTACATAATGCTCGTCTTCATTAAGGGGTAAAAGTCTTTTTTTCTTCGTTTTTTCATGAAATTTTGTCCATCTCATTCAGCAAAAGCTTATAGATATACCCACCTCAGATTAGAATCCATTCAGTGAGACTTCATGCAAAACAATACTCAATAAAGAAGAAACGACGTTCCGCATCTGTGGCTTTTTTAAGTATCTTTTTTGGCGTTTAAAGTGTTGGAAAGATGGAGTTTATTTTTTTGGTGGTGTGATCAGTTGATTGTGCAGATACGTCTCTCTTATAGGATGTTTTTGGCGTTTATTTTAGGCGGGATTTTTATTTATAATAAATGATATTAATAAAGTAGCGATCTTTTCGGTTACTGTGGGTATTTTTTACTGTTTTTCAGGTTTTTATGAGTTTTTATGGTCTTAGACATTCCATCTTCCAAGTTTGGCGTTTTTTAATGGCTTTAAGTAGTTTTTGGCGTTTGTTTCCATTTTTAGCTTTTAATAATTCTTCTCTAAATTACTTTTATTATAGGTTGGGAGTTTTTGGTGTTTTACTTCATTATGGAGTTTCACAATACTTAAGACTTTTGGCGTTTTATTAATATAATGTTATTTTTTTTATTTTAAGTTGAAAAATACATAACAAACAACAGAAAAAGAAAATTAAAAAAATAAAAATAGAAACAATTCATCTTTCAAATCTTCACTGTCGTCAGTCTCTTTCTTCTTTGAAACATGTTCACTGACGGTTTGGCTTTGTTATGCTTGTGTTTTTTTGGCCGTTTGGAAAGGCAATATGACATGAGTTTTTTGTTTGAATATGTATCTTCAAACCACTCATCAGTGTCATTCATCTAATTCTTGCCATTATAATATTCATCAATAACAAAACACAAAAACTGACATAAGTTTGACCCCAGTATCTTTTTCTTGAAGTTTTTTCCATCTCATTCAGCAAAATGTTATTTGAGTCGCAGCACCTCAGGAAAGAATGCATTTTCCGAAACTTCGTGTAGAACAATATTGAATATACAATAAACGATTTTTTGCATTTTTTGCGTTTTTCTGAGGAAATAGCGTATCTGAAAGAAAAGTCAATTTTTTGGAAATTTTTTATATTTGAGAGATTTGGCGTTTTCTAAGATGATGGGTATATAGTAAAATATGGCGTTTTTGAGTAGGTGTGTTTGATGTTTTGGATTTTTTTGGCGTTGTAAGATGAATGTTATATAGTAGAAATATGGCGTTTTCAGGTTGGGGAGTTGTGTTCTTATGTATGAGAATGTTTTGTTTATATAGGGATGTGTTTTGGTCAATAATGGCGTTTTATTCATTAGTTGGCGTTTTTGGTATAGAAGTGTAAAGACCTTTTACCCTTAATGACGCGCTTCGACTCAATAGAATTCATGTTATTTACGAAAACGTCACCGCGCCAATCTTGTACATAGATTGTTTTGATCGGACGATCCATAAGCGTTCTCACCGTTCTCACACTTTTCATCGTTTTCTCTAAATCCTGACCCTATATATATATATATATATATATATATATATATATATATATATATATATATGATTATATTTTCTAAAAACACACCATAAAATTCATAAATTCATTACTTTACTTTAGTTTTAGTATAGTATTGCTACATTTTTATGTTTTAAAAGAATAACGTTCTTTCTAAAATTTTGTTTCCCTATTAATTATAAAGCTGGAGGGTGTGGGAGGAGCTTTATCAACGCCCCATCATACAGGCCTCTCCCCTTAACTTGAAGGGTGTGGGATAAAGCCCCTTCAAGCTATAGCGCACCCCATTTAACCAATCTTTCATCTCAATCAAAACAAAAGTGGCACAACCATGATGAAGCCACATCAATGGAGCCCCCTCCTTAACAACCTAGGTGTGGTGATGGAGCCCCTGTGACGCTATACATGGCTGAGGTGGCACGATGAAGCCCCCACACCCTCTCGTTCAAACTTGCTACAATTGTGCATCTAGCTTCCAAGGCATGATGAATTACAAAAGGCAAAGGCAAGCGAGGTTGAAAAGTTATTGGAACTGGGTGAAATCAATTCGGGGAAAGGACAGAATCAACTTGGGACATTAAGAAGAGCTGGTGATACTCGTTGGGGGTCTCACTATAACTCCGTTTGTAGTTTGATTAAGATGTTTGATGCCACTCGTGTTGTTCTCGCAGGAATAATCGATGACGTAGCTCATACTACTTTTGCTCAACGTGGAGATGCTGAAGGAGCTTGGCGTAACATGCAATCATTTGAGTTTGTCTTTATTCTTCACTTGATAGAGAAAGTAATGGGAAAAACCGAAATACTTTCTCAAGCATTACAAAGGAAATCCCAAGATATTCTGAATGCCATGGAATTAGTTTCGGCAACAAAGATTACTCTAAATAATTACAGAAACGATGGATGGGATTCTTTAATTAAAGAAGTTACTTTGTTTTGTAACAAACATCTAATAGAAGTTCCGGATATGAAAGCTCCATTTACATCTACTCGGTATCGGGCTCGTAAAAACGATCTTCAATTTACATTTGAACATTATTACCGAGTAGATCTGTTTACATCCACATTGGATAAACAGATACATGAGTTAAATAGTAGATTCAATGAGCGCACGATTGAGTTGTTATCTCTTAGTTCTAGTCTAGTTTCAAAAGTGATTAACGTTGATCAGATTTGTCTTCTAGTTGAGAAGTTTTATCATGAAGATTTTACTGACAAAGAGATCACTGGGTTACGAAGACAGTTAGAGCTTTTTAATGTTGAATTGTCAAAGAATATCAGGCTAAGTAGTGTATCAACTCTTTCTGATCTATGCAAAACTCTTGTGAAAACTAACAAACGAGAGGAGTACGCTTTGGTTGATAGAGTTGTTCGGCTAATCTTGACACTTCCAGTTTCAACTGCAACAACAGAGCGGGGATTTTCAGCAATGAAAATATTCAAGAATCGCCTTCGCAATAAAATGGCTGATGAATATCTCACAAATAGCTTGGTGATTTACATAGAAAAAGAAATTGCTGATAAGTTTGATTCGGAAGACATAATTGATGAATTCAAAAATCTTAAAGGTCGTCGGGCTGAGTTGTAATTCTTCGTCCAGGTTCCATTTATCTCATATCTTTATATATATATAAGTCTTTTGTTTGTTATACAATATTTTGTTTTTCTATGTGCAAGAACGGGTCCTTTAAATAAGTGATTTTTTTTAGTTTTATTTGGAACTATTATTATTTGACCCGACTTGAATCGAATAGCCGATCTGACCCGACCCGAAACATAACTATAGGAAAAAAAAATTTGAGTCCCATCACTTTACGCCCACTCGAAACTTTTGGTCAAGCTCCGCCACTGTGTGCAGCTAACATATTATAATAAAATGTTCAACCTACATATGTTGCTGATTTGAGTATATAAATAGACACAAATACTGTTGCGATTACAACTTACGAATGTACACATGCTGGCGTCTTCATATGATTTATGGCCTCCTTTGATTATTTCTTAGTTTGGGAAGTCTTTGAAATCATTTGTATAATATTGTTCATTTTCTTTAAAAGACAACAATAATCATATGTTGACAGAAAGAACCGCATGGATTAGATTGCTAATTCCATACATTAGAATAATGATACCAAAGTCTTAAGATGGTTAAAGTTTTTTGAATATGGGCAAATGCCACAAAAGTCCATTGTGGTTTATAATGATTGTTGAAATGGTCATTAAAGAATATATTTTGTTGATTAAGTTATTAAAGAATTTTTTACTTGTTTACACTAATGTAAATGATGTAAATCGTGATGATTAAGGGTTATAAACTAGAATAATATCTAATATAATATTAAGGTTAAATTACACTTTTTGTCCTTTATGTTTGTATTGGATTACAATTAATATCCTTTAACTTTAATAATTACACTCACAATCCTGTATTTGGAAAATACATTACACCCTATATCCAATGGATAACCTTTAACTTCAACTAGGTGTAGGACCCGTGTAACCACACGGGTAGGTTTAGTAATGATCGAAATCAAATACTAAAAAACAGATTATAATATATCATTTAAATTTTGGTCTTTAGTTCTATATCTTTATAAAGTAATGTTAGAAAAGATTTGTTATATTACTAAAGATTTTATAACACACTTACATATGGAAAGATTTGTTATATTACTAAGGAATAAAGCTTTTAACACACTTCATTTGTAACACACTTACATATGGAAAAATTTTAACCGTCGATATTTTAAACCTTTTTACTCAAATTTAGTATATTACATAATTTTATTACAACTCAACCGTAAGCAATAGTTGTTAGCAGCTCATTACACTCAATAACTAAACCGAAGAACACATTTTTTTATTAAACAAACATCTTCGCGTGTTACTTAAAACAAAAATACATCCCAAAATCGTTCTAGAAAGAATCTAAACCCTCGAAGCACATTCTAGCAAAAAAAGTAGTTCTCATCCAGCAAATAAAGATCATTTTCATTAAGAGAACCAGTCTCCGTTGTTCAGCACATACGTAACTCCCAATAAGTATTTTTCCGTCAATTTGCTCATCCATGTGAATAGATAGAACTGGAAGTCAAAATAAATAATCATAATTATTTTATTTACAGTAATAAAGACTCCAACTTTTCCATAGTAATTACACATAACAAAAGTTTTATTCATACCTTGAATCCCTTGACTATGGGCTAAGTGGCTAATAAGAGCCGTTTTGCCTGCACCAGCTGGACTGTAAAGAAGAACAGGTCACCTCTGACTCACTGCCAACCGTACCATTTCAAAATTTTTCTTCACAACAGATGTTAACACATAAGGTCTTCCACTTTTACTCGTATCCCTAATACAACATTTGGAAAAAAAAAAAAAAAAAAAACCCTTTAATCAGCCATCCATTGTTTTGAATTGAAAATACCGAAAGTAGTGTGCCATGTTGCCTCCAAACGTATGTCTTGTAGTTCAAAAGAAGACAATTTGCTTTCCGTAAAGGGTTCAAGATACCAGCCGACTTTCTCCAACGATACATTCTGAAGATACTCCTTCCACTTATAAAAGGGATCAAACACAAAATCATCAAATACAAACAATAAAAGTAATATTAAGAGTTGAAAAAAGCCAAAAACTAACCACGATAAACACTCAACTGCTACTTCATCATCAACATAAATAATCACGTATAATCACAATTGTTTTATTTACAGTAATACAAACTCCAACTTTGCCCTAGTAATTGCACATAACAAAAGTTTTATTCATACCTTGAATCCCTTGACTATGGGCTAAGTTGCTAATAAGAGTTGTTTTCCTTGCGCCAGCTGAACCGTAAAGAAGAACAGGCCACCTCTGACTCACTGCCAACCATACCATTTCAAAACTTTTCTTCACAGCAGATGTTAACACAAAGGTCTTCCACTTTTACTCGTATCCCTAATACAACATTTGGAAAAAAAAAAAAAAAAAACCTTTAATCAGCCATCCATTGTTTTGAACTGAAAATACCGAAAGTAGCGTACCATGTTGCCTCCAAACGTATGTCTTGTAGTTCAAAAGAAGACAATTTGCTTTTCGTAAAGGGTTCAAGATACCAGCCGGCTTTCTCCAATGATACATTTTGAAGATACTCCTTCCACCTATAAAACGGATCAAACACAAAATCATCAAAAATACAAACAATAAAACTAATATTAAGAGTTGAAAAAAGCCAAAAACTAACCACAATAAACACTCAACTGCTACTTCATCATCAATACAAAGTCGGAAAATGTCCGGGAACTCGTCTTCAAAACGGTGCATTTGTGTGTATGCATACCGCATGGAGTTGGTTTTTTCTTCTTTGCCATTCTCTGTCTAGGCCAGAGGACAGATCAAGCGTCGCGTCTGCATCATTCCATGATAATCCATCTCCGTACATCTGATATTAATGTTTCTAAACATTAATGCCTCATCGAATTCATGGTCCTTCAAAAACTATTTTTTATTCGAATACAAGTCTTAAAAAATCGTCTGTTTTAACCCAACAGTGGTTTCAAACCACCTTTTAACCCAACAGTGGTTTCAAACATCTGTTTTCATTCATCTGTTGACCAAAGTCAACAGATGTATCAACCATTGTTTTATTTTCCCCTGAATAGCTCTGACGTATAATATTCAGAAAAATAACTCAAACACTTATTATAACTATTTTGTATTCGAATATAAGTCTTAAAAAATCGCTTGTTTTAACCCAACAGTAGTTTGCACATAGGTATGAGATTATCACATAACTTAAATTCAATTTCAAACATGGATGGAATATCGCTATCTGAAACACCTCGGCATGGATGGAGATAAAAATAAAAATTTAAGTTACAATTATTGGTACATAAAAAAAAATTTTAACCACTTTTTTTCCAAAATAAGGACAAGAAGAAAACATACAAGTTTGCTAATAGATCCAAAGGTAAGTGCCATTTTTCCGGTCCCTGAAATTGTTATAAATAATAAATAAATCAGCATACCGAAGCTTAAAAAAAAAAAAAAAACTGTTTGTAGTATAAGGTTTAGAAGTTATGACCTCTGTAATCCACATTAACATTTCTAAGCTAGAAGGTTTGTGCATAACCGCAGTAGCATCTTCGCAAAACTTCCGGAAAGCAGTTGCACACGCGTGTGAGCATAAAGGTTCTGACATACCAGCTGCAAAAAATAAACTGAAAACAATATACCAGTTAAGAGCATGAAGGAAGATAAAAACACCTAAAATAATATAGTAAGTGCTACATTTATCCAATTTTAAAGAAGAATTTCCTTACAGCAATGGTCTGGCATCAGTTATGTAAGAAGACATCCACTTCGAATAGGAACCAATAACATCCGCAAGTGATCTATGTACCTAAAATAAACCCAACAAAGAGTATAATATAATATTCAGTTCTGCATTATGGATGTTTTTTTACATATTAAAACATTACTTGAATTAAAAACAGTAGTAAGTGACCTACAATAGACATAAAGCCTTTTGGTTCATATGATTCCCTGTCACACAAAATTGTCACCAAGTGCAAAACCATGGAGAGATCAAATGTTTGGCCTTCATGCAGTACTACATCAGCCACCTGTAACAAACAATGATTTTTTTTACTGAAGATATTTATCTAATCTTATACTACAATCTAGTAGAAGTAACTGACCACATTAAGCAAATAGAAACACACCTATGTTTTGTCTTTCGAAGCCTTATTCACCACAACCGAAACCTGCATATCAACAACCCAAATCACAAGTCAACACCAAATCAACAAAATTAAGTAATAACACAGCTTATCTTTAAAAAAATACAATAATCTCACCAAAAGACCTTCAAAATGATGCAAATATCAGATATCATTGCGAGTTATGAAATGAGTGATGCGGGGTTACAATCTGATGTCTAGGAAGCATCTGCCAAAAGAAAACTACAATATACAATCCTGCAAACGCTCTCTTCACAACTCCATCAACAGGTATCAGATATCCACAAATAACATTTATCATAAATCACAAATAATCATATAATTAACATCAAATTAAGCCTTAAACCAGTTTAACAGCAAGTAACTCCACCGAATCCAGATTCATCCCCATATAAACCTTACCAAACGCTCCACAATCGATTAATTCCCCTTTCCGCAACCGGATCTGAGAACCGACCTCTTCTTTCTTCATCCTCCTCGGTGGCGGTAGTACTTGAAACAGTGTTTTGAAACCAGTGTATGTTTACCATAAAACATGAATTAAGCAAATCTTCAATCACATTGAGTTAAAATAGTGTTTTGAAACCGGTGTTCTGGATTAAAACAGTGTTTGAAACCACTGTTGGGTTAAAACAGTGTTGTTAAAACAGTGTTTTGAAACCACTTTTGGCTTAACAGTATTTGAAACCACTGTTGGAATAAAACAGTGTTGTTAAAACAGTGTTTGAAACCACTTTTGGGTTAAAACAGTGGTTTCAAACACTGTTTTAAACCAACAGTGGTTTCAAACACCGTTAACCCAAAAGTGGTTTCAAAACACTGTTTTAACCCAACAGTGCTTTCAAACACTGTTTTAACCGAAAAGTGGTTTCAAAACACTGTTTAACCCAAAACAGTGGTTTCACTTACCTGCAAAAATGTACACTTACCTTCTTCATCTTTGAAAGTCTTTCTTTGTTGTTCATAGAAAATAAAGACCTGTTTGTTTCCAGCCAACATATGTATGAACACCTCAATATTTCAGAACCATGAGAGCTTCAAATGGGCATTCTTCTTCAGCATCACTTTTTGCAAGAAAAAAAAAAGTGGATATTAAGAGTAATCATATCAAAATCATCCCAAAAAAAATAAATAAAAAGACAAAAAATTAAAAAAAAATCAAAAATTTAAAAAATCAAAAAATAAAAAAATTTAAAAATAAAAAAACTTTAAAAAATTCAAAAAATTAATAAAAAATTAAAAATATTTAAAAAATAAAAAAAACAAAAATTCTTTCAAAATACACAAACAATAAGACATTTAGAATTGAATTGAAAACCGAGAGGTGATGTTTAGAACGTTGAATTAAGATGATCAACGGTCACCTGCAACGGCTTCTTGTGCGGTTTTTGCGTGTTCCGCTATGAGATTATCTTTGGCGTTGCATTCACAGAGAAGCGGAGCTACCTTTTCATGGAGGTTTTTCACAGTCCTTTGTAAAGTTGCTTCTTTATTGTACTGAAGCCTCTGTTGCATAAATAAAAACATGTTTTGTTTAGTATATTAATTAGTAGTTAACACATTTGATCACTTTACAAAATATTTTTAATCAAATGTACAGAATAAGTTACAAACAACAATAAAAAGGGTTGGTATACATTTACTTTAAACTGCAAAATAGGTATAATATTTCCTTCCCAAAAGAATGACACACTTACTCATCATCTTCGAGGCTCCATGCCTCTATCTGCCCCACCCAACCACCAATTTTGATGATTTTCGGTAGTACCGAGCTCATCGCTACCTTATTCCCAACACAAGAACATTTCAGCAACACTTAATCACCATCTTTAGTAGCAACCCAAATGCCAAAAGTTTCAGAATATACACGATCAAGAGCCCCACTTAGAGAAGCTTTCTGAACGATTTGCATAACTTTCTAAACTATATTCGCCCACTTGATTGGTTCTGCAAACGAAAGGAAAATATGAATGTTGCTAGTAAGATCCAAGGTTTTAAAAACCGGTTTATAAAACTGGTACATTACTTGTCTCGCTGTCGTTGAATACGCATTTATAGCACCGGAGTAATGCCTTGGCACACCAGGTGCCAGTTTCCCTTCAGCTTGAAGGCGGACTTTCACTAAATCGGTAGGATTCGCTACAGATATAGCAACAGCACCTGTGGGGAATAATAATAATAATAATTAAACATTTCCTAAAAGAAAACAAACAATCACCATTAACTCCTTCCATTGCGCCATTCACAACATGATGCGCCATTCACAAAATAATATAGTAAGTGCTACATTTATCCAATTTTAAAGAAGAATTTCTTTACAGCAATGGTCTGGAATCAGTTATGTAAGAAGACATCCACTTCGAATAGGAACCAATAACATCCGCAAGTGATCTATGTACCTAAAATAAACCCAACAAAGAGTATAATATAATATTCAGTTCTGCATTATGGAGGTTTTTTTTACATATTAAAACATTACTTGAATTAAAAACAGTAGTAAGTGACCTACAATAGACATAAAGCCTTTCGGTTCATATGATTCCCTGTCACGCAAAATTGTCACCAAGTGCAAAACCATGGAGAGATCAAATGTTTGGCCTTCATGCAGTAATACATCAGCCACCTGTAACAAACAATGATTTTTTTACTGAAGATATTTATCTAATCTTATACTACAATCTAGTAGAAGTAACTGACCACATTAAGCAAATAGAAACACACCTATGTTTTGTCTTTCGAAGCCGTATTCACCACAACCGAAACCTGCATATCAACAACCCAAATCACAAGTCAACACCAAATCAACAAAATTAAGTAATAACACAGCTTATCTTTAAAAATATACAATA
Source organism: Helianthus tuberosus (assembly GCA_030545235.1). Classification (NCBI taxonomy): domain Eukaryota; kingdom Viridiplantae; phylum Streptophyta; class Magnoliopsida; order Asterales; family Asteraceae; genus Helianthus; species Helianthus tuberosus. The sequence continues at coordinate 163,474,982 of CM060360.1, forward strand.
ATCTCACAAAAAGACCTTCTAAATGATGCAAATATTAGATATCATTGTGAGTTATGAAATGAGTGATGCGGGGTTACAATCTGGTGTCTAGGAAGCATCTGCCAAGAGAAAACTACAATATACAATCCTGCAAACGCTCTCTTCACAACTCCATCAACATGTATCAGATATCCACAAATAACATTTATCATAAATCACAAATAATCATATAATTAACATCAAATTAAGCCTTAAACCAGTTTAACAGCAAGTAACTCCACCGAATCCAGATTCATCCCCATATAAACCTTACCAAACGCTCCACAATCGATTAATTCCCCTTTCCGCAACCGGATCTGAGAACCGACCTCTTCTTTCGTCATCCTCCTCGGTGGCGGTAGTACTTGAAACAGTGTTTTGAAACCAGTGTGTGTTTACCATAAAACATGAATTAAGCAAATCTTCAATCACATTGGGTTAAAACAGTGTTTTGAAACCGGTGTTCTGGATTAAAACAGTGTTTGAAACCACTGTTGGGTTAAAACAGTGTTGTTAAAACAGTGTTTTGAAACCACTTTTGGGTTAACAGTGTTTGAAACCACTGTTGGAATAAAACAGTGTTTTGAAACCACTTTTGGGTTAACAGTGTTTGAAACCACTGTTTTAACCCAAAAGTGGTTTCAAAACACTGTTTTAACATCACTGTTTTAACCCAACAGTGGTTTCAAACACTGTTTTAACCGAAAAGTGGTTTCAAAACACTGTTTAACCCAAAACAGTGGTTTCACTTACCTGCAAAAATGTACACTTACCTTCTTCATCTTTGAAAGTCTTTCTTTGTTGTTCATAGAAAATAAAGACATGTTTGTTTCCAGCCAACATGTGTATGAACACCTCAATATTTTAGAACCATGAGAGCTTCAAATGGTCATTCTTCTTCAGCTTCACTTTTAGCAAGAAAAAAAAAGTGGATATTAAGAGTAATCATATCAAAATCATCCCAAACAAAATAAATAAAAAAAACAAAAAATTTTAAAAAAATAAAAATCAAAAAATTTTAAAAATCAAAAAATCAAAAAATAAAAAAATTTAAAAATAAAAAAAACTTTAAAAAATTCAAAAAATTAATAAAAAATTAAAAATATTTAAAAAATAAAAAAAATCAAAAATTCTTTCAAAATACACAAACAATACACAAACAATAAGACGTTTAGAATTGAATTGAAAACCGAGAGGTGATGTTTAGAACGTTGAATTAAGATGATTAACGGTCACCTGCAACGGCTTCTTGTGCGGTTTTTGCGTGTTCCGCTATGAGATTATCTTTGGCGTTGTATTCACAGAGAAGCAGAGCTCCCTTTTCTTGGAGGTTTTTCACAGTCCTTTGTAAAGTTGCTTCTTTATTGTACTGAAGCCTCTGTTGCATAAATAAAAACATGTTTTGTTTAGTATATTAATTAGTAGTTAACACATTTGATCACTTTACAAAATATTTTTAATCAAATGTACAGAATAAGTTACAAACAACAATAAAAAGGGTTGGTATACATTTACTTTAAACTGCAAAATAGGTATAATATTTCCTTCCCAAAAGAATGACACACTTACTCATCATCTTCATGGCCCCATGCCTCTATCTGCCCCACCCAACCACCAATTTTGATGATTTTCGGTAGTACCGAGCTCATCGCTACCTTATTCCCAACACAAGAACATTTCAGCAACACTTAATCACCATCTTTAGTAGCAACCCAAATGCCAAAAGTTTCAGAATATACACGATCAAGAGCCCCACTTAGAGAAGCTTTCTGAACGATTTGCATAACTTTCTAAACTATATTCGCCCACTTGATTGGTTCTGCAAACGAAAGGAAAATATGAATGTTGCTAGCAAGATCCAAGGTTTTAAAAACCGGTTTATAAAACTGGTACATTACTTGTCTCGCTGTCGTTGAATACGCATTTATAGCACTGGAGTAATGCCTTGGCACACCAGGTGCCAGTTTCCCTTCAGCTTGAAGGCGGACTTTCACTAAATCGGTAAGATTCGCTACAGATATAGCAACAGCACCTGTGGGGAATAATAATAATAATAATAATAATAATAATAATAATAATAATAATAATAATAATAATAATTAAACATTTCCTAAAAGAAAACAAACAATCACCATTAACTCCTTCCATTGCGCCATATTCACAACATGATGAGCCGGAACATCATAAACTTGCCTGGTAGTCGTTGCAGGCCCAAACACTCTATCTGCACTTAAATACCATACAAAATCAAGAAACCAAAAAGCTCCCAACTTTCTAACAAAAACCCCCACAATTAGCTAACAAACATAATTAAAAAAAAAACCTACAAAACAGTAGTACAACTATAAATTAAACTAACCGAAACCATAAGCAAAAGCGGGATTAAACTCATTCTGAATGGAATAATCTCCATCAGCAAACCATGCCACCTCATCCCCTTTCCCAATCTCCCTTGAACTGTCACAGATGATCACACACTTTTACGTTTAATTTTAAGCATAAAAAACAAAACAAAACAAAACAAACCCATCTAATCTAATTCAAGTGAAACAACAAACTTACTTGAGGGGACGAAGCCTGATGGTGACAGTGACATTTTCTTTAACTTTGTGTGAAGAAATATGAACAATACATGTTAATTTGCGAAGTAGATAAATCTGCACAAACCTTAAATCTTCAATCAAATTAGCAATACCCAACTTCACAAACCCTGAATCGAAAAACAACCTCAATCAATCAAAGAAAACCCACGTTACATTACGAAGAACCGAGAAAAAGTAACTAAACCCTAATTTCTAAATTTGACCCAAATAATCAAACCAAACCAAAAAATGAAAACAAAATGCAAGATAAAAAATCAAAATCAGACAAAATGTTTTAGAATAATTAGGGTTCAGGTGAGTCTTACCCATCATCATCATCATCATCATCATCATCATCACCACACTTTCGTATATCTCAGATGATGGTTACATCATCTTCATCGATTTCGCAAACCAAAAAGAACTCAGATGAACCAGTGTCATCATCATTGGTTCAAGCAACAGTAACTCGACACCGTAGCATCGAAGCAACCCAAAAAAATCAAGAATTTCAAGAACCATCATAAAAAAACAAACTAAAACCAGCGGGTAGTCATTAATTGCTAAAATCAGTTATATCTAAAAATCAGTGAAGATTGTTACCATTAATTGCTAGCCATTCGTTAAGATCTTCTCCAGGGGGTAGGCAAATGGCTTCCCTCAAATTTCCACTACCCAAAGTTGCATCAATGTGCTTTTTAAGCTGTGCGCCCTGAATACGTAGTATAAATAAATCGAGCACATCAAGTAAGTTTGATAAACAATAAAAAATCAATTAAAACAATGCGTGCATGTAAACCATGGCTATCTTATGTTAAATATATCAACTATTATGCCATGCACCAGACCTGTCTAAGGGAAGACCTCGAGTCCATGAAGCGACGCAACCTCATAGATTTATCTTGAACAACATTGTTTGAAAATTTCTGATTTTTGTTCTGCGTATCATCAAATAGCAATTTAATTAAGATCAGAAAACTATTATAAATAACATACATAAGCACATCAAAGAGAGGGTCTCTTACAGGAATACTTTACTTCTTGCCTTTATTAGCACCGGTTCCATTCTTAGACATCTTGATAATATCATCTAACAAACAGAATTATAAGTTTTAGGTCAAATAAATAACCTGACAGGAATGAAATATATAATCAGTTGAAACAGAAGTGTTTTTTATACCTAATGACATGTCCATTTTCTTCTCAGTCATTGCAATTGCGGCAGTTGTAAGTGGTTTTGGTGCCATCTATAAAAATTTCCACAAGACACGTAAGCTTAAAAAACAAAGATCCACACATTATACGCATATGTATTTTATGAACCCCATAATGTAACAAACAATCAAAGATTCAGGCATAGATTTGTAACATCTCCCAACCGATTACCAAATACCACAAAGATTAGCCTACAGTCAAAGCGAAAATAAACTAAGAACCCTAATTTCATCCAACAAATAACAGAAGTTCAATCAATTTCAAACGATTAAAGATTCAACATCTCCAAACCAATTACTGAAAACCACAAGATTAACCTACAGTCAAGCCAAAACAGCTTAAAACCCCTAATTTCATCCAACAAATAACAGAAGTTCAAACAATTTCACACAATTTCACCACATATGATCCATACAAACGCATAAAAAAACGGAATGATATCACAAACACGAAAATTGTACGGCTGATTACCTGATTCGATGGAGGAATACGACGGAGGTGCGCGTGATTGAAGGTTATGGTTCTGATTTACGACGAGTTTGGAAACGGTGAGCTGAAGATGGAATATAATTAGGATTGAAGGACGTGGTGGAGGAAACGGTGAATCGACGGTCGCCGGAGAGTTGTTCGCCGGCGATTGAAGGTTAGTGATGGTGGTTATCTTCAGAAGTTTAGACTCAGATCCAAGCAAACACTGATGGTTTAAGTGTTGTTTGAAATTGTTTGACTCAGAAGTTTAGACTCAGATCCAAGCAAACACTGACGGTTCTGATAGTTTAGACTCAGATCCAAGCAAACACTGATGGTGGTTATCTTCGCCAGCGATTGAAGGTTAGTGATGGTGGTTATCTTCTGAGTCTAAATTTTATGGCCAGCGATGGTGCATATCTTCAGAAGTTTAGCGATTGAAGGTTGTCGATGGTATTGAGAGAGAGAGTTTTGTCTAGGGTTTTATTGGAATGAAGAGTGTGGAGGAGAGAGAGCAGATAAATATTGTTTGAATTTTGAAATTGGAATTCTGAAAGTGGAGCCAAATATTGTTTATGTATTATTATTTATTATTAAGATATTAAATAAAGTTGGAAAGATTTTGAAATTGGAATTATGACATTATCATTGACATGTGGCATACCTTAGAATTTGACACATAGGCAGATTTACATCAGCCAATCTTCTCTTATTATAGATAGTATAGATAATTACACTCACAATCCTTTATTTGGAAAATACATTACACCCTAGATCCTTTAGCACTAACCCGGTTAAAATTTTCAGATAAGTTTAGTCAAGTGACTTGCACATGAGGGTAGATGAGTAATTTTACTTATTTATAAATTAAAAAAATTATATATACACACACAACAAAACCCATATCTTTTTCTCTCAGCTATCCCCCCACCCTCCCAATAACCTCCACCACCGTCGAATCCCACCGCCGCCACCGTATCCAGCAACCACCACCACCGAATCGAGCCCTACCACCACTGGATCCAGCCTCCAGAAACACACATCTCTAAGTAACCCTAACCCCTAGATCCATCGAAATGAACATGATTCGATCAATGTTTGTAAGAATCACCATAGGGTTTTTTATCATGGAGTGTAAACAAGTAATAAAAGCACAATAGAAATTACCCTATAAGGCGTTAAAACAGAGCAGGAAGAACTTCGCCGGAGTTTTAAGACTTCGGCAAACTTTGATTGGAATGTTTGGTAAGTATGGGATATCGATTATTTACTTTTGAGAGGTGCTTTGGAATGTTTTTTGGTAAATCCCGGATTTACCGGGTTGTTTCTTCTGATTGAATCACAGGAGAACAGGTAAAGGCGGGGTCAGATGTTTAAGGTTTTGAATTAATTTTGAAGTTACAGCCCTCCAACACTTTCCACAAATCTGGTCATCAGACATCCGTCTTCGAAACCAGCACATTTTCACCACTTTGAAACTCTGGTTCGAATGTTGTGTCTAGTACGTCTAATTATGGTGAGGTTGTTGGGTTTGTAGTGGAGATTAGGGATCGGGATTTGTGGAGTTTCATTTGCACTGGGTGGTTACGGTGGTTTGAGTTTTGATAATGAAGAAGAAGATAATGAGTATTTGAATGTGGTGATTATGTGTTTATAACGGGGAAGAAGTCAGTGTAAAAAGACTTTAATGCCCTCATATGTTGTGCACATGACCAAGCTTAACGTTTAAAACAGACCGGGTTAGTGCTAAATGACATATGGTGTAATGTGTTTTTCAAATAAAGGATTGTGAGTGTAATTATTGAAGTTAAAGGCTATCCATTGTAATCCAATACAAACATAAGGGACGAAAAATGTAATTTACCCTAATATTAATAATTAATACCCTTTTTTCCTTCCCCTCTCTCTTACAATATGGCACCTAACCCTATCTCCACTACACCATCTCTTTCATACGACCGCAACTATAGGTCATTGAAACTAAATCTTCTTCATAACTTCTATATCTTTATTTCTCAATGTCACTGATGCAAAATGCACATTGATTGATCATTCCATGTGGTGATGAGGAGGATAACAAGGGCTAGAGAATGGGTAGGATAGAAATTGAGGTGTTGGTCATAGTGGTGTGAGGAGCTCACGGTGGTAGTTAATATAGATGTCACAATGTTTACTAGCGGTGAGTAAAAAGAAGTAAATAATTGAACCATAACCGAAATAACTAAAAACTAAGTCGGTTAAAAACTGATGGTTTGGTTATATATCTTTTGTGCTCGATTTTTATAGCTAGAGCGTTCACGTAGGATTTTTTATCTTTATTCTTATAATTTAACTAATATATATATATATATATATATATCCTAAAAGATAAAGATTTTCAGAAACACCTCATATCCCATTTTGTAAAATTTTATAGAATGAGCAGCGGATTGGTATATTTACCAATTCACTATCACAATTGCTAAAAATCATATGGATAAGGAATAAGTATACAACTCCAATGGAGTAAGAAAATTGATCAAACCTTGTTGTTTCCTAGTAATTTAAGGACACAAGACATTACACCAACTCTAATATGATATGTTATCTATCAAAAAAGGTTTTGTAAATTTTCATAGATAACATATTGGTTGTTGTTTATCTTTTTCATAACAAACGGCCTAAAAGTAATACTAATGTTGTACATAGAAATAATGGCAACCTCATTACGGATTCAAACTATACTTTTCAAGGAATCATATCCATACCCGAGCAGAGGCGAGAAACTCCTAGGCATAATGATCACAAGCAAAATCGTAGAAATTCCTCCTGGACCCGTCCACAATCATCAAGGTAGTTAGTTTTTTCAAAGTCAAACAGTTCCCCCAGAAGCGATTCTTATCCGTGTAACGATCGACAAAAAGGCTCTTATAACAATCGGTCACGTAATACACCAAGAACTGAAGCCAAGGACCAAAAAACTTTCTCTGCCTACGCTGCATTCGAAGCGAGCATGCACCAAAAGAGATGTGAAAAAATACTGCACGTACCATAAAGACACTGTCTAAAGTTCTTATGACCAAATAACTTTCTCTGCCTACGCTGCATTCGAAACGAGCATGCACCAAAAGAGATGTGAAAAAATACTGCACGTACCATAAAGACATTGGTCATGAAACTGATGATTGTTTTCAGTTAAAAAAGCACCTTGAGCGTGCAGTAAAATCCTAAAAGTTGGCTCATTTGGTAAAAGACATCACTGACGGTCCGTAACCAATGGATACCGAAACAGCAAGTCAACCTGCAGAGAAAACAAAAATGTTACACATATACATGGAAGATCACGCAGTAAATAGAAGACATTATGAGAAAAAACAATGAGGCATGGTGTGAACAGCAGGTTGTTTTTCCTGTCGTACGAGGAGGGTCATCCCATGTCGGGTTGTTTTTTCTAGGGAACTACATTCAAAATGTGTTTTCGTAGATTGAGGAAGTAATTCGGATGTCATGTATGAGCGTTTTCGACAATTGAACTAGGAAGACCAGTAGAGGCTAGAGCATTACGACTCACCTATCGCGGGATTCTCGAATGATATCATGCGATCGTTGGGTCAAATCACTTTTCCAGTCACTCTTAACGATGTCAAATGTTCACGCGCTGAAGTGGTCATTATAACATCATATTAGGACAAGAATCCCTGGCCCTGTTTAACGTTGTTGCATCAACCATTCATGGTTCCATTGGTTTTCGAACAATGCAAGGAATAACAGTCATATGGTCCAACAAACAACGCGCAATAGTTGAGGACTTCCACCTAATGAAACAACCCAAAACCTCTGATGCTAAAGAAGAATAGCGAGTACTTAACCCTCGTTTTCCAGAACAAATAATCACTCTTGGTATCTCTCTGTCTGAAAATGTGCATGATCACCTAAAGTAGTTGTTGCAAACTAATATGGGTGTCTTTACCTGGAAATCCTTGGATATGCAAGGAGTCCCACGTGCTATGGCCGGCAGAGCATCAGTTGAATGTGTCAAAATCAGCATTGCCTGTCGCGCATAAAAGGCTAAGCATGTGCCCGGAACGAATAAGGGCAATTTTGAGGAACTGTTTGAGGCCAACATAATAAGAGAAGTTAGATACCAAACGTGGGTCTCTAATCCAGTAATGGCGAGGAAGAAAAACAGATCATTACGTATGCATTTAGATTTTAAGGACCTTAATCGCGCATATCCTAAGGATGCATATCCACTTCCTGAAATAGATTTGAAAGTCGATTCATTAGCACCATTCAAGTTCAAATGATTTCTTGAAGCTTACACGGGACACCACCAAGTGCAGATGGCACTTGAAGATGAAGATAAAACGACTTTAAGAACTAATACAGGAGTTTACAGTTACACTAAGATGCCTTCTGGCTTAAGAAATGCAGCAGTTTTGCAGTTTTCTAAATCAAATTTCTTTAAGAGAGTTTTTACATATTTGGTTAGATGTATAAAGGTTCCTCTCTCAAGTTGCTTAACTTGCAATCCTATAAAACATTGTAACTCACCCATGGCATTCATTTCAAATTTTGATGTCATTATATTTTTAAAAGCTTCAAATAGTTGTGAGTTTGTTTATGCATATATGATGTCATCAACATAGATTTGAGCAACTGTCAAATCTTTTCCTTCCCATTTTAATAATAGTGTTTTATCAATTTCCCCCTTTTAAAATTGTTATCAGTTCAGAAGGATGAAAGAGTTTCATACCATACTCTTGGAGCTTGCTTGAGTCCATACAAAGCTTTATCAAGTTTGTAGACGTGATTAGGGTAATGGGCATCTTCAAAACTAGAGCGTTGACACACATAGACCTCTTCATTGATCTTCCCATAAAGAAATGCACATTTGATATCCATTTGATACACTTTCATCTTTTGAGTTACATTAAATGCATGGAATAGCTCGATAGCCTCGAATCTGGCTATAAGAGCAAAAGTTTCGTCATAGTCAATCCCTTATTCTTGTATAAACCCCTAAACCACTAGCCTTGCCTTGTTCTTTACCACAATACCCCCTTTCATCTGTTTTGTTCTTAAATACCCACTTGGTTCCAACAAGACACTTTCCCTTGGGTAATGGTACAAGCTCCCAGACTTCTTGTCTTTTGAAATGAAGCAACTCTTGTTGCATAGCCTCTACCCAGCTGTTATCTATTAGGGCATCTTGATATTTTAGAAGTTCATTTATGGACAAAAAACAACAAAAAAAGCAAATGTTTGTTGTTTGGCTCCTTGTAAGGACACCTTTGCTCATATCTGTTGGATCGTGTACGTGACCCTGAAAGTCAGTTAAGGTAGTTCAACATCAATTACTAAGGCGGAATCAAAGTAAACGACGTCCAAAACAGCTTGTATTCTTTAATCTTTCTTTCTATTATCAACCGTGAGCTTTTACAATGTTTTCTAACGAAATTTTGGCAGCACCTTCGCTCACATACAATGACCTTCTACCGTTCCGTTTGAAATATGACTATCACACACCTATTTATAGATACAAGACCCTTCCGTTTGAACTACACATATCATGTTCAAACGACACACTCAAACGGAACCCCTATTTCAAACTTTGAACTCAAACGGAACCCTATGTTTCAAACGGAACCCTTGTTCAAACTATGGTTTCAAACGGAACCCTCTAAAACACTTCTTAAATCACTAATTAAACCCTAATTTGACATTTAAGATCCAATATTAACTTTATTGAACTAAGACTTGATGAAGATGCAGTCAACAAACATTCTTGTGCATCAACAGACTCCCCCTTGGATGTTGACGTAGTCTTCAGATCCTGAGTCTTCAGTCTTAGTCTTTTCTTCCACTCTGTCTTTTCATCATAAGCACTCTATCTTCATACTCCCATATACTGTTGATCCAGACTCCCTCTTTCACAGACTCCCCCTCTCGATATGCTGAATCTGAGATATCTGGTTCAAGCTTTGACAATTTGCTTCCATTGGGAATAATGAAGACCAAATCTGTTACTCAACCATCAAACATTACAATTCTATCTTTCAAACATAAAAACACAAACTCAATCAGTTTTAGAAATCCACTCAAGTATTCAGGTCCAAGTTAATGACCCTGATCACTTGATTAATCTACCAAGTCCAAATTAATGACCTTGGTTGATCTTTTGACGAAACAAACTGATTTTAAAACAACAATTTCAAACATTTTCTGAAAAATAACAAGTATCAAGTTAATGAACTTGTTTTTATCATTTCAAACAATCCAAACTTCTTCAAAGTAAGCTCTCCTCATTCTTTAGTCCAGAATCTCCTGCATCTGCTTCAAACATCTAAGAATCCAACAATCAACTCTCCACTTTGGTTTGTCGGAAAATAAAGCAGAAATAAAATCTTTTTGGATTTTATCAAAGTGTTCTAAACTAAGAAATGAAATACAGAAAACTTAAATTGCAGAAATTAAACAAAGTAAACTATTTACAAACATATTTTTGGTGAGCGTGTCAGGGAATCATATCAGCTTTTTAGACAAATCACAAGTACCGTTAAGCTACATTACATACTCAGATTTAAACAATTCACCTCGATTGTCGATATACTGATCCATCTTAAATTCCCACACAAATTTCAATTTACTCAGGATACGATTTAGATGAATTAAGAACTTAGATCATTCATGTGTCCCACCTCTTGAATATACTCCTGTATCCAGAATCTCAATAATCAGTCTTACAGGTGAGAATACTACAATGATATCTGTATATAATTTAGGTATGCGAGGGCCGAGGGATCTCAGGTCGATACTTCCGTATACGCAGAGAGATATCAGCTTCGACTTTTCGGTGTGTCCCCTTTAGAGGATCTTTTTGCTTACAACAGCAGCATATATCAATTTTATTGTTTCAGCATGCTGAGGGTTTAATGCTGTGTTTCAAGCATTGCAGCAAGTATTAGCCAGGGACTAGGTCAGAACTACCGTTCAGCAGAAGTCCCGGAATAATACCCCAGACATCATTGAGTATAAAGACCTAGTATATCAGATTAAGAGACCTTTCAAACGAGATTTCAGGGGTTACCTATATATCCAAGTAGTGTTCCCCACGAATTCACAAGTTTGAATTTAGGTTTATATCCCGAATGAATTTACTAAATGTGTGAAAACCTATCGACACATCATTAGTGAGACTGTTTAACTCTTTTATACTTTCCAAATCTTTAGCATACTGTAATCGTCTAGCTGATGTACTATCATTTTCCCCATATACACAAGCTCTTTTTCATTTTATCATGTTTTTGTATTTTTGCATTTTTTACTGTTTTTGTATTTTCTGAAAATAAACTATGTACAAACATCTACTCCCCCTAAATACCAAAACAAGTAAAAATTCGACAAACGATTGCAGATTGTTTCTCATCTTCATCCGCAACAGTACTCTCATCAACGCCAATTATGCCATCCGACACCGACAGAAGCTTCATACCATTCAGTTTTAACAAATATTTAAACCGATTTTTATCAAAAGCTTTGGTATGTAAATCAGCTTTCTGTTCGTCAGTGTGGATTTTCTCAATTCGTATCAACTTTTTCTCAAAGCAATCACGAATAAAGTGATGACGAATTTCTATGTGTTTAGTTTTAGCGTGATGTACTGGATTTTTAGTTATATTTATTGCGGCCTCATTATCAACAAAAAGAGGTGTGTTAAGAAACTGCAAACCGTAGTCGCGCATCTGTTGCTGTATCCACAAGATCTGAGAGCAGCAACTGCTAGCAGAAACATACTCCGCTTCACAAGTAGATAACGCCACAGACGTTTGTTTCTTACACTGCCAGGTAACCAATCTAGGACCAAAGAACTGGCATCCTGCAGTTGTTGATTTTGAATTGACTTTGCAGCATCCGAAATCCGAATCGGAATACCCTTCGAGCGTAAAATCGCCTTTTCTAGGATACCACAACCCCAATGAAGGAGTTCCTTTCAGGTAGCGCAATATCCTCTTCACAATGATCATATGCGATGCTCTCGGGTTAGACTGAAATCTTGCTGCGAGGCACGTTGGGTACATGATATCAGGACGTGAAGCAGTTAGGTACATTAAAGAACCTATCATGGATCGGTAAAACGTTTCATCAGCCCTGTCTCCGGTGAGATCTGGGTGAATCCCATGATTTGTTGCAAGTGGGGTAGCAGCTGGAGTAGATCCTGACATCCCGAATTTCTCTAGAATATCATGAACATACTTTGACTGATGAATGAAAATTCCCTCAGGAAGTTGTTCAACTTGTAAACCCAGAAAGAATTTCATCTCCCCCATTGATGACATTTCAAACTTCTGCTTCATCACTGATTCAAAATCTTTGCATAGATTTTCATTTGTCGACCCAAAGATTATATCGTCCACATAAATCTGAACTATCAGAAGATGACCATCGACATTTTTAGTGAAGAGAGTGGCATCCACTTTTCCACGAATGAACTTGTTGGCTAGTAGGTGTTGAGACAAAGTCTAGTACCAAGCTCTTGGGGCCTGGTGTAAACCATACAGCGCTTTGTCCAATAAGTAGACCTTGTTTTTTGTGAATTGGATCGGTAAAGCCCGGTGGCTGACCGACATAAACCTCCTCTTTAACCTTCCCATAAAGAAACGCCGATTTAACATCTAACTGATAAACTTTGAAGTTCTTCCAAGACGCAAATGCTAGGAAAATTCTGATCGCCTCTAGTCGTGCTACAGGAGCATAGACTTCGGTAAAATCAATTCCCTCCTGTTGACTAAATCCCTGAACAACGAGTCGAGCTTTGTTCCTTACGACAACTCCTCTATCGTCTCTCTTACACTTAAACACCCACTTAGTGTTAATTTTCCTATGACCATCCGGCAAATCAACTAACTTCCACACTCCCAATTTCTCGAATTGACTAAGTTCCTCCTGCATTGCATTGACCCAAGAGTCTTCAGTAAGCGCCTCTTTGTAAGTTCTTGGCTCAACCTGTGAGATAAAACAACTCAATGAGAATTCAGTTTGCAAAGGAGCAACTTTTGTATAAAAAAATGTAAGCCCTTTATCAATCTGATTTCGAGTGCGAACGCCTTTCTGCAATTCTCCTATGATCAACTCCTCTGGATGATATGAAAAAGTTCGCGGCATCACTTCGCTTGGAACATCTACATTTCCCTCCAGATTAGTAACATTCTGCTCTACATCTTGTTCACCAACTTGGTTTGTTTGACTTGAAAACTGAATTTGCTCCCCCTCAGAATCTGAATCACCATGATCAAATACTGGCATGTTTTCAGCTTCTAGATTATCATTCTGAGCCGACTGATTATCCTGAGCAACTTCATTCTGTTGGACATCATCATGTTCACCATCATTACTTGGACCTGCTTCATCATCATTTGAAGTTTCCCGTTGTCTCCTCGAATACTCAGCTGGGAACCTTAACTGTGACTCATATTCACGCAAAATATCCAACTCATCAAAGAAATCTTCATCTTCCTCTGATTCTTCTCTCATGTCAAACGAATCCCAAAGTTTGTCATAATGATAACGCCATGAATCACCAGGATTCTGCGGCGGCATAGTATAACCTTGACATTCAACATTTGCAGCTTCAATAATCCGCTTCTCACTTGGAACGAAGACACGTCTCAACGGATTTGAATAACCAACAAATATTCCCTCAATGCTCTTCGGACCAAACTTTCCATGAGGCTCTATAACCGTACAAGGTGACCCGAACGGTTCTAGATACTTCAAATTCGGTTTGCGATTATTGATTAGCTCAAAGCATGTTTTGTTGAACTTCTTGACAGTAAGAACCCTGTTGAGCGTATAGCATGCGGCAGAAACAGCTTCAGCCCAAAAATTTATCGGTAACTTTGAATCTGCGAGCATAGTTCTAGCCGTCTCGATTAGCGTCCGGTTTTTGCGTTCAGCGACTCCATTCTGCTGTGGAGTGTACGGAGCACTAAACTCATGCAAAATACCTCTTTCATCACAAAATTATTCCATCTTGCTGTTCGTGAATTCAGTACCATTGTCACTTCAAATTCTCTTGATACGCCTTTGGTACAAATTCTCAATCTTCCTGAATAGACCCATCAAACTGTCAAATGTTTCATATTTCGTCTTCAAGAAAGAAGCCCACGAAAATCTGGAATAATCATCAGTAACGACCAAACAATAGTAATCTCCTGTAATACTTTTGACATTCACCGGACCAAACAAATCCATGTGAAGTCTTTCCAGAGGTCTTGAAACTGAATTGACTTGCTTTGTAGGGTGTGACTTTTTCTTCTGCTTGCCTTTGATGCAGCTAATGCACTCCCCTTCCAGATGAAAACCTTTGATATTAACTCCCAATACCAAATCATTGTGCACCAAGTGATTCATCTTCCTTAGGTGAATATGCCCCATCTTTCGGTGCCACAATCTTGATTCTTTCTCAGTTGCTCTAGACACGAAACAATGTGCTTGACCAGTAGTTGTAGTTGCTACAGACATATCTAACACATATAAATCATTCACTCTAGGTGCCCTCATAATAATCCATTCTTCAGGAACAACAAAACCAGGTTTCAAAATCAAACACTCTTTATCAGTGAAGTGAGTAGTATACTGATTGTCACAAATCTGCGAGATACTAAGCAGATTGTTCTCCAGCTCAGTGATGTAGTTAACTCTCTCAAACGTCACAATCCCATTGGATAACGTTCCTTCACCAACAATTCTACCACCTTCATGACCAGCAAATCCCACATAACCACCATTGATATTCCTCACATCATATAGCAATGCAGTTTTTCCTGTCATATGTCGAGATGCGCCACTATCCATGATCCATCTTGAAATGGCTCTTGGAAGATCCTGCACATAACAAACTTCAAATTAACCAACTTTTAAGAAAGATGCCGATTCATGCTTCGCGATCCAGGAAGCTCCGGCAATTCAAACTGCTTATTCGAACATGGTGTCCACCCAGGCCTCATCAGCCTTAGGTGTAACCTTGACTCTAGCAACTTGAATTTTGAAATTTTCAGCCTTCAAAGGTGGAAAATTTGCATCATAATCAACCGAAATTGATTCTTCAGCCTTTTTCACTTCAGAAGTTGAAATTTTCATTTCAGTTTTTGGTTTCCAAACGTGTTGAGATAATGCAACCTGTTTATAAAACTTGTTATTTTTAGTTACCACTTTCTTAACAGGTTCATTTTTCACTTTGATGTTGTCATTTTTCACACTCTTTTTCTCAACAACGATTGGTGCTTTACCCTTCACATCAACTTTCTTCTGTTGAAACTTCACAGTCTCAGTCTTAGGCTTCACATTAGTACACTTTCGTGCAATGTGACCCACTTGATTACATCTAAAACATGTACGAGTATCAACAACTGGACTTGTGCCTTCAGACTGATAATGTGAAGCTCTTTTCTCAAAGAACTCTTTATTTGATTTTGAAAAAATTTCATTCTCTTCATCATAACGTGAACTTGAACTGTTCACAAACACCTTCTTTTCAGCAAACCTTTTGTTTTGAAAACTCTTTTTTCTGATAACTATTACCACCCCGATAACCACCCGACCAATTGTTTCGATTGTTATTATAAAAACGTGGTGGAACAACAGGCTTTTTGTAATAAGCTTTATCTTTCTCAAAATTCATTTGCCTTTTTGTTTGACACAAACTGTTCACTTCTGACAACTCAACTTTAACCAATTTGAAAACATTCGTCAACTTTTTCACATTAACATTCTCAATGGGAAATTCCGAATCCGAATACAACTTATCAGATCCAGCCATCTTGTACATCACAAGACCCGGTTCATCACTTAAGTTGTTTTTGGACTTTGATTTCTGAATGTATTTGTCCAAGAAACACCCATCATCTTCAGCTAAATCACTATTCAAAACACTTTCAGCTGTGCTCTTAACAATCTCTGTCTGAACACTCTCATCAGATGATGTAGAAAAAGTAACATCAATATTCTCCGGAAGTTTAACTTCTTTTTCTTCTTCAATTTCAACCAACCCAGACTGCTTTTTAGTGTAATTATGAAGAACAGGTGGTGGTACTTGATGAAAACCCACCCCAGTTCCATCAGAATACACATCTTCGCCCGCTTTATCTTTCCCGATGGGTTTGGGAATGATATGTTGCAAAACAAAGCTTGCGGAGCTGTAACTGTTAAGCTTCAACTGGATTCGCTCGTTTTCGATTACAGCCTCTTGAACTTTAAGTTTCAATTTAGCGATTTCATCCAGTTGTTTGTTGATTGATTCTTCTTTAACTCTAAGCACTGCTTTTAAATGTTCATTTTCTTTAAAAGTTTTACCATTTCGATCATCACAATCTTTCATTGTGCTTTTGAGTTTATCAAATTTTTCAGAAATCTGACGGTTTTCAAGAATCAACTTTTCATTTTCTTGTTTAATTTTGTCATGATCAATTTTATCAGTTTCCATTTGTTTAGTTAATTCTTTTATCCGTTCAGTTGAAGCTCTAACCGTTTTGTCACGATCAAGTATCTGATTCTCAACATTTCTGACCTTAGCTGTCAGATCTTCAACTTTCTTAATGTTGAGATATGTGACTGTGCTACAAAATTTGCAATTTTTGTTGCAATTTTTGCAATCAGCATTTCCTTCAATCTTTTTACCTGACGCATTTGTTGACACATCTGAACTGACCTGGCTTTTTGACTCAGACACGGAGTTAGAGTCTACCTCAAGTGCTTTGGCAGCTAGCACTTTGTCAGCCATTTTTCCCAGATTCTCTGCAGTCAACTCCTGCGTAGTATCGATAACTCCAGTATCAATCTTCTTGAATTCTTTTCCTTCTATCTCTTCTTTCTCCTTTCTTTCTTTCTCCTCTTTCTCCTCTTCAATCATTTTCGAAGTTGGAGTTCCCCACCATTTGTGTTGCCAATACTCATCATTTTCTTTCATTTCCATGATTAAGACTTCTACATCGAGAGTTTTGTGATCAACTGCAATATTTCCATACTCATCAAGATAACACTCTCTGTCTGGATCCCATCTGTTGGCTCTTTTTGCATCCAAATATATACGAGAAAGTCTAGTAATTTTGTTTTCTGAAATCATCTTTCTGTATTTATACTTCTGCTCTTCAGTTCTCTCATCTTTCCATGGAATAGGTTCATTTTTCGCCATGAATGCGTAACCAACCGCATCTTCTTCTGGTAGAACCTCTTGACTCCAATCATATCCCTCATCATCATAAATCACTGCAAGAGCTCTAGATTTCTCTCTGTTGTCTTCAACCTGCTTCAATCTAGGCGGCTCGGATTTATTCTGGTGATAAATCGCCTTCTTGTAGTAATCATCTCTGAAAGGATTCTCCGACTCATCAACATAAGCATTTCGGCATTCTCTCTTGAAATGACCCTTCTGCTTACACTTGAAGCATGTCACTTTGGATTTATCGAACCCTAGCTTTGTAGAAGCACCACCAATTGTTTTTCTGCCAGTAATTTCCATGAATCTTTGTGCACGACGAACAGCACGTGCCATAGCCCAACGAATATCGATCAGTTCCATTTCCTCCGGATCAATCTGATCGTAATCTTCTTTCGTCAGATTTGTATTGCCAATCTTCCCAGCTACCAATCCTTCATACGATTCCAACACCGATGCTAGAAAGATCATTTGCTGCTTTGCCGACTCTTCATCAAAATTTTGAGCATTCTTCAAGTCGATTGCAATATTGCATTGAAAACGATTCTTTGCATCAGCATTTCCAGAAAATGAAGATCCACTGTGAAAACCACAGTGACTTCCACTGCTTTGACCACTTTGACTTTCTTTGCCGGCTGTCGACACATTTTCAGCAGAAAATGCAATTTTTGGTGAAGTAGCTTTCGGCATCATGCTCTTTGGATAGTATAGATCCAGATTCTGTTGATAAGATGAATGATTAACTTTGTACGTCTTTTTCAACTCCAACTCATGACTCTCGAGTTTTTCAATCAGCAAATCTAATGTCAGCTTTTCTGGTTCTTTGATGGTATTCTTCAGCATCAGCGCATAATATCTCCAATCCATCTCGTCAGGCAACGAATCGAACAATTTGTCGATAAGATCTTCTTCAGGAATGTCAATCTCATGTCTTACTAATTCCAGCTTCAGATGACCGAACCTTTCTATCATTTTACACACTGACTCATTCTTTAACCATCCAAACAGATCAAATTCTTTTCTAAGAAGTTTCTTTTTGTTTTTCTTAATTTCTTGACTACCAACACATTTCTTTTCTAACTTTGCCCAAAGATCTTTAGCATTTTTATAGTCTATCAATGAGATGATATCCTCCCGAACAGACTGAAATAACAACGCCACACACTTTTGTTCGGCTACGAATGAATCAATCTCATCAGATCCTGTTAAAACTTCCCCATTCTTGTTTCCTTGGTCATAACCATTTTCAGACTTTTCCAGCTTGTAAACGCGAATGCCATCATCCAATCTTCAAACTTTTTGGACCAACGACTGTACTCCTCGATAGCCATTAGCTTTGGAGGTTTATTGAACGTTCCAAAGGCACTTTCCGACTCCCAAGCTTCCTTTTTCTTCTCTTTTGGTGGGTTATCATTCACATTGCTTGATGAAGCATCATTGTTTCCGGAATCTCCAGCGAATGCGTACATGTCGCTAAACGGGTTTAAGAAAATATCATCCATTGTGAATGTACCTGTAAAATCAGACAACACTTAGACAAATTTTGATTTTGAAAATTATAAGAAACCTGTTGAAACGGAATAGTCTGTTTCGTTTGAAATACCAAAAGTTTTAAACGACAACTATTTCACACAACAATATGTTTTCAAACGACAGATGATTTCAAACGACCAACTCAAACAATCAACTTCAAACGATCAACTAGTTTCAAACGATAACTAGTTTCAAACGATAAAGATTCAAACGATGACTGTTCCGTTTGAATCAATAGTTTCAAACGATAAAAGTTCAAACGACAAACATTCAAACGACACACCTCTCAAACGATCAGTTCAAACGATAAACTGTTCAAACGACAGTTTCAAACGATTGGACAATTTTTTTCAAACGATAGTATCCAATTTCAAACGATGGAGTCCATTTCAAACGATGACGTCATTAATTTGCGAAACTTTTCAAACGGTATGAACGATTTAGATCGGTTTTAGGTCGAATTTTGATTTCAAACTTTCAAGGATTAGTTATTAGTAGATTTCGTTTGTTATGTGATCGTTTCAAGTCATTTTAACCACGAGAACAGTTTAAAACAGAAAAGAAAGGTAGAAGTGAGATAATCCGATGATTTCAAGCTGTATTCGGTATGAACTCCTCGTCCTGAGCTCTGATACCACTTGTTGGATCGTGTACGTGACCCTGAAAGTCAGTTAAGGTAGTTCAACATCAATTACTAAGGCGGAATCAAAGTAAACGACGTCCAAAACAGCTTGTATTCTTTAATCTTTCTTTCTATTATCAACCGTGAGCTTTTACAATGTTTTCTAACGAAATTTTGGCAGCACCTTCGCTCACATACAATGACCTTCTACCGTTCCGTTTGAAATATGACTATCACACACCTATTTATAGATACAAGACCCTTCCGTTTGAACTACACATATCATGTTCAAACGACACACTCAAACGGAACCCCTATTTCAAACTTTGAACTCAAACGGAACCCTATGTTTCAAACGGAACCCTTGTTCAAACTATGGTTTCAAACGGAACCCTCTAAAACACTTCTTAAATCACTAATTAAACCCTAATTTGACATTTAAGATCCAATATTAACTTTATTGAACTAAGACTTGATGAAGATGCAGTCAACAAACATTCTTGTGCATCAACAATATCTCCTATGATTTGTTCTGTAGGATGAAACTTCAAGAAAGGATGTCCTCCTACATAAGGTACAATGCCTGTGATGGTGTTTGAGGAGCTAGGTCCAGATTGATCATTTGAGTTGTTATTGGGTGTCTCAGGGAATTGTGGTGGTGGTGGCATTGGGCGAAGAGGTTCAGTAAATGAGTTATCAATAGTTTTGGAGACACAAGTAGTTTGAGTCTCAGAACTACTGGTCGGTGAATACTCATATGAGTCCTTAATAAATGCAGGAACTACTTTGCCAAAGTCAAAACTGAATTTAGTAGTTTGGTCCTTGTTCTTTGTGGATTATAAGGGTTGTATAAAGATATCAGTTCTGTAAACAGCTGTTGCATTTCTAGTAGTTTGATTGTCAATGAGAACTGTTGGATCACTTCTTGGTTTAAACTTCAAGATATCCAGATCAAATAATTCAGCTGGATTGACAGGTATCTTGAGAATGAACATTTCATTGAACTTCACATTAAATGTTTCTTATATTACTTGTGTTCGAGAGTTAAATACTCTGTAGGCTTTTGCAGTTGAGGAGTGCCCAATAAAATACCCATAATGTACCTTGGCTGGAAACTTTGATATGTAGTCTTTTAGGTTTAAGATGAAACAAGGGCACCTAAATAATTTGAAGAAAGAAATTAGTGGTTTGATCTTCATCAGCACTTCATAAGCAACTTTTTGATGTCTCTAATTATGTAGAACCCTGTTTTGCACATAACTAACAATATGTACTGCTTCTACCTAGAAGGAAAGTGGTAGACTAGAATAAGCTAGCATAGATCTTGTAGCTTAAATTAGAGTTTTGTTCTTTTTTCAACCACCCCATTTTGCTGAGGTGGCCTGGGCACACTATGCTGCCTTACAATTCCTCTGATTTCACAGAATGAGTCAAGGGTGTGGTTTCTGAATTCAGTTCCATTGTCACTTCTAAGCATCTTGACAGGAATATCATACTTCTTTTCAACCATAACAATGATTTTTTTACTAATCTCCGCAATTTCATCTTTGGAATGTAAAAATAAGTCCAAGTGAATCTTGAATAGTCATCAACAGTGACTAAACAATATCTTTTGTTGGCTAGACTCGTTATCTTAACATAGCCAAATAGATCAAGATGAAGCATCAGAAAGCATCCGGTGGTTTTGGATTCCTCATTGAACTGTTAGGAAACTTTGTGTTGCTTTCCTTTAAGACATGAGATACAAAGTTAATCACATTTGAACTCTTTTTAGGAAGTCCCATTACAAGACCTTTCTTAGAAACATCATTGATTGTTTGTAAGTTGATATGACCTAACCTCTTATGCCACAGTTTAGTTTCTTTTGCAGATGCCTGAGAGAATAGACATACACTTTGTGGCATGGGATTGTTTTTCAGCATATCAACTATATAGACATATCCACTTATTTTGGCTACAAGTTGAGCATCATTGGCACTTTGACATTCAATTTTCTTCACAAGTTCAGGGCCAACAATTTTATAAGAGTTTTTAGTGAAGAATGTGACATATCCTTTATCACACATCTGTGACACACTTAGGAGGCTGAATTTCAAATTATCAACAAGGTTGACATTCTCAAATTTCAGTTTTCTAGCATTTACCTCACAAGACCCTAAGATTTTTCCTTTAAAATCATTTCCAAAGGATAGATCTGATCCACCATAGGCTCTAAAGTGCAAAAGAAGATTCTTATAGCATGTCATGTGTCTAGATCCCCCACTATCAACATACCGTAGGCTGTCAAAATGAGCAAATCCATTTCTGATAATCTCATTTTTTAATAGGTCCATGTGCAAAATGAGATGTAGAATGTGTATTAGGACCATGCGTATTTTGGGAAAAAATCTGGTGTGTATTTTGAAAACTTGAATACTGATCAATAGTTAACTGATTTATTTGATTTGGTAGGTCATATCAGGTGATGTGGTCTATGCAAGATTTCTGCACTCCTCTGTGGCACTTATAACATTCAACCCTAGATTTATCTTTTTCAAATTTACCCTACCATCCAATCTAGGAAATCTCTTTCCAATTCTATTGTAAAACTTGTTTGACCTGATACTCAAGGGTGCAAGTTAGTCAAGAAGGTCAAATTCTTCCTGGTCAATTGGGTCCATAGGTTTCTAATCATACATAATTAAAGCAAAATTCTGGTTATGAATAGGTGATGTGTTATATTGAGAATTGAAACCGGTATTTATGTCAATAAAGTGATCATAACTATGTTCATTTGCACTGTTGGATTATGATGACTCATCTTGACTCATCAGGGTTGTGTTACCATATGTGTAATCATCAGCAATTTTTCCTAATGACATCAGCTTTTGTTTTTGGTCAAGCTCTCTCTCATAAGTGAGGAGTTTGCCATGAAGTTGTGTTAGGGTCATCAATTTAAAATCCACAGAGTTTCGTAACACATAACCAATTGTATCATATTTGTTAGGAAGAGATCTTATAAATCTGTGACTCAGAGCAGGATTTGAGTAAGTTTGATTCAGCAAGCCTTAGCCCATTGATCAGGCAGTTAAACCGCTCGAACTGTTGAGTCAGAGACTCTCTCTTGATATGAGTAAATGTTTCATACTGCTGATTCAAAATTTCTCTGTTGTTCTCTTGTACCTCATCTATACCACCGAATTGTTCATCCAAAGCATCCCACAACTCATTGGCATTCTCACAATGGAGAAATCTAGAATAGATTTCGTTGGGTAAGGTCATGGCTAGTATCTCGAATGCCTTAGCATCAAGCTCCAACTTTTAAAAATCCTGCTCGGAGTAATCAGTGGGTTTCTTAGGAATATTAACATCTGGTCTTTCGGTACTCGGAACATGAGGGCTATAATCCACAGATCTCTAGCAACATGTGTTCTGCTAGGATAAGTGATGACCCATCCTTTGTTGCCATATCTTGAATCCATGACGAACGAGCATCAAATGCTTGTTTCTCGATCCGGTTTTGTGGGGATCATGAGTGATTGACATATCTCTGAATTATATTGAGTTTTACACAGAAAACAGAGTATTGGAAACAAATTAATGATCCGATTGGTCTAATTCTTCTCAATGTGCTTTGATCACTCAACCAGTTATCAATTTGAGCTAGTTTATCTTCTGAATCAACGTTGAAGTCAATTCAATGAAACTTTCCTCTAATACCAATTGTTGGATCTAAAAGTGTGAAGTGGTTGTATTTTTTATTAAACAGTAGAAAAAGGAAATTCAATCTAAAGAGTTAATACAAACACATCATCATCAACACAATTGGATTTGGGAATGATTGCATAATGATTTAATTTAATTCAAATGCTTACAATACAATGAAATAGTACATAATGTACTCCCCCTCACCAAGTGATCTCTCTCTCACTTAGTTCTTATGCCTTTTGGCTATAAGTGTTGACTATTACATTGAAGGTGAATAGCTATATATAGAAGTGAGAAAACTGCTGATGACGTCACCTTGAAAGCGACCCCTAACAATTCATTAATGATGTAACTGACAACAGTTATGCAAAACTGCTTGATAGTTACAAAAGACAGTGTTATATTGAAACTGCTATAAACAAAGCGAAAATAACTGGATTCTCGAAACTATTGAAAAGATTCCAGCACTTTTGGAATCCAATACTTCTAGTCTTGTTTGACTTGGTCTTGTGGTCAACAAATATAAGATTATTTTGTTTTTGTTGATAAAGCTTATCTGACATTTGACCTTCGAATATAAATGAAATATCAATCCATAATAAAAATCGAATAGTAAAAAAAGGGAACTGAGAATCAATTCTTAGGTTGAATGAAAGAAAACCTTTTATTTCTAAGTGAAAAATCACTAAGCAGGCATTAACTTTTACATGTATCAACTATAGAGAAGTCGCATTATGGAAGTGTGGGTTGCAAACGAGACGAACTATCGAAGTGTAAGTTCCGAACTATGGAGAAATTGTCAATGCTTATTTGTCCTCGTCAATAATAGATAATTCTCAAATAAAAATGAACACTTAAATAGAACTAAGTTTAAACTTATATACAGATAACATATCATGTACAAGAGAGATTTATTGTATGAAGTGTAGGAGACAAGCTCAACCATTGATCCCAAGAGCAATGGCTCAAAAACTAGGAGAGGCAGTTTCGTAAATCTCAGGTTTAAACAATTGAAGAAACAAATAGAGAAATGATATTCTGGTCATTTCTCACTTGAACTCCATCACTCTTGATTTTCAAACGGCTATAACTTTTTCATATGTTCATATTTTTCTAAAAAAAATTACACTGTATTAACAAGCATTTAATTCTCCCTAATTCGAGCAGTCTATTGTTATAGTTTTCTTTAAAAAATATTTACATGATTATGAATACAAATTACGTGATTACATGATTTTGAATACCTAACACATGGAGCCATAATTTTGAATACTCATTACGTGATTACATGATTTCATCATTGTATGTGAAACCGCAGTAAGTGATTACGTAATTACGTAACAATAGTTGACTATGTAATTATTATGTGATTTCATTATAGTATATTTTATGTGAACCACACTGAGTGGTTACGTTATAAACATAATTGTAATAACATTCGTTATAACAAATCATATTGAATGTGAAATCACGTAATGGATTTATGTTGAATGTGTAATCACGTAATGAGTATTCAAGATCACGTAATAATATGCTGGGTATTCAAAATCACATAATTACGTAATGAACTAATGGGTATTCAAAATCATGTAATTTTTTTAAGAAAATTATAGCAATAGGCTACTCGAATTGAAGAGAATGAAATACTCGTTAATACTGTGTAATTTTAAAAAAATTCTAACGTACAAAAAGGTTATAGCCGTTTGAAAGTTATTTAAATGAGAAATAACTAAATTACCCTTCAAGCCAATGCACTTGTTCTTCTCTAATTCTCACCTACACTTTGTATGGAATTATTGTCTTGTACAACATCCAACTTCCTTTATATATAAGTTCGAATTTCATTAATACCAAAATCAAAGCTCAGTAACTTATGTGATAATGAGATTATATATAAGTTTTTGCCTTGTAACAAATAAAACCTTAGAAACTCGTTTCGTCAATACCAAAATCAAAGTTCAGTAACTTATGAGATAATGAGATTAGCGGTGCTAAACGAGTCGTGTTTACGGGTTGGCAGGTTCAACCCGACCCGAACCCGAAAATTTTAGACAAACCCAAACCCGACCCGAACCCAAAAATCGTTTTATACATATGAACCCGAACCTGACCCGAATATTCGCAAGCTGACCCGAACCCGACCCGTTCAACCCGATTTTTTTTTTCAGCAAATTAATATATTAAAATTAACATCTACTACAAAAAGACACAAATTAGATAATAAAATTACATTAAAATTATAAAATCTTATAGTTTCTATTTTTAAGTTATAAGTGTAGCATAAAATACATACTAAATTTAATTTATAACATAAAACAAAACATATTGTAAAAAATATAATTTTATTGAAATGGGTTAAACGGGTCAACCCGCCAACCCGACTGGGTTGACCCGAACCTGACCCTTGCCCGTTTAGACTAAACTCAAATCCGCGAATGTTTCGTGTCGTGTCAGAAATTCACATAAATAAGATTATTATCCTCATAACTTCTTTGGCCTAAAGAAACTAGTTTAAATGAAGAAAAAAAATATTGTATTTATTAGTTGAAATTATATATATTATATATTATCTATAATAACAATTCCTGTCGATCCTTAGGAACAGTACAAAAATTGTCCAATTTTTAGACCTTATTTACCGTACTGCCACACAATGATTTCTTTTTGGCTCAATAGATAATTAGAGGGGTTTAAGCAAGAGAGAGAGACAGAGAATCGAATCGACGTAGAGAGGGAGAGAGCTTGAACGGAAGGGGATCCGGCCACGGCCTAAAGCTGGCCACCCTGATTTGGGACCATCTTCGTCTTCTACTCCCTTTCTGCAGTTCCGACCCTGTTGCTTGGTTTTTTCCGGCATTCATCACGGTGGTTTAGGTTTTGAGCTGCTGGTTAACGATACCATTACTGTGTTAGGGTTTTTAAATCCTTATTTCCTCTTCCGAAACTCATCTGTTGCTTTTATTATAGGTTTTGACCCACTGGTGTTGTATGCAGGTAAGATGTTCGATGAAATGCTTTATATGTTTGTTATATAAATCGGGTGTTCTAATCGTTTATTTGGATCATGAAACAAGGTTCTATTGGGGCTCTAAATGTTGAACTTCCATGGAAGAATCAAGATTGTGAGATCTTCTAATCCCTGGATTAAAACTTGAAACCTGATAAGATTTTTTAATGCTATAATTAATGGAACATGATGGGATTGAAGATTTTGAGTTTCTTCCAAATTTGTAGCTTTTTGTAGATTGTAAGTAAATTTTGAAGGGGCACCATCTTTTTCATCCAATATCAATTAGGAAATCCAAAATACTGAAACAAATTTCTCAACCAATGTTACAAGATTCTAAGCTTTTATTCTACTGTTGTGTTGATTAATACTTTTTATAATAGGGCGGACGAGGAACCAATTAACCCAAAGAAGTATTTTTAACTTTCATGTAACCAAGTGTGTTAGAGCTTGGCTCGGGTATCGGGTTTGTCCTGTTAACCCTTGAATTGTAATTTAATGCTATACATTGCTGGTGTACTAATTTGTTATGTTCAATTCTGAAGTATTTGTTTTTAAGCAATTTTTACATTTAGGCTTATGATGAAAACACTTATCATGAAACACTTAATTCTTCTAGGCTCATTCAAATGGGATTAATAGAAAATCAAGTAAGCTTTGATATACTTGAAGAATTTTTGGAGGGAAATCTTGAAGCAACAAACAGGGGACGAAAAGTTTTTGGCTCTAGAGATAATGCTTTGTTTCAAGATTATCATGGGATTTTATCTTTTAGAAAGTACAACCTTTTTATGAAAATGTACAAACCAAAAATGTTCATATGTATTAAGCAATGATCAAGAAGGTCAAAATTTTGATACTTGATTGTTTTGGCAATGGCAGGTTTCATGGAACAAGTGAGGGGAGACAAAGCAAAATTCAACCTTGAAAGTGTTGTCGGAACATTTGGCGCAACCACAACTAATGAGCTTTTAGCCTTTGTTTTGCCTGATCTTGGTGATGCTCAGACTACAACATCAGTTCAGATTGAACAAAATATCATCAATTAAGTAGTTAATGGCTTACCTTGGCGTTGTTAGCCAATATTAGTGTGTTGTTGAAATAAATACAAGTTACTAACACAAAATAACTTACACATCGCGAAACCCGCCGCGAAGTGCGGGTGTATTTACTAGTTATATATATATTGTTGATGAACTATGACGAATAGTAACTTTATTTTTATAATAATATATAGCTTTCCATTATTTATTTTATTTAATATGTTATAATAGTTTACTATTATATTTAGTTTTAATAACATATTTTTAATTTTTTTCTTTTTGATAACATATATTAATTTATCGATTAATTTGATACTTTTTCAATAATTTACGTTGATAACTTTTTTCTAAAAACTTAAGTACATAGCTGTGCTTGATTTTTCCCTGACATTCCGTTACTTTGATGAATAGTAACTTTATTTTTATAATAATATATAGCTTTCCATTATTCTTTTATTTAATATGTTATAATAGTTTACTATTATATTTAGTTTTAATAACATATTTTTAATTTTTTTCTTTTTGATAACATATATTAATTTATCGATTAATTTGATACTTCTTTAATAATTTACGTTGATAACTTTTTTCTAAAAACTTAAGTACATAGCTGTGCTTGATTTTTCCCCGACATTCCGTTATAACTTTTGTTAAAAACGAAGTTGTATTCAAAATAAAGTATTTATTTGGTATCATAAAACGGTACAATTATAAACTAAGCCGTTCTAATGGTTTGGCTTTCTAAATAATATGCTTTATTTTCAAATCACGTTTCTTTTACAATATAATTTACTCGGTTTTGCCGGAACGCGCGACGTCAATATAAACTAGTTTAAATGAAAAACAAAATTGGATTTATTAGTTGAATTCGAAAAAGTGTCATCGACAAAATAATGAAGCAAAATATCACGATGAACATGGGCCCAAATAATTTAAAAAGAAATTGTTAATATGTGATAGTTAATCAAACATCAATTTTTTTTGTAACTGACAAATCTTAATTATAAGAGTGAGAGGGGTGCTCCCCTCCCAACCCAATCATTTAATGTCAGTCAATTTCACTCTCTAAGACTGTGGGGTATGGGGCGGGGTTGGGGCGTGGGTTGGCTGAAAACGTCTAAGCCATCACCACGGGTGGGCTTGGATTTGGGCGTGGCCCAAGGGGCGGGAGTTTAAAGCCGGGCGTGGGGTGGGGCTATGAAGGTGATATGGCTGGATGTGATTGGCCAACAAAACTATCCGTTTGGGCTAGCCGTTGGGCATTTAAAAAAAAAAAAAACTTTTTCCTATATAAATACCTTACCATATTTAACATTTTTCTCACACAATATCAAACACATAAAACATAATCTTGTCATGAGTTCTTTAAGTTCAAGTGAATCGTCATCGTCATCTGACGATGAGGAAGAGACTTCGCAACCTAAACGGAGGAGGTAAATCGCTCGTGAACGGCACACCGCTAACAATTTGTTGGTAAGCGATTATTTCTCAGCGGAAACTAAGTATGATGAAAAAATGTTTAGACGTCGTTTTCGTATGAGTAGAAACTTATTTTTAAGGATATCTAGGGATCTTGAGGAGAAGTATGTTTATTTCCAACAAAAACCGGATGTAACCGGACAATTAGGATTTAGTACGTGGCAAAAGATCACGGCCGCACTTAGACAGTTAGCGTACGGCAATAGTTCGGACATTATGGATGACTATTTAAAAAGGTCTGCACGTATAGCCAGAGAAAGTCTTCACAACTTTTGTTCGTGTATTTTAGAACTTTATAAGAAAAGATATTTGAGAAAGCCCTCGTTCAGTGACATGCAACAAATATTGGAACATCACGCAGATTATCACGGGCTACCCGGGATGCTAGGTAGTTTAGATTGTATGAAATGGCCTTGGGAACTTTGTCCAACCGCATGGCAAGGCGCTCACACGAGTGGATTTCACGGGATGCCAGCCATCATGCTTGAAACGGTTGCGTCCCAAGATCTTTGGATATGGCATGCGTTCTTCGGTATGCAAGGTTCACATAACGATATTACCATCATAAACCACTCGCCCCTTTTCAATGATCGGGTAAATGGTATAGGACCCAAAGGAAGTTTCTTTGTAAACGGGGTTGAGTACGTGTATGGGTACTACCTAGTTGATGGGATTTACCCGGAGTGGGGGGTTTTCGTAAAATCGTTCACAAGACACGGTACCATAGATCCAAAGAGATTAAAGTTTAACATGGTACAAATGGCTGCACGTAAAGACTTCGAGCGAGCGTTCGGTCTTTTAAAGAAAATGTGGCGAATATTGGCAATGCCTTGTCGACTATGGGACAAGGATCAGATTGAAAACGTGATGTACGCATGTATCATTCTTCACAACATGATTTTGGAGGATGAAGGTAGAGCAGTCGTTACCTACTATGATGACGATGACCCCCAACCAGGTAACGTAACAGTTACAGACGAAGATAAAGCGTCAAATTAATTTTTGATCAAGTCAATGGATATACATCACAACCTTATATCTGATTTGGTGAATCATGTTTCAACGATTCCTGGGTTCGAAACCGACGAAGACGACGAATACGACAAAGAATGATTGTTTTTATTTTTGATACTATGTTTTTTTTTTGTAATTTTATGTATGTTTATGTAGTTTTTAATGGTTATATATATATATATATATATATATATATATAGGGTAGGGATCCTAAGAGAAGTCCACTCTATTTAAGAAACTTGAGAAGTAATCTGGACCACACATTTTCCCTAAGCAAAAAATGCAAAAAAAGGTGAAAAAAATGCAAAAAATTTTTTTGGAAAAATAGCAGTTTTTTCTTTAAGGGTTAAATTTTTTTTTTTTTTAAATTTTTTTTTGGGATTTATACACATGTGTATATTGTTAATCTTTTAACTATACATATATATATTGTCAATTATACATATATGTATATACATGTTTAAAATTGAAAAAATATGTGTTACAAATCCTAAACCTTATACCATAAACACTAAAGCTAAACCTTAATGCTAAACCCTAAACCCTAAAGTTAAACACTAATTCTAAACCCTAATGCTAAACCCTAAAGCTAAACCCTAATTCTAAACCCTAATGCTAAACCCTAATGCTAAACCCTAAAGCTAAAACTAAACCCTAAAGCTAAACCCTTAATGCTAAACCCTAATGCAAACCCTAAAGATAAAGATAAACCCAAAAGTTAAAGCTAAACCCTAATGCTAAACCCAAAAGCTAAACCCTAATGCTAAACCCCAAAAACTATTACTAAACGCTAATGCTAAACCCTAAAGCTAAACCCTAAACCATAATGCTAAACCCTAAACCCTAATACTAAACCCTAAATACTAATGCTAAACCCTAAATAACACTTATTTTTCAACTTTAAACATGTATATACATATATGTATAATTGACAATATACATATATGTATAGTTAGAAGATTAACAATATACACATATGTATAAATCCCAAAAAAAATAATAAAAAATTAAATCCTTAAAGAAAAAGCTGCGATTTTTCCAAAAAAAAAAAAATTGCATTTTTTTGCATTTTTTTGCTTAGGGAAAATGTGTGGTCCAGAATGTTTCTCAAATAGCCTACTACTTCTCACATGATCCTTATCCTATATATATATATATTAACAGGGCCGGCCCGTTAGTGTAATTGGGCTAGGCGATGGCCTAGGGCCTCCGAAAAAATAGGGCCTCCAAAAAAAATCTATATTTATAAAAAAAAATATTATATTTACGGTGATATTTGTTAACATTAATACAAGTGTAGTGTGCTGGTAAGAAAAAAGATTTGGTTTTCGTAGAGGGCTAGGTTCGTATCCCACCTACTACCCATTTCAAAATTATTAATCACCTCACTCACTCTTTTAATAAAGGTTATAAATGCATTTTTTAGTCACATCTCTTAATTTAATAAGC
This sequence comes from Helianthus tuberosus, assembly GCA_030545235.1. Classification (NCBI taxonomy): domain Eukaryota; kingdom Viridiplantae; phylum Streptophyta; class Magnoliopsida; order Asterales; family Asteraceae; genus Helianthus; species Helianthus tuberosus. Next base: position 163,506,294 of record CM060360.1, read on the forward strand.
TAAAATATTTTGTCCACACAATTTTTAACATGATACGTCCATGTAAAATTTTATTTAAAAAAAAAATCTTTTCTAACTAATAACAATAGTATACTTAAAATAAATAGCATGTTTTAATTCCTTTCACACATAATGTAAGTTGTTATTTGTTAGGTTAAACTCTTTTGACCAACTTAGATTTGATTTATGTATTAGATCCCAACATTATATGATTAGAGAAATCATCTAGTTTATATAGTGGTTAAGTGCTTTATAAGTTTCTTCCTAATATATTTAATATCAGATACAAACCGAAATTACAAGCCTAAAAAATTAAAAAGGGCCTCCAATTTTTAATGCGCTTTGGGCCCCCAAAATTCTAGGACCGGCCCTGTATATTAAAAAAATTGAAGTGGCTTGGCCACGCCAGCCCAGCCACCCCCACCATACCCCTAGAACTTGGGTTTGTGTATTGATTGCCCCCATAATCCACATGTCAACCCATGCCCCAAACCCCCGCTCACCATACCCCTAAAACTTGGGTTTGTGTAAGGAGTGGTTGCCACTCGTGTGGAGAGGTAAATTAAATTTTTTTTTTATAAACTATTAATTAATTAATGCAACATATTTTTAATAAAATAAAAGTACATTAAATAAAAAAACGTTACATTAAATTAAACTAACTAAAATTACATTAATTAAACTAAATTTAAAAAAAGACAATACTCAAAATTAAACCTACTTAAAAAAATAAAACCATACAAAATTTAGAAACTACATGGCCAATTATATTTTTTTGCGATCTCGCGTTTTCGGGCTAGTATGATTTCCAACATCTCTGGCGGAACATTGTCGTGTGGCCTGTTAAACGTCTCTAAATCCTTATCAAACCTAATCTATCTCAATGTCTCTCGATGTTCACACACCAACGCCATAAATTTTTCATTTCTTTTCTTTTTAATGTCCACTAACTCTTGTTTCATAAATTTGTATTATTGGAGCTTGTCGGACATACCAATTGACCTTTCGGTCGACGTTGCGAGTCCTTTATCTTTTTTCTCTTTCTTTTTTTGCCTTCTTGGAGATGGGTCTAAGTTTATGTCAGGAGTATCACTAGCGAATTCGGTATTCAGTGTATCCGCTTGGTAGTTACCCGAACCTGATGACTTTCTTTTTTGCTCCGAACTACCACTCTCCTCACCCAACAATGGTACCGGTGCCCATTTCTCATGTTTTCTAACCACCTCTCACGCCTCAATATGAGGAAAGCCACCCGGATGTTTTTTTGGTAACCTTTTAGTGCTTGTTTCATAACATGACCATCTTCACTCCCGCTAGGATGTAAACGATCCTTTAATAAAAATACAAATTATATTAAGGTAAAAAATAAAAATATATAAAGGTAAAAAATAAAGAGTATGTAAACGTGAAAAATTATATCGCTTGATGCCAAAAGCCATTGAATAAGTTCAACTTCCCTTGCATGGCTTTCCATTTTGGACGGAGTTGATGAACGGTCCGGGAACTTCCTCCAACGGTTGCATTGTAATGTGCGAGAACTTTTTTTTCCAAAAAGCTTCCGATTTTTGTTGATTGTCTTGTTTCTAGTTTACACTACAATGCACATACGCTATCGCTAACGCATCTTCTTATTTTCTTCGTCCATCTTTGCGGATCCGCCTTACCCCCTTTCCTTTCGGTTCATCTTCGGCTTCTTCTTCGACTTCAAGTTCTTCCTCTTCTCCGGCTTCTTCATTTTCGTCTTCATCTAAGTCTTGAGTCTCAGCTACAAATTCTTCATCTTCGCCATAATCGTATATTGGAAGCACGTGTTCAATATTATCTTTTGGAGATTGAGTCAGTGGACTCCGATAAGCAAACGGGTCAAAAGCGTTTTGGGCATCCGTAGGATACTCGTACACACCCGGTGCAACCATCCTGGGACCTTGTGGTAATGAAAAAAAATTGTGCTGGATAATTGGGTTGGGTGTTGTAAAAATCCGGTTGTGTATTTTGGGCGTAAAAGTATATTTTGGGCGTAAAAGTATGGAGGTTGAGAGTGTGGCAAATAACCGTGTTGTTATTTAAATGGCACACTTGAACCACTCGATCCGCCTCGTCTACTTTGCAAGTTGCGCCCTCGCCTTCGAACCGGAACCCGAAACTTTTTTCTTGCCATCACCCTTGTCTTGTCCATCCATAGTATGCTTTGGGAGTATGTGAATTGGGTGAAAATGGAATGTAAAATGGTAATATTTATAATGTATTTATTTGTTTTTTTAATCAAACGGCTATGAAGCCATTAACCACCCCAACGGTCCAATGCTTCACCCAACGGTCATGTTTAGAATCAGTGACTTCTCCCTGCAAATTAAACACCCCTCACGGCAAAGAGTGGCGGCGGCGGTGTTCTCAGCGCGATGAAGGGGTTCACCGTCCTCTTTGCCGCATGCAACCCGTTCACCCTAAGAAACTCCATAAAATGGAAATACTTCTTTTCAAATTTTAATTCAAAGTCTCAAATTAGCTAATGCATGGGTAAGTCCATATGTTGTTACTTATATATAAACCATATCCAGAACTTATTAATGAATTTTATAAAAAAAATTAGGAGTAAGACTAAATAAACACACAACCCTAAATCCGGGTATAGGGTTATTTCTTTGCGAACCCTATTTGCACACTAGTACAAAAAGAGGCAAAAGATAAGGTGAATTAGGCCAAGAGATGAGGTCCTAGTCCTTAGACCTTTTCTTGCAAGTTACAAAAAAAAAAAAAAGGAAACAAATCTTAGATCGATTGCAAAAACGCACATCCAAGTCTAGACCAATTTTTATGTGTTGCTAATTATTTTGATTAATCTTGCTGAACAAAACTATGGAACTTATTTTAAAGAGTAAACTGCCATTTTGGTCCCTGAGGTTTGGTCAGTTTTGCCACTTTAGTCCAAATCTCAAACTTATTGTATCTGGGTTCATGTGGTTTCAGTTTTGTTGCCATTTTAGTCCAAAAGTGAAATCAGACCAGATTCCCCTAAAATCTACCTTTCCAGTAAGATTTATGAGATTTACTTTCATGAATCAAATAAAACTATAATGACTAAAATACCCTTGAGGAAAAGGACAAAACTTAAGGGTTTAATTAGGGGAATATGGTAGGATTTCACTTTTGGACTAAAATGGCAACAAAAATGAAACCACAGGGACCCAGATACAAAAACTTTGAGATTTGGACTAAAGTGACAAAACTGGTCAAACCTCAGGGATCAAAATGGCAGTTTACTCTAAATTTAAATAATACTTACCATGTGTTGTTCTTTTTGTTCTACAATTTTTTTTGGGCAACAGGAAACGGCACTCAAGTAAAGATTTTATAAATTTACTAAAAAAATTCACACAGGAAAGTGGGTTTGGCACTTAGGACAAGTCCCTATGTTTACCCACTTGAGCAATCGATGATCAAATAACGATCATGAAGTGACCAATTCTATAGGTCATATAATAAGTTATTAAATTAATACAAGCTCTTCTTCGAATATTTAATTAATACGTAAGATATTAATACAAGCTCTTCTTCGAATACAGGTAAATTAATCTGTATCATTGTTAGGCCAGGCGGGGCGGTCACTTTTATGACCGTGATGGCCATTTTCAACGCGTGATGGGCCACCGCCACCATAAACGAAAACGCGTTATATCACCACGAAATCTGATTTCGTTAATTTCTTCACGGCCGTGATGGTTTTTTTGTGAGGGTAATTGTTGGTTGAGGGGAAATTGTTGGGTGTGGTGGTGAGTGATGACCATTGCCACCAAAAAATGTTGTGAGTGATGGAAAAATGGTTGATAACATGACGGAACTTGATTGGTGCTTGTGAGTGATAGAATTCTATCACTAGTGACCATCCCCTCCCCTTAAAAGTGTATGTACGTGTGTATATTTTCACAAATTACAAGTCCAAATAAGCATGCTTGTAATTAATATATCTCTCTTTATTTTCATGCTTAAAATGAATTCGGTAAGAACCAACCAAACAATCATCCGTCACCAAGTCAAAAATAGATATCGAAATGAAAATAACTAGTTAAATTCCACCCGCGGGTTGCGGCGGGGACCCAATGACTGCAAAACGCGTGTCAGTAACGGCAAGCAGATACCGAATACCGAATCTCAAAACATAAATAAAAATGTCGCGAAAAGGATAGTCAATCCGTCCTAAAAGAAGTGATTTTAAATAACCTAATATATAATAATAGGACCCACACGTCCTACACGTTGGAAATTCGGTTGTTTTCAGTTCAGTTATTACAGTCCTAACACGTTAAAATATGGATGAGCACGGTACCGGTAACGGCACCGAAAGTACCGATCCGGAAAATCATCGAAATTAGGTACCGGCACCGAAAATGCTCGGTACAATACGGTATGGTATGGTATTTGAAGGTAAAAATCAATAAATATAGGTATGGTGCTAGACCGGTGTCGAATCGAAAGTAACGATTCTGAAAATGCCAAAAGGTGGGTACCAAATTGGTACAAAAAATGATTTGGTATAGTAATTTGGTACCGATACGATACCGGTTTGATTACAGGATTTGATACGATTTGCTCATCAATAATCTAAATATCCAAGTTAATTTTACATGCTACAATTCATTCATTACGTAAAAAGACAAAAAATAAAGCAAAATAAGTTGTTGTGTATATAAAACCCCATTCAAACAAAATACAGTTTACTTACTGTGTGTATGAAAAGTAATCTAAACTGTGCATTTACTTGCATTGCTACGTTGCTACAAGATTTGATGAGCTCGGTACCAACCGGTACCGAAAATACCGTTACCGAAATCCCCAAAAGTGGGTAACGGTACCGAATACACCTGGTACAATACGCCTTGATACGGTCGGTACCGGTACGGCACCGGTATTTGAGGGTAAAACCTGATGAATACCGTTCCCGAAAGGATACCGAAAATACACTCAGTTTGGTAAATTTGATACCGGTACTGGTACCCGATACTTCATTCATTTCTGTTTTTATTATTGTTAATTCATTTTTCTTTTTAATATTTAATTATTGACTACTGTTCATTCATTTCATTTTTTAATATATAGGTAAATTTAATTATTGACTACTGTTCATTCACTTTATTTTTTAATATATATAGGTAAATACTCTTATTTATATATATTTTCCATGAAATGAACTAACCCCACGTCATTTGTCTATATATTCCAAACTGTCATAATTATTTTAACTATTTTAATGACTGATCAACTAAAATTTGGAAGGTAATATGCGCAGACATATTGTCCTGACAAGTTGGTCTATTGGTTAGTCACTTGGTTTCTCTCTTTGAGGTACCAAGTTCAACTCCCACTAGCATCACTTTGAAGGATATTGGTGGTGGCAATGAAGTTTAGAACTAGGCCTCTCTGGAGGTCGCCAGTTTGAAACCGAGCCGAACCGGGTTTTACCGCAGTGGGCCTTCGGACGGCGGGTTTTCCCCGGAACTGGTGGCTTGGTGGCTCGGGTATGTATCCAACTCTGACCATTATGGAGGAGGGGATACATTTGCTCGATTGAGGGCATCCCAGGATGCTTATCCGGTGATTTAGTTGGCCGTTCAAAAAAAAATATGCGCATATATATTAAATATTAAATTTAAAATAAATTAATAAATGCTATCAAGTATAGAAAGAATATCCTTCACCATTGAAACCAGAAAGTACCTATTTTATTACTATGATTAATGGAAAATGAAATTAATATTTACATGATGAACATTTTCATCCAAACCTAAATTAAAATTATATGGAAAATATTACATTTCCTGCAATACACGCTTATTTCTGTTGGGATTTATAGTTTTGAACCCACAACCAGGTTTGACATGCCTGTGATTGTAACTAAATTAACTACTTTAAAAACTCATAAGCTTCTTCATACTCTTGGTTTGCTTAACATTTATAGGTCCACTAAAAAAGGGTTTTGGAGAAGAAATCCCCTTATTTTCACTAGGTTTTCTTGATTGCTGGCTCTTGATCATCTTCTTCGGTCTTGCGGTTGGGTTCTCGAGCGAGGTATCAATCGTAGGAATCAAATACCAAGCGATCGAAGTGCATATAATCGCCAAAGATCGTCCAAAAAATGTCAAGAAAACCATCACCAAAATAACAAATAAAGGCAAATTATATGAGGGCATCCACCACTCCTCTAACTTCCTTTTCAGATTTTGTTTCCATTGATCAACCCTAATAATCTTATCCGTTACCTTATCGATCAACGAATTTGCATGTTGTGCTTCGTTGGTTTCGATACTCATACCATTAGTGATCACAACTCCAGGAGGTTCTGAAATACTCCGATGATGATCCAACATTTGCCCTTTCAACTTAGGAAGTGGAGAACTTTTGATGTCTTCAAGGTTGTTTTGCTTATGATGATCTTTGTCATGTCTCTTGGGATCTTTTAACCTCACAATGATGGGCTTCACATCGTTGGAATTCGAGTACACGAATCTAACAAAAGAGATGTATTGTGACCCCTTTTGGGTGTAGATCTTTCGCTTCTTGTCCTCAATATCAGCCAAGAGAGCCTCAAACTTATCGAGCCCTCTATTCGAATACGGGTTCTTGTTGTATTCTTTGTTACAGCTGCAACAAAACATGGGACTTCTTGCTTTTCTTGAAGGTGTAGGGGATGGCCAAAGAACTTCAAAATCATCTTCTTCTTGGTTCTTAAAAGAGCCACACATGAAAGCCATGAATCTTTTTTCTTTTTTGTAGGGTTTCTTGTTTTCAAAAGGTGCTTATGGTGTATATGTTGTACTTCAATTCTAGGGATAAGTTTTAATTGTGTGTTTGAGACTTTTGAGAAGACAAAAGGAAAAAAGTATAGTCAAGAGAAAGGTTGATAAGAATGGTTTGATGGAACTCTTCTGGAATAGACAAAGGGTAAAATAGGAAATTAAGGTGCTATGAAGAAGCTTCTATATGAAAAAAATAATAAATAATTAAAAACATTGTTATCGGTAATTGTTTTTGGGGCCCGGCGTTGGTGGCGCAATTGAAAGTGGTTAGTTTTTTCGGTTTATATGAAAAAATGTAAATTTAAAAGTAGTAGTTCAGAACTGACTAATTCTAATAAAAATAAATATCTTAAAGAAAAGATATATAAAGGAGGGTGTTTCATGTTTGTTTGTACAGCTGGTTATTAGTTGTGCATTCCAGATTATAAATTCCCCACAAAGCTTTGATGACATGTAAATAATTAACAAACATAAATAGTGTGAAGAGACAAAAGTATTGGAGCACTCAACACTAGAGATGGGCAAAATCGGGTATTCTTAAAACCCGAAACCGGTTCCAACCCGTACCCGGGTATGGATACAAGTGAGTGGAACCGGGTTCTTGGTGGAACCGGGTCCGGGTTCAACCCGGGTACAAGTAAATAAATATAGAACCGGCGTAACCGGTTACGGGTTCAATGGAACCGGGTACGGGTACTGTTTGGAACCGGGTACGGGTACTGTGTGGAACCGGTTATTTTGGGTTTTTCAATAAAAAGCTGGCTACATACTGACCGAACCGATTCCTCTGTATACACTCGATTAAAAGCTGCCATTTTAACTTATTATACCGCCCGGAACCGGTTTCAACGGTAATATTACCGTTTGTAACCGATATTTAACATATAAACCGGTTACGGCTCATTTTCATTCAACCTATGATCCATCTTCTTCTCTAAACTCATTGAAAGAACAAGAACCTATGGCATCGGAAGAAGGAGTTGTTTTGATTTTAGAAACCAAGCGTAACCCCGCAATTTGGAAATATTTTGATTTGTGTTTGATGTCGGATAACCATGAGATGGCTCGGTGCAAGAATTGTGGGAAGTTCATGAAGGCGGCAGCAAACTCCACCCTCAAGAAGCATACCGACAAACATTGCCCGGTGACAAAGGCAAAAAAGGAAGGAAAGGGCGAAGGATCCGGTTCTTCTAATGTGTAGTTTGGTGGATCCGTTTGTTTACTTATGTTTGATGTGTTATGTTTTATGTGTGATGTTTGTTCAACTTTGTTGGTTTAACTTTATCAATGTAACCGTTTCGTTTGTGAAAAAAAAATCGCATATATAATCGTTTAAGTAGTACAAAATCGGTTCCTTCGGTAATGAAAATCGGTTGCCATTTGTTTCATAACAGAATCGGTTCCTCGGGACTGATCAGAATCGGTTCCTATTTTTTTGCTCGTTTGCTTGAGGACGGTGCGGCACTTTCACTTCCGCTACGCTTTGGTGCGGGCACTTCGGTACAATCGTCTTCGGAATCATTGGTCTCTACCTCGTCTTCCTCTTCATCCTCTTCTTCAATAATCTTGTGCTCCAACTCCACCTCGTCTTCGAGACTCGACTTGTGTTGAACACGATCAACGCCGTCCAAATGATCTTTTAGGCAAATTGCCATCTCTAGCGACTCCGGGGTTAATCTTGTTCTTCTAATCGACAATACCCTACCACTAAGAGAAAAAACACTTTCCGAAGCTACCGTGGAAGCTTGGACCATTAGTAAATCACGAGCCATGGTGGCTAGAATCGGGAATTCCGATTCTTTAGACTTCCACCATGCCAAAATGTCAAAATTATTATACTCCTCGGCCGTCATAGTAAGTGCATCATCCCTTAGTTTATATCGGCCGAGTTCACTAGATGGTTCGTTACCCCTTTGTTGTTTCGCCGTTTCGTCCCTAACGACGTTCAACATGGTTATGATGGGGTCGGCAATTGTTTCATCGTTAGAGGCCGATGATGAAGCCCCGTTAAAAATGGTATGATTTTTTTCCCCATACTTTTTTAAATAATGATCATAAAGTTTATTCAAAGATTCCTCGAAAACTTTTTTAGTTTTGGCTTTCAATGTTGGATCCTCCTCGTGCATATCCAACTTGTCGTAAATTTCATCAACTAACGCGTTAACACCCGCTACGTTTAAAATTGGGTTTAAAGCGGCGGCACATAAAAATACGGGTGGTAAGTCCAAAAAATATTTTTTAAATTTATTGATCATTGGTGTCAACATGTTCCTCAACATGTCACTTGAGTTTTCAAACTTTTTAAAATTAGTTGTTATCAAATATAATTCAGAAATAACTCGAGAACTAGTGGGATAATAAACACCGGAAATTAAAGTTGTTGATTTTTTGAAAACTTTTAAAAAATCACTTAGGTGGTGTTTGTTTTTTTCAAAAAGAGCTTCCTGCCTCTTCTGTCTGCACCGTGCAGACGCGGGAAGAGGTTTTGCCTCAAAAGAGTGTTTGTTTTTTTTTTTTTTTTGAGAAGTGCTTTTTACCTCTCCCCAGCCTCTTCTTGGGGAAGTGATGAGAGGTAAGCTTCTCCAAGAAGAGCTTTACCTCTTCTTGGCACCACCTCCACCTCCACCCCTGCTCCGCCACCACCACCCCTGCTCCGCCACCACCACCACTGCTCCGCCACCATCATCATCATCATCATCACCACCCCTGCTCCGCCACCACCACCTCCACTCCGCCACCACCTCCGCTGCTCCACTCCGCCACAAACAAAACCCCCAAATCTTCTCCGCCACCACCTCTGCTCCACCTCCGACATCTGCTCCACCTCCACTCCGCCACCACCTCCGACATCATCATCAACAAACAAAACCCCCAAATCGAAAACCCTAAAATCGAAAACCCCCAAATCGAAAACCCTAAAAACGAAGAGAGAGAGAGATAGAGATTGTAGAGAGAGAAGGGGCTGTGGTCGATCGAAGAGAGTGTAGTGGTGACGGTCGTGGCTGTGGTGCAGTGGTGACGGTGGTGAAGTGGTGGCGGTGGTGAAGATGGTGGCAGTGGTGAAGTGGTGAAGTGGTGGCGGTGGTGAAGATGGTGGCGGTGGTGAAGTGGTGGCGGTGGTGAAGATGGCGGTGGTAGAGAGAGAGTTGAGAGAGATCTGTGTGTGTGTTTGTGTGTGAAGAGGTTTTATATAAAAAAAAAACAAACCCTCTTCTCCTTGTAGACTGAAGACATTTGGTCCACCTCTTCTCCTGCAGATGCCTGCAGACGTGGCTTGCAGCAGAAGAGGTTTTCAAGAAGAAAAAACAAACAGCACCTTAGTGTTTGAATGTTATTCCAAGCCGTGTCGGGAAAAGGGTCGACTTGGTAGTCATCACTTAAAGTTGTATGAAATGCTTTTAAAGTGCTCATTTGTTTTAAAGCCATTTCAAACATATGACAAGTTGAATTCCAACGAGTTGGGATATCCCAATTAGGACCAATTAATTTTTGGTTAACTTCTTTACAAAGGTTTTTATAATCTTGATATCTTTCTTTACCACTTTTAAAAACATCTTGAAGCATAGTTCTAAAAGCTATAATAAAATCCGCTACAAATTTATTTTTTAAACCGTCTTGCACAACTAAATTAATAATATGAGCAACACATCTTGTGTGGAAAAAGACACCATCACAAATTGGTTTGTACTTCAACTTTAGTTTTTGGATCGCATTTGAGTTGTTTGAGGCGTTATCGAAAGATATTGAAAATATTTTATCCTCTAAACAATATTTTATAATTGTGGCATTCATAATTTTATAAATATTTTCTCCCGTATGAGGAGAAGGAAACTCTTCAAATGCGATCGTACGCTTCATCATTTGCCATGTATTTGGATCAACCCAATGAGCGGTGACACAAATGTATGATTCGGGTAAACCGTGTGGAGCCGACCACACATCACTAGTTAAATTTACACAAGTCTTTAAATTTTGAAAAAATGCAATTAAATCTTTTCTTGCATTTTCCCATATATTTAAACAATGACGTTTTAAAGTTCGACGACTTACATGTTTGTAGCTAGGTTGAAGCGTCTCCCTGATTAGCTTAGTGAGATCGGGGTCGTCAAAGTGTCCAAAAGGCAACGCTTTTTTGATGACCAACTTCGCCATCCTATCACGAGTTATCTTTTGTTCGTAGCGGAAAATCTTACCATCTTTTGAAAGTTGCACTTGACCGGGTGTCAAATCTTTTAGAGCTTTGCAATACTTTTTCGCATGCTTCGTTAAAGTGGAATTAGAGTCCTTGCTTAACAAGGAGCCACAATGCTTGCATTGAGCCTTTTGCGAACCATCGCTCATCTCGACTAAATCCCAATTGCACCAAACATCCATATTGCGGCTATGCGATAATGTTCCCACCACAAATGGAGCATTTGAACCTTGTGGAACATTATTGACGGATGGAGAGTTTGTGCTTTTAGAGTTCTTGGAAGCCATTAAAAATATGTAAAGAAGGAGAAGAAATAGATAGAAGAAGAAGATGATTTGTGAAAAATAAAATAAAAAAAACTGTGATATTTATACTATAACCGGTTCCAACGGTCATAACGGAACCGGTTCCAACGGTCAGATTTTGAATTTAATGTGTTTACATATATCAAGATTCGTTTCCAACGGTCATATTCATATAAGAATCGGTTCTAACGGTAACATACCGGGTACATATAGGAACCGGGTACGTGTAGAAACCGGGTACAGATAGGAACCGGGTACGGTTAGCTTTTTTTAGAAAAAATGGGAACCGGGTAATACCCGTCGGGTTTTTTAAACCTGGGACCGGTTCCTCTGAGCATCGGGTTGGAACCGGAACCGGGTCCGGGCCGGGTCCACTAGAATCGGGTAGGAACCGGTTTTTATGCCCATCTCTACTCAACACTAGTCAACCATACTTAAAAATTCATTTTTAATAAGTCTAATATTGCATGTTGTGGACTGCGAGCAAGTTGGCGTGAGCCACGCCGTCGTCTACGTGGTTCGCGAGCACTATAACAGGGTGTTGCGAATGGGGCAGGAGCGCGGAAGGGTGAGCATGGTCACTTGGGCGAGCGGCTGTTTTGGGGGTGTGGTAGCTTGGCGATCAGAGGTTAACCACAACAGGCTAGTGAGGGGAGGTGCGAGTGGGCAAGGTAATCTGTAAGCGTCTAGTCAGCGTCATGTGTCACAATATAAGAGGATGAATCATGGTTGTCAAGTGAGCCACAAAAGATAGTCTAAGGGTCCTTTTGATTTAGGAAATTTATAGAAATCGGAATTGGAATTAATTTCATCTAAAATTGTGTTTGGTTCAAAAATGAAAAGGATTGAAATGGGATGAATTCCTCTAAATTCCCTTGGTTGATGAAATTCAACAATCCTCCCAACATTTGATGCAATTTAAAAAAAGAGTTAAATGCCTGGTTGGTCCCTGTGGTTTACGAAAATTGCAGACTTGGTCCCAATGGTTCACTAATTACAAACTTGGTCCCAGTGTTTGTAATTTTTGCACTCGTGTGGTCCTTATCACCAACTCATGTTAAATTTCTCAGTTAAATTGATGTTAAATGACTAAATTACCCCTAAGTAATCTATACTATCTATAATAAGAGAAAATGAGCTGATGTAAATCTGCCTTAGTGTCAACTCCTAAGCTATGCCAAGTGTCAGTGCTGATGTCATAATTCCATTTTGTATATTTAGATCTAAATAATAAATAAACTATATTATATGGATACCATTTAAACCACTGCCCATATTCAAAATTCAAACCGTATACATATATAACCTACATTATTCTGGCTCCACTTTCAAAATTCAATCCCTCTCTCAAATCCAGAGCAGCTCCACATCCAATCGCAAACCCTAGAACCTCCTCCATCGCCGATTCTCTCCGATAAGAATACAATCATCTCTTCGAATCAATCAAGAACAGTTGGAAGCTAGGGTTTTGTTCAGAAGATTCATCAAATTTGATATTGAAGGAAGAAATTTTTAGGGTTTCACATCTCATTCTCAATCGGCTAACAGCAAGGTAATCTTAGGTTTTCTATGTTGATCCAATCTTAATTTTTCAATGTTTATTCATCATTCTTGATGTTGATTTAATTTCTTTTCTGTTTTGATTTGTCAATCTTTAGATATTATTATACGATCTGTTTATTCTCATCATTACTTGGATTCCTTAATCGTATCACTTCAACATCAGGTACGATCCAGATTTGTTTGTTCTTTAACATAGATTGTTGATTTTTTGTTTAAAATTTTCCCATTTTTTGATTGTTCTATGAACCGGCTCTGATTAGCGATTAATTGGAGGCTAGGTACGATTCTTACAACCATGATGATTGTTGTTGATTTTGATTGTATAGGTCCTGGAATTGGTGGTGATTATGGTCCTTATAGGCCGTCGAAAAGGAATGATTTATATAAACAGTAAGTATGCGGAGAAGCTTCTACAATCTGGGCAAGTTTATAGATGCTTTTATTCAAATGAGGTATGTGGTGTTGAACTGGGAATCTGGGATGCCATTGTTGAAGTTTTTATATATGTTTATGTGGAAGAAAGCCATCCCCTTTCTAAACTATAAAGTTATGTTCTATTTTGTGTTTTAGTTTACATTCAGGTAACTTGATGAACTGTACAACTGAAAAAGGATCAATGGTGGATATCAGGTATTGTTATTTTTTCATATTTTACTTCAAACAAATCTTTCAAATTTACTTTGCATGAACATGATTCTTTCAAATTACTTTGTCGTTCGGTGTCATCAAGGTGCTTGCATCTTTTCGTTCTTGCTTAGTTCTTACAAATCAGGGTATGTTGCTTTTGCATCTTTGGGTTTAGGGTTGCGTTTCATTGGCCTTTGCATAAACAACATGGGTTTCGAGTGTTTTATTGAAAGACTTATAAGTTAGATTTTAATTCTTTTACTTTACAAAAGATAAAAAATAGGCATATTAATATCGGGAATTTGGTTTTGTTTTGATTGTATTGCTGAATGCATATGTATGTAGAAAGGATCTGTTCAAGATTTTCAAATAACATGAGTAAGGCACCTGATCAACAAACCTACAAGAAAATTTTGGGATTTTCAGTGTAAAAAATAGGTTTTAGGAATATCCCAAATTTGCTATCAAGTGAGTTCTAGCTCAAAACGAGGTAACCCACTTTCACAACTGGTACTCAGATCGATGATGCCAGAGGTTTGTTAATTTCATATTTATGTGTTTGACCGATTCCGAAATCATACCATCCCTTTTTTCTTTCATCTTTTAATCGTTATATAAACAAACAATTCGATCTATTTCTAACTCTTGATCTTTTTCTGTAGCAGATCTCAATCAATACATCAATCACAATAATGGTTGGAGGATTGTTGAACAAGCTCGCTTCGAAATCGCTCAAAGTCGCCGGAAAATGGCAACAACAGCAGCTCCGTCGTCTTAATATTCATGAATATCAGGTCTTGATCCGTTTGTTTCGTTCGTAGCCTCTGATTTTGACCTAATTAGGGTGTATTTGTAAAATTATTGCTTCATATATGATATAACACATATAGATGTAGGATGTGATTGTGACCTTTGTTTAAGCATCTGATCATATATAGTTTGATTTTGTTTAAGTTTCAGATTGCAGCAGAAGAAGTGGTGAAAAAGAAATCATATATAGTTTTATGTATGTTGCAGTTCCATATATAGTTTCATGTACTGATTGAATTGTTTTTTTTATAAAACACTTCACCGAAACAAGTGGAGCTTCCGTTCAAATATGCTCGTGTTCTCTTACAGGTGAATATCATCAAATACACTTGTATAGAGTTTGTAGCCGTTTATTCACTTTTAGTAATTCATGATTTTTTTTATTTTAGGATTTTACTGGAGTTCCATCTGTAGTTTACCTTACTTGTATGCGAGATGCTATGAACAAGCTCGGTGGTGACTCTAAGAAGATCAATCCACTGGTGAGTAATATCTATTTCATCTCTTTTTTTTAAAGAAGGTTTTCATTATTTGGAAATAATCACCCATGAAGGCATATTTTAGAGCATTGTTAGTTATCTCATACTTTGATAAATTTGAGTATATAAGTCTGATTGAGCTGAAAGATTTCTTAATTTATAGTTCTAAATATGTTTACAGAAGTTATATTGTTTTGATAAAGTTGAACCAATCAGTTGTTTTTATATGGACTAAGTATCTCGGTTATACTTGAATGTTGATTGACTAGAAGAACAGGAACATTTAGAAACTTAATTGAAGTTGAAATGATTCAAACGGGTCGAAGGTCTACCAACGGTTATTCATATACGTGCAATCTATAACTAACTTCATTAATTAAAAATGGATTATTATTTTAATAATATAGTTTTTAAAGTTAATCTTTTGAAGATATAAATTTATTACTTATGGAATTTAAGAAATGGACTTAAAATGTTTGTTGGCAATTCAACCTGGTTCTTATAAAAAAGTTATCGGTGGGCTATTATGTTAATGTTTGAGAAATGGATTATTATTTAATGATGGAATTTGAGAAATGGATCATTATAAAAACTGATGGAATTTGAGAAAAGGATTATTATTTCAGGTATTGTTTTATAATGCAATTTGTTAATGTTTTTTTTTGCTTTTCAATTTTGTCCAGAGATGAAGGAAAGCATATGCGAACACTTGTGAAAGAAGATTTTGGTCAACCTGACAGAGTAAATACCATGGTAAGCATCACTATTAATCTTGGGTAATTCTTTAGATATTCTAAAATTCTGGGTTCAAATTTGAATCTTCAATGATTGTATTTTGACTTTAGAATTTTCAGATAAATAGCTGAAATTAAGACATGTAATGTTATATAATTTGAACAAAAAAGTACTCTTGGCTAACCAAGCTGACCCGAATCGACCAGAACTGTTTCAACCGACACATAATTACCCCTTTGGTCTTAGCCTGGTAAATTTGTGAAAAAAGATAATATAATAATTCAGGATGGGCCTATTTTTAACTTCTACTTATCCATTTTCCCCTAGAGGATGAAGTGAGAGGAACTACCAACCAGGATTCTTGGTTTAAAAAAGTGGTAAGCGCACAAAAGCGACGAGGTCTAAAACTGAGGCGCAAAACCGTTGAGCTTTTCGTACGCAAGACACAAAGGATTATATAAATTATTTTATAAATCCCATAGGCTTTTAGCATCCTCTATCTATGATTTAGTTATAATTAAGTTTTATATATGTTTTAAAACGGAAAAAAAAACATCAATGTACAGCATAAAAAGCCTGTTGTACAACACTCAGCTGTTTAGGCTTAAAAACTTATCTCGACTAACGTTCGAATTAGGTCAATTTTGTTTAATGATTGCGACTTTATGTTGCCACTTTGTTATGTTTAGGGATTTGATCTCAGATTGAACTAGGTTAATTATGTGATTAAGCTTCATCATAACTATAGTTTGATTATTATTGATGTTATTATAAGTCATTCACTGTATCGCAGAATTTGTTCGATTGCATAATCGTATCTGGGAATATTCACTGCAGAATCAGCATATATCTGTACACTCGCTGCAGAAAATCTTCATTCAGTGCAGAATTGGCCGTCCACAGAACTGATCTGAAATGTCTGTTCATTCATAGAAAGTCACTACAGAATCAGTTTTGATTACTGAAAGAGATGATGAGGTATTGTGTTACGACCCCTAAGTGAATTGAGTTTATTACTTTTGCGGTTTTGCTAACATCTAGAATGAATGAATAATTGGATTGGTAAATGTGACTTACTGAACGTTGTAGAGTGTGAAATTTTAGTTGTGAATTAAGAGTTTTGAACTAGTTCCAATTATTGATTAGTTTTCAACACAAATTTTGATTTTAGTGTTTAAGCAGGGATGGCTATGACAAACTCAAAGGGACCTTCAACAATGAGAAGTATGATGGGTTATTTAGTCGTTCTTTTAATTTACCCCCTTTTTTTACAAGGTTATTAAATGGGTTATTCGCTGTTAACGAGCAGCAGATAACGAGCAGCAGTTAACGAACAACAGAAGATAACGAGCAGCAGATAAAGAGCACCAGATAACGAGCAGCAGTTAACGAACAGCAGCGGTTAACGATCAGCGGTTAACGAGCAGCAGTTAACCAACAGTGGACAATATGTACGACCTTCAGTTAACGAGCAGCAGTTAACGAGCAGCTAACAGCAGTTAACAGAAGCTAACAGCAATTAACGAGCAGTTAACAGCACTTAACAGCAGTTAACAACACTTAACAGCACTTAACAGCAGTTAACAACAGTTAACGAGCAGCAGTTAACGAGCAGCAGTTAACAGCAGTTAACGAACATCGTTAACTGTATCTCGACCACTTGTGCAGCGTTAATATATGAAATGAAACCTATAATGACAGCGTTAACTGTATAATGAAACCAAAAAAAATATACAATGACAGCGTTAAATTAAAACCTATAAGGGCATTTAATAACCTTGTAAAAAAGGGGGTAAATTAAAAGAATTACTAAATTACCCCTCTTCAATTGAATATTCTTATAGTATAAAACAATTTTTGGATGTATCTAGCAACTTTTTAAAAACCTCAGTGGTCTCTATGAGAAAAAAAACTTTTTGGGATGGATTTAGCAAATGTGAACAAATGTCAGGGACGATTTTAGCAATTTACTCTTCTTTTTCGGACATCTATGTTTCTCATTTTTTATTTGGTTACTTAACAGGTTTTGTGGTTTCGCTTTTTGTTTGTTGTAGGAATTTTGCTTCTTACAGGAGGTTAACCGGATTCTAGCGTCGAATCGTCTGGAGCCATTCTCAAGGCTGGCAAGTGGAAAGTTCACCTACTTCTCAAATGATTGCTTACAACCCTTCCAAGAAAGGTATAATTTCCATAATACAACTTATCGTCATTGTTTACACATCTAATATTGTGGTATTGTATCATGTAGGGTTTTATTTTGGTTATAAGTTTGATTTACCATCACTTTCAACACTCACACTATTTGCATAGACAGGTTATATATAATAAAGAGTAAATTACAAGTTTTGTCCTTTATGTATGTCCAAAATTGCAGGCGCTGCCCTTTGTCTTTAAAATTGATGAGTTTTGTCCTTAATGTATGCAAATCTTGCACGTTATGTCCTTTAGACCAAACCCAGTTAGATTTTTTGGTTAAATGAAGGCATGTGCAAGGCACATGAGGGTAGGAATGTAATTTCACCATTCAAGGGGCTATTGTGTAACTAATATATAGATTGGGACTATTGTGTAATTTCACCATCACCACCACCCTGCCTGGCTGCTTCCCCTGACAACTAAAAACCCAGCAACAACCCTGCATCGGCATCGCCGGAATCATTTAAATAACAACAGCTTTAGTCACCTCTTCATTTCAACACTGAACCCCAAATTCTAATCCAAATTCTGATCCGAAGCCTCACTAACCAATGATCTGTAATCAGTCAATAATATCCACAATCATCATCAAATTCACATCAAATACACACCAAAAAAACACAGAGATCCGAACAAATTAACCAACTACGGCCATAACAAAGTCAAAATCGACATAAGTTTAGTCAAAACCACATGAATTCGACTCGAAAAACAACTTCAATTAAACAAAATCGGTCAAATCGGAAGTATATACAGTCAAAATCGGATATAAACAGCATGAAATTAACGTGACAAATAGCAAAATTAACGAATGTTTATTACAGATTGATGAAAACTGACCTGCAATCGACGGTTAGGATTGAACACTTTGAGAATTGAAAGATGAAGAAAATCTAGGGTTTGATTTGATTGATCCTGTTTACACTGACTGATTGTCAAGCACCGCCTTCGGATCTTCTCTATTTGATGAGAGAGAGGGAGAAAGATTCCGTTCGTCAAGCACCGCATTGGAGCTTCTCAAGCGACGCCGGCATCCCTAAGCCGTACTCGTTCCTCACCTTGACTCTCACCAACGACATCGTTTCCGGTACAGATCCGGTAACTGCAACCATATACGTTTCTGATGTGACCCCATTCTGCAAGAGCAGTCCTCGAACCCAAAGAAGCAGGGGATCTAAGAACAGCTCTGGTGATACAGTCACATGAGGTGACTGGTTGTGAGTTGAAAAGGTATCATAAATGTCATCGGGTTTGTCTTTGGTGTGCTTGGTGGACGGATTTGGTGGTGGTCTGGATACGGTGGAGGTGGTGGTGGCTGGATGTAGTGGTGGTGATGGAGGTTGGCTGATATGTTAGAGAGAGAGAGAAGAGAGAGAGTGAATTAGTAAAATAAAAGGTTTTTCCAATCTATATATTAGTTACACAACTTGAATGGTGAAATTACATTCCTACCCTCATGTGCCTTGCACATGCCTTCATTTAACCAAAAAATCTAACTGGGTTTGGTCTAAAGGACATAACGTGCAAGATTTGCATACATTAAGGACAAAACTCGTCAATTTTAAAGACAAAGGGCAGCGCCTGCAATTTTGGACATACATAAAGGACAAAACTTGTAATTTACTCTATAATAAATGAAAATTATGTGGGCCACTGTTGAGTCAAAACAGTGTTGTTAAAACAGTGGTTTGAAACACTTTTGGGTTAAAACAGTGGTTGAAACCACTGTTGAGTTAAAACAGTGTTTTAAGCCACTGTTGGGTTAAAACAGTGTTTCAAGTCACTGTTGGGTTAAAACAGTGTTTCAAGCAACTGTTGGGTTAAAAAACAGTGTTTGAAAACACTGTTGAGTCAAAACAATGTTGTTAAAGCAGTGGTTTGAAACCACTCTTGGGTTAAAACAGAGTTTTAAACTACTGTTGGGTTAAAACAGTCGGAATTACAAGAGTTGATGTCTCAAATTCAAGACCTGCTTGACAAGGGATTTATAAGGCCGAGTGTGTCTCCTTGGGGCGCACCGGTATTGTTCGTGAGAAAGAAGGACGGAAGCATGCGCATGTGTATCGATTACCGGGAGTTAAACAAACTTACGGTAAAGAACCGATACCCGCTTCCGAGGATAGATGATTTATTCGACCAACTACAAGGTGCGAACTGGTTTTCAAAAATTGACCTTAGATCGGGGTATCACCAACTAAAGGTCAAAGAAGAAGATGTGCCGAAGACGGCTTTCCGCACGAGATACGGACATTACGAATTCCTCGTGATGTCATTTGGGCTAACAAACGCACCCGCAGCTTTCATGGACCTCATGAACCGGGTTTGCAAGCCAATGCTGGATAAGTCGGTCATCGTGTTTATCGATGATATCTTGGTGTATTCGAAAAGTGAAGCTGAACACGCACATCACTTACAAGAAGTGCTAGAGACCCTTAGACGAGAGAAGTTATATGCAAAATTCTCTAAATGTGCCTTTTGGTTACGAGAGGTACAATTTCTTGGCCACGTCATAAGTGCCGACGGAGTATTGGTGGATCCGTCCAAGATAGAGGCTGTGTTAAAATGGAATCCTTCGAAGAACCCTTCGGAAATTAGAAGCTTTTTGGGGCTCGCAGGATACTATAGGAGATTCATTCAAGATTTCTCCAAGATTGCGTCACCGCTGACAAAGCTAACCCGGAAGAAAGAAAGGTTCATTTGGGGCATCGATCAAGAAAGAGCATTTCAAACGCTAAAAGAAAGGCTAACTCAAGCTCCGGTATTGACATTGTCGGACGGAGTAGAAGACATGGTGGTCTATTCGGATGCTTCACTATTGGGGCTCGGATGCGTGTTGATGCAACGAGGCAAGGTAATAGCCTATGCCTCGAGGCAATTGAAGATACACGAAAAGAAATATCCCACGCACGATCTTGAGTTGGCTGCGGTGGTATTTGCATTAAAAATATGGAGGCACTACTTGTATGGGGTAAAGTGCACCATATTTACCGATCACAAGAGTTTGAAATACTTCTTCGATCAGAAGGAGTTAAATATGCGACAAAGGCGATGGCTGGAAACGGTGAAAGACTACGATTGTGAAATACATTATCACCCCGGAAAGGCTAATGTGGTAGCGGATGCTCTGAGCAGAAAAGCGGACTACGTCCCAATACGAGTAAGGTCGATGCAACTCGTAGTGACCTCGGGTATACTTGAACGTATTCGAGAGGCGCAGTTAGAAGAAGTAAAAGAAGAGAATTGGAAGAAAGAAAGAATAATTGGTCAATTGAAAGATTTATCGGATGGGAATCACGGGTTGAAGACTCGATCCGGAAGGATTTGGGTCCCACATACTTGTGGAGTGAAGACGCTTCTACTTAATGAAGCTCATAAATCCCGTTATTCAATTCATCCGGGTGCGACCAAGATGTACTACGATTTGAAACAAAATTATTGGTGGCCCGGAATGAAGAGGGATGTGGCGAAGTATGTGGAAAAGTGCTTGACATGTTTACAAGTCAAGGCGGAGCACCAGAAACCATATGGCAAACTCCAACCGTTAGAAATTCCGGTTTGGAAATGGGAACATATTACAATGGACCTATTAACCAAGTTGCCTAAGACGAATCGTGGTTTTGATGCCATTTGGGTAGTGGTAGATAGATTGACGAAAAGTGCTCACTTCATTCCGATTCGTGAGACTTATACATCAGAAAAGATGTCAGAAGTTTACACTAATGAAATAATAGCACGTCATGGGGTTCCGGTATCCATCGTGTCTGATAGGGATACCCGGTTTACTTCAAATTTCTGGCGAGATTTTCAAGAGTAAATGGGAACCAAATTGTTCATTAGCACTGCGTACCATCCTCAAACGGATGGACAAAGTGAAAGAACAATACAGACATTGGGGGACATGCTACGGGCGTGTATAATCGACTTTGGAGGCAGTTGGGATGTTCACCTACCGTTAGTCGAGTTTTCGTATAACAAAAGTTATCAATCTAGTATTAAGATGGCACCGTACGAAATGCTTTACGGTAGGAAGTGTCGAACCCCGGTATGTTGGGGTGAAGTAGGTCCACGTGAACTCGCCCACCAAGATATAGTACGATCCACGAATGAAAAGATTGAAAAAGTTCGGGCACACTTGAAAGCAGCTCAAGACAGGCAAAAAGCGTATGCTGATAAAAGAAAGAGGCCAATCGAATTCCAAGTTGGTGACATGGTCATGCTAAAGGTTTCCCCATGGAAGGGCGTTATTAGATTCAGAAAAAGGGGGAAACTAAGCCCGAGGTTTATTGGGCCATTCAAAATTATCGGGAAAGTTGGCAAGGTAGCTTACCGCCTTAAGCTACCGGAGGAACTAAGTGGGATTCATGGCACGTTTCACGTGTCACAATTACGAAAGTGCCTAGCGGACGAAACAGCCTATATCCATTATGATGATATCGAAGTGGGTAATAGTCTGAATTACGTTGTGAGACCGTTGGAGATTTTAGATCGAAAGGTCAAACACTTACGAAATAGACAAATTGATCAAGTCAAAGTCAAATGGGAGTATAGAAAAGGCTCGGACACCACGTGGGAGACCGAGGAAGAGATGCGACGGCTCTACCCTACATTATTTGGTACGTACTTCGGTTTCGGGGACGAAACCCTTTTAAGGGGGGTGAACTTGTAACACCCCGAAAATATAAAACTTTATATTGGAACTATGAAGTATAAATAGACGAGAATTTACTAACAAGGAAATTTTAACCTAGTTAGTTAGTTACAAGACTAGAAATAGTCTATAATAGGGTTAAAAGTTACTAAATGATATGTTGAACAAAGTAGAGGGGCCTTAGTTGTTAAATCTGAAACTAAATTGGTTAAAACAAATAAAAATAAACCAAACACCCCATTTAGGGGTGTCTGGTCGATCAAGTGAAGCAGGGAGCGATCCCCACTCCTCCAAAACCCTAAAACTCTTTAGTCTTGCAAATTGAAGGATCAATTCAAGTCGAAATCGAAAATTGAGCTTAGAATCATGATCCTCATCACAAGAGGATTGTAAGGTATGTAAAATTTGATGAAATATCTCAACTTGAATTTCTCATGATTTTGGAAATTCTGAAATTAGATGTTGCATGTGTGTTATTTGGTTAGATTAGAGTTGATTTGGTGTCTAGAAGTGAAACCTAGCCAATTACATGTGAAATCATGACCAAATTCAGAAAATTTCATGAACACTTTGAAGGTGGGTTGTGGGTTTTATAAGATGATGATGAACACTAGGGTTTAGAATGACTATCCTAGTGTAATTCAATCTTAGAAGGTGATTTCAGAAAAAGTATGATGTTAAATGTTATGTGAAGGCTTTGTTGAAGTTAAGTTAACTAAATAGCAAGTTATAAACATGAATATGAAAAATGTAAGAATTCTGCCCTTATAGTGTTTGTTGAAATGCCTCAAAGAAAGCTTGAAACTGAATTGTTAAGTTAAAAACGCATAATTATGAAGTATGACGAAATGTGTGTTATGTATGTAAAACATAGAGTTCTAAACATAAAGTGATTGAACTCTATAGGAAAGGAAGCCGGGGCATCTAACGGGCAAACTGGTGTGGACGCACGTTTGAAAGGCTTGCTTTAAAGGTATGTAACTTGACCCGTTACATTAAGTAAATTTAGATTATTGTAATATGCATAGTTGAAATTAGAATAAAGGTTGCTATGAATTAAAGCGATGATATCGCTATATTGAATATTTGGTCAAAAGTTGGTTAGAACTCGTTGGTAGTCGTCAAAAAGGAAGGAATTCCGTAGACGAGCCAAACGGGTCGGATAATCAAGTAAGGCATGGTTAATGCTTCGTATTTTGATAGATTGATTGTTGATTTTGAATATTATATAACATATTAGAAATACGAGATTTTAATGTATCGGTATCATAGAAAACTGAAATCCGAGAGTTGGGATCTTGGTGTAATGAACAAACAAAACAAAACCTGGAATTCCAGGTACTACCGTAAATTACGGTAGTACCGTAATTTTCGGTAGAGGATATGTGTTTACGGTAGGTTACTACTGTTTTACGGCAAAATCAAGAATTTCCAGGACTCACCGTAAATTACGGTGACACCGTAATTTACGGTGGAACCTGAGAAAATTTGTATTTTTTTTATATTGGATGATGGATTTTGTGTTTATGCACTACTTAATAATGTTCAAAACTAATGTTTTAAAGGTTTTGACAATAGGTAACAAGGTGGCTCTTACGGATGGCAATCAAGCGAATGATGAAGAACCGAACACTACCTTTTGAAGCTTCCGCAATGTGTTTAAACTTTAGTACTTTTGTTTATGGGTTGTAATCATTCGTTAAACAACTTTTGAAATGTTTTAACTCAGTCATAGTTGACTAAAGTTGACGCACTTATGAACTCCGTTAATGAATGTTATGTTACTTAACCAATAGTTTAATAGTAATGGTGTATTTTATTATTAAATTCAAATGAAAAATTTAAGGGTGTTATAGTTGGGGGCAAAAGAGGTAAAATTATGTTTTGTATATGTTAAATAAAAGCAAAATGTCAACACTTTGTGTTTGTTATTATATAGTGTTTTGAATTTATTTTATTTGCAGGGAAGACACTTGGGTAAATTGTTGGATGAAGATCCAGTGATAACACAAAGGCGTCAAAACATAGGAAAGCGGCTAGAACTGTATCGAGCTGCACAATCTAAGATAGATATTGTTGTCTGGACCAACTAGATTAAATCACAGCGTACATATCATTTTTGGATCATTTTTTGTTTACGAAACATGGATTAGGCTATAGGCTATAACTGTGTAAATTTGAAGTGACTATGCACTTTATTATTCTATTGTTGTGTAAATTTGATAATTGACTTTTCTATTATTCAATAATAATTGTAAAAAGAGTCCGCCACAATCGCTTTTTAGGGTGGGTTGTATTTGAGACATCATTTTTTTACACATCGGCAACTCTTATAAAAAACGAACTACTAAACTTATATAAAGATAGTAACGCTATAAATAAAATAACTAATGTTGTTATTTTACGGCTAAATTCTTGATATCTACGTCTCCACAATGATTAAAATCCTTGGTTCACCATTTGTACTCATTCATCACTGTCTTTAACATTACTTTATAAAGATATAGAACTAAACACCAAAATTTAAATGATATATTATAATCTGTTTTTTAGTATTTGATTTCGATCATTACTAAACCTACCCGTGTGGTTACACGGGTCCTACACCTAGTTAAAATAAATAAAACTATCTTTTTCCTCCACTCTCTCCCACCCTCACAAAAACCCTAGCACCACACCTGCAAATCTCCACTTCAACAATGTCTCCTAAGCTTCCCACACTCCTCCGCCGCACTCCCTCTCTCCACCGCCACCACTCTCCACCAACAACAAAAATCCGACGGCGTTTCACTTAACCTCTGGTGCGTACCAAGAACAACGCTGAAGATTCCGCCCTTCAATCCGCCATCGATTGGGCCTGTGGAGCCGGTGGAGCCGATTGTTCCCGATCCACCATACACAGCATCTGCGATGTAGGATAACGTATCAGAAGGTCTTGTTTTGTGATGGGTTGTTACATATTTATGAATATTCTCGATGCAAGAACAGGTTGGGAAATATCTATTAAGTTAGCAGATAAGAGGTTGATTGGGTCGATTTGGAAGAGGGATGCGAGTTCGGAGACTTTGAGCAGGGTTCGATTGTTGATTTGGGGGTTATGAATCTTACGATGGACGAGGTATTAGTGGTGGAGGGGAGTGTTCAGTGGTGGAGGAGGGAAGGTGGTGGTGGTGGTGGGTGTTCAGTGGTGGTGAAGGTGAGATGGTGGTGGGTGTTCGGTGGTGGTGCAGGAGAGATGGTGGTGGTGGTTTACGGTAGAAGAAGAAGAAGGAGGTAGGAGATATATTGTTTTGTTTTTTATTTCCTTAACAAGTAAGGGTATTATAGTCATTTCACAAAGACTTAACTAGAAAATTTAACATGGGTTAGTGATAAGCACCACACGAGTGCAAAAATTACAAACACCGGGACCAAGTGTGTAATTAGTAAACCATTAGGACCTAGTCTGCAATTTTCGCAAACCACAGGGACCAACCATGCATTTAACTCTTAAAAAAATTCAATTTGATGCAACTTATGGGGCGTTTGGTTCGCGGAATGTTTTGGAATTGGAATTTGTATAGGAATTAGAATTTGAAGGAATTGGATTTGGAATTTAAACATTCCAATTGGAATTGGAAATTGTTGGAATTGGAATCTCAATTCCATTTTTGTTGTGTTTGGTTGTCAAATGAATTGGAATCCATCACCCGGGCACCCATAACCCCCGGTTCCGGTGGAAACAATACAGGTCGAAACAGTTCTAGTCGAAATGGTACGGTCAAAACGGTTCGCGTCGAAACGGTTCGATTCGAAACGGTTCGATTCGAAACGGTTTGATTAACAGTACGTTGAAACCATTCGCGTCGAAACGATTCGATTCGAAACGGTACGGGTCGAAATGGTACGGGCCGAAACGGTTCGCGTCGAAACGGTACGGGTCGAAACGGTTCACGCCGAAACGGTACGGCTCAAAACGCTTCGGATCCAAACCAGTACGGGTCGAAACGGTTCGGATCGAAACGGTGCGGGTCGAAACCATTCGGGTCGAAATGGTCGAAGATTCCAATGAATTTACTTTAATTCCTTCACATATAGGAAATATTTTGAATTCCTTTAGTTCAAGGAATTTGAAGAATTTCATGCTCAATTTCAATTTCAATTCCAATGTCAACCAAACACATAAAGATTGGAAGTTAGATTCCAATTCTATCAAATTCTGTTAATCAAACATTTTAAGATATGGAATTCAGATTCCAATTCCTTTAAATCCCATTGAATTTCTGCGAACCGAACACCCCCTTAAAAAATTCCAATGGAATGTTTAAAACATTACCAAAAGAGTTAATTACACAGATAGTCATTGTGACAATAACGTATTTGAGTACTAACTTATTTTTTTAATAAGTTCAGGTTTCATGGTTTTGATTTTGTAACACTTATGAGTATTAAGGCTAACTGCATTAATTTTTTGTTAAATATTTTTTCCTATTAAATCAGTGTAAAATGATTAAAATAACATTATATAATTTTTTGTTAGTACTCAAATGTGTTACTTTAATAAACTACAAGAACTATCTCTGTAATTAACTCTAAAAATATAAAAACTCATTATATTTGTAAAAAAATAATATTATAAAATAGGCTACATAAAAATATTTAATAATTATATTTTAAAATTAATTTACATACAATTATCAAATGTCTATTAAGACATAAAACACTATAGTAGGGACAATTATTAAACATTTTATAAGGTATCTCAATGGTACATACTAATAGTTGGTCTTATGTTTGGAAAAGACAACAATGAAGACAAGGTTATACTTTTTTTTTTTTAATGGCAATGCTTACTCACTCCTAATTTACACCAAATTTAATTCTAAATTACTCCTTGCTTGAGATTGAACTCAAGACCTCCCCTTAAGAGACAAGAGTCTCGTGAGCTAGTCCCACATTGACAAGGTTATACTTGGTTCTATTAATGCAGGCTTTGCTTCTTGATAAGGGCAAACCAATAACGGGGTATGTTTTTCAAAGTTTTAGGAAGTGTTGTAAGTTGAAAAGCTACTCTGCAACATGTAGTGGCATAATCTACTAAAATTGTAAAAGAGGCTATTTGGTTGAGACGATTTGTGTCTGACCTAGGGACTATTGTTGGCAATGCAATAGCTTTGTGTGACAATTAGGCTGTTGTACATTTGTCAAAGAACCAAATGTTTCATGAAAGAACTAAGCATGTTAATGAGTGGTCGCACTTTATCATAGATATCATTAATTCCAGAGCACTAAATCCTTCTTCGGTTCTAGGTTTTTACATTTCTTGAGCAGCTGTGGCGGATCCAGGAAATTTTTTTCAATGATTGACTAGACAACAATCAGGTGAAGATTGTTAAGAGTATCGTTGCATTCAACGTTGGTCAACCATATTAATAATTCGTTTAAATAAGTTTAAGGGTGTGAATCATAATATAGTCATTCTACAACAGTTAATATGACTATACTTTGGTTATATTTAGTTGAGTTAGTTAATAGTCTGTTAATATAGAGGTTAGCTAATAACAGTGTAAGGTAGGGGGGGGGGGGGTATTTGCACGGACCTCCCATCCGCCGGAGTATTACAACTCCGCAGCTAGCCTAGCCTCATGGCTGCATGGCGGTGAATCCCCACCGAGATCGAAGAGCCTGTGTGGTATTACACCGGCCACAGGATTCGAACCCGGGTCTCTTGGGAAGAGATGGGTGAGGCTGGCCAACTGGGCTACCCCAGTTGGTTAACAGTGTAAGGTAATTGTTTTCATTTGTATGATCACAGGCTCACAGCACTCATTCTTGTTTTCAGTAATAGATAAGTGTTTGGTTCTTAATTTCAATTCATTGTTCTTCATCGTTGCTTTCTTCAGTTTAAGTTTTCTTCGTGTGTTTGATTAGCGATTTCCGCTTAAACATTCAACAAATAATTTGAAAGCATTAACATTATACTTAGAAGTTCTTAAGTAGCTTTGACTACTATGGTAATGGTCATAGTTAAAGCAGCTATATAATTACATACATGTATGTTCTCTCTTTTGATCAGTACTATGTATAGTGTTTATACAACTTTTATTCTTTTCTACTTAAAAATATTTTTACATTCTAAGTGCTAGATGGAAGAGAAGAGAGAGATTAGAAAATGGGTTGAGTTGAAGGTGTGTAGACAATTTTCCCCCATCCCAGTATATTCCGTTACGTATCTAACGAAATATACTGACGAGAAGGGCTCCGTGTGTAAAAAAAATAAAAGACTGGGACTCAACATGCGAGATTTTGAAAAAGAAGGCTCATGTTGATCCCGCCCCTAAACCGCATGTACGCTAATTGCACTTTACTCCAAATTCAAATCAATAAAGTTAAAGAGTCAAGAGTCAAGGACTAATGAAAAACATACAATTTTGAAATTAACAATCAAGTATTTAACCAGTAATACATGAATATTATGAGTTTTTATATTGGAACGGTCCTGTGGTATGACGTCATCCTTACTGTCTAAACTTAGTAAATTACACGCAAAGTCCTTGTGGTTTGGGTCAAATCTTGGATTTTGTCCCTTTTTTGTGATTTAGCCCCCACGTTTCTTGTTCTCTTTTGGTGTTAGTCCAAATGGCTAACGGGGTTAACTTTGTCTGTTAGTTTAAGGGTAATTTTTTGTGTCGTATGCTATTGAATTGTTCAAACTGTTAATAATATTTTAGATGTATTGATGCATTTGGATTTTGGACCATTTTTTTGGATTTGGAATTGTTAACCATGCGAATTAAAATGGAATGGATTTGGTTGGCGATCAAAGTGTTGACCATTTTTTTCCGGACCATGCAGCTTTGAAATACCCAACAATTTTCGGTCCGGCTCAACCCATGATCCAACCCAACTAAGAGGACCGAGACTGACCGAGGCACTTCCGAGCTGGTCTTTGGTCTTACATTTTTTAGGTTTCGAGTTCAGGTCGGGTTGTACTACCATCCGGTAAATATCATTCTGTTTTGAAACGCCTAACAATTTTCTTCTCAATTTCCTCTAGTGTAGAATGTGGCCTTATGACACGAAAATATCATATGTACAACTAACACAATGCTTGACTAATAAGTAATAAAATTTTACCCTACATCAAACACTATATTTTCATGTAATAATGATAGTATATATAACCTTTTAAAACGATATATACGTATTTATAGCAAGCTAATTTAATAAAAATGGAGAATGACTTCAAGGTAACTAACTGGGATACCAAACAGTTCATTAGCAAACTCTGGGGTTTAAAGAGACAAAAATACCCTAGTTGCAAACCCTTGTCTGTCAGTCTGTCACCAGGTGATAGTCAATGCGTCTACGGTCTGTTTGGGCTGAGGCGCTTGCCTTACTGACGCCTAACGAAGCCAGCCACCTTGTATATGTGCGAGGAGCATATGTCTCACCAGAGCGCCTTGGTGCATGTCTTGTAAAGGAGAGGTGAGAGCTTCAACAATATAACCCAATGTTAAAATATTGTTCCAACTCGTTGATTAATTTGTCTCGCACCCGTCTACAAGATGGCTTACAGCTATATCAGAGTATTAAGGATGATGGGTGGTTCGGGTTTCAACGAGTGTATGCCCATGAAGGAAACTCAAAAGGGTAATTTTATCATTTCATTTGTTTACATTCCAGTTCCCTTTAACAAATTTACAAACAAACACCTCATAATTCTAATTCCTACAAATTCCAACTCGTTCGACAAACTCCAACCGTGAATTGCCCCTTAGTTTCTTGAACTAAAACAATTTAACATGATGTATGCATTAGAAACAATTTTGGGTGATTTGCAATATGTTCGACCAATTTCCCTTCGACCTAACGTTTTATGTGGCGTTTTAACAAAAAAAAAACCACAACCAAAATCGACTCATTTATAAGTAAAATAGTTCAAAATTGCTGCCTCCAATTGGCATTACACAAATGTTGGACCGGCGGTGTTTATCAATAAAAACTTAGTTATAAAAGCACCTCAAGCTTCCTCTCCTTCCAATCTATGCACAAAGAGAGAAATTATCACAAAATGTGCAATAATAATAATCTAAGCTTCCTACAAATGATAGATTGGCTAAGCACTAGCTTCAAGTTAACAATCGACCAAATATCGATACTAAACCAAGTGAAGGCCACTAGCTAGTCATACACATACTAGAGAGATGGGGTTTGGTCATTAACAAATCCCTAATATTTGAGTTGACTACAACATACAATGGTCACTAGTTTGTTTGTTAAGGAGCATAACATTTGGGGCTTTTCGTATCATATCACCTTGACCTAGAATGGGTAATACCATCCCATTTTGTCCCAAAACCTCTTCGATGGTCATGATTTTCATGGTCCACATGTGATTTATTTACACCGCGCGAAACTGTGATTTGAATAACAACTTTGTCATGAACCGTATTTTATGCCACTTAGAAGAAGAAGTAATCAAATTCATATGGATGAGTGGAAACATAAAAGTGAAACGAAAAATCAAGCGATAAAATGTATTACCGTTTGCATACCGTGACAAAGGGATTGTTACCGCATCTTCATGGTGCCTTGATCTAAAAGGAGAATTAGATGTTGCTTGCAGGTTCGGGGTGGCCTTGTCTTGTCCAGAGATCTGTTCATTTTATTAAAAAGAATTTATTAGTTCTCAAATAAAACAATAATAATGGAAATCAATTTTAAAGAATGTAATAAATTACTCCAAATCTCAAGGTTCGGTTGTAAAGGGTAACAAGGCCGGTAAAAAGCCTCACAGCATAATCTGCAATTTCCTCAGTTTCATATTCCGCAAATGCGAAACCTTTCGGTTTATCAGTTTCTTTATCCCGTGGAATGTGCAAATCAACTACCCGTCCAGCTTGAATAAGGATATCGTATAAGACCCTATCAGTTACTCTCTCATCCAAATTACCTTTACAAAGAAAGATTTATAAATATCAGGTTAATAGGTTTGTTTTGCCTTAATTTAAGACCGTGTGTATGCAAAGTTGAACGCACTATTGTATGTAGTATGCAGTACTGTGTCTGGAACATAACCAAGTTTATCGGTACCTGATCACAATGCTTTACATTCTAATTGTAATGATTTCCTAAACAAGTTTCAACAACTACAAAAGATTATAAGTTAAAAAAAACAATCCTCGCTTATAAATACTTGAACCAAACGCATAATTAAAATTTTCAATCATACAACTCAAACATTTCAATGCTCCTAAAAAGATAAGACTGCGTGTATGCAAAGTTGAACACGCTATTGTACACACTGTGTCTAGAATATAACCATGATTATCAGCACTTGATCACAATTTTTTACATTCTAATTAAAATGATTTCCTAATTTTCAAAAATAAAAATGATTTCCAAAAACAAGTTTCAACAAAGACAAGTGATTATCAACTAGAGACAAAACAGTTGATCCTCACTTAGAATACTTGAACTAAAACACATAATTCAAATTTTCAGTCATATAATTAAAAAATCCCCATACTCCTAAAAAGATAAGACTGCGTGTACGCAAAGTTGAACGCGCTATCGCACACCATCACCATAGTTGTCAATAGCGGCTATAGCGATCGCTATAGCTCGCTACGTAGCGAAGCGATGTAGTGTCGCTATTAGGGTTATAGCGACTGATAGTGAGAATAGCGACAATTCAATTTTTTTAATACAAATAGCAATTAAATATAGCTATAAAAAAGCTGGAATATAGGTTTTTGTTAAATATACATGTAAAATAGCATATATACCGGGGTATTTTGATACAATATACATATAAAAAAAATTAAAAAAAATTTCCTAGTGTGTCGCTATTTATAAAATAGTCACCTGCTATTTGTCGCTATTCGCTACGTAGCATATAGGTACCTTATCGCTATTTGTCACTATTCACCTTTAACAACTATGACCTGACTTTATCAGTACCTGATCACAATGTTTTACATTATAACTGAAATGATTTCCTAAACAAGTTTCAACAAAGACAAGTAATTATAATTAATAAACAAAACAATTAATCCTCACTTAGAATACTTGAATCAAAACACATAATTCTAACTTTCATTTCAACATTTTTCATACTCCTAAAAACATGAAATCTGAATTCCAGATGAACATTTCATAAATGAATATTGTGTTATACATCAAATCAACCAAAAAAATAATTTCTACAATCCTCATCATCCATTCATCATGTATCAATAACTTGCCCTAATTACAGTTCATTCTGTTTCATATTAAGATTATATAGAAATATTTGGAGATAATCGTATACCTAATCCGATATCTTAATCATCGTGATTCATGAATCAACAAATTAATTGAAACAGAAAGTGAAACAATAAGAATTATTAACTGTGATCATTGAAGAACTGATAATCTAATTATTGGAGTGATAGTATTGCAGTAGGTGAATGGTTACCGATGTAAACAGTGCAATTAGGATCGGAGGACATGATCAACGGCGGATATCGCCGATGAGATAAACGGAATCGATGACGGAGAAGGTGGAGAATAAAAGCTCTGCTAATTACAGTTTTTCTGTTTCAAGTTAATATTAGAGTATAAACTGCCAAATAGTCCCTAGTTTGATCACTTTTGTCATTTTAGTCTAAAACTCAAACCTTTTAAATTTTGGTCTTTGTGATTTCATTTTTGTTATCATTTTCATCCAAAATGAAAATCTGGTCAGATTTTTCAGTTGACTTTTTTATCTTTTTCCTCCCTTTTAATGAATGATAAAATTGTCTTTTAACGTTTTATTATAACAAATTAAAAAATCTGACAATTTTGCTATTCATTAATAGGGATGAAAAAGACAAAAAAAAACTGGATGTTAACTGGAAAATCTGACCAGATCTTAATTTTGGATGAAAATGGCAACAAAATTGAAACAATAGAGACTCAGATTCAAAAGGTTTGAGTTTTAGACTAAAGTGGTAAAAGTGACCAAAGCTCAGGGACCATTTTGGCAGTTTACTCTTAATATTATATGGAAATATATTACTTCCAGTTAACAGGTTGTTACGGTCATATTAGTATAGGGACCTTAAATGTAATTGCAAAATAGAATAGGGGGTTTGTAATACCCTAATATGGTACTTAAACATAAGAAAATTGGTAGCCATAAATTGAATAGGGTTATCAATCTTGCTTGATTACAAATTTGTTATCGATCTTGCTTGATTACAAATTTGTTTCGTATCACAGGTAGTAGTGTGATTCCCGGTGCTAGGCGGTGGAGATTCAGTCGGTATCAGTTTGGATTGTTACTACAGTGACACTCGCTAGTAACGGAAAGAAAAATCTAAAAAATAAGTCATGATATGTCCAAAAGAACATCAACACTCGCTTAACATTGATCGAAAACCTAAAAAACGAATGTCAGTACCTGTTTCGATAATAACTAGAATTAGTTTGATTTCCCACAATACCAGTATGGTAACAAAATACAAAACAACAAAAAAATATTTGATTTTGAACACAGCCTGTTTTCAACAAAATAAAATCAAAACGTAATAAATTAAAAAATGGGGGGGGGGGGGGGGGGGGGGTGAACAGAGTTTTTGCCTACAAATACACTAAATTTTAAGAGGGTTTACTATGCAATTGTTCATATATTTTTGTATCTTATAATTATTGGATTAAGTTTATTAAGAATAACTCAGCAAATGGTACCGAACCCATTTTTAAGGATTTTCGGTACAGGTACCGGTACTTATTTTAGGGGATTTTCGGTACCTGTTGGTACCAAGCTCATCCGTAATATAATATGTGTGTGATGAAGCCTTCAGTGACAATCGGTAAAACTTCACCGATCGGTGAAAATTTTTGGGAAACGGTGTTTCTGGTCCGGGCCGGTTTTCCCGGCTTTTCCAAGTCCCACTCTGCATGCTCTAAATTATTTTATTTAAATACTCTGGTTGCAATATAACTTATAAACCTGCTGGTTAAAAAGCCTCATTGTGTAATAACTTAAAAGTATTAGCTTATAAGAAACTCAGAGAAAAAACGATCACAAGTTTCATTCGATTAACAAACACGACATGAATCAAAAACCGCCAACGGGCATACCATGTCAGCCAACTTTCGACAAAGAAACATGACATTACTCAAAGACCGCCAAAGGGCATACCGCATAACAGCCAGTGCTGGTATTCATTTCCTGGCTGTTTTGTCAAGAATCTCGATATATTTCTTCGGGATCCCGTATTGTTCAACTAGATATCTTGCAAGAACATCAATCACCCCACCTTGAACCAAAACCTCATGTCCCTTCTTCCCTGTTTACAAAAGCATTTGCAAAGGTTATAATTGTTTCTACAGAAACTAGTAGATTGTTAGCATGGGCGAATAGTCAAATTCCATTTGTTAAAAAATGCTTTCATACTCCATATTTAAAGTATGAATTCCCGACAAAACATGAAATTCGTGGGTTTGGGTTTAGTCTAAACGAGTTTAGGTCAGTTTCGGTTCGAACCTGCAAACACATTTAGCTGACCGTCATGTTCGGTTGACATGGTGAGTTCGCGGGTTGACCCATTTTACCCGTTTATTTTTAAAATGTAAAAAAAAAAATTGACATAAATTAAACTAATTGTTTATTGTATGCTAAAACTTGAAGATAAAAGAGAAAAGAGCATAAAGTTTTATAGTTTCAACGTAATTAATTTATACACATTTGTGTGTTTGGTTGTAAATTTGTAATTATAGAGTATCCAAAATTCCGGTTAAACGGATTATGTTCATGTCAACATGCGAAGCTCGCGCTGCAAACACGTTTAGCTAAGCAAGTCAGGGGTCCACAGAGCGAATTTGCGGGTTGACCCATTTCACCCTTTTTTATAATTTTTTTTAATTACTTTTCAGGTCATAACTTAAAATTATTGTTTATTTTATGCCAAATAGAAAGAAATATGACATAAACTTAAACGCAACTCAATTTACATACATTTGTATTTTGTGTTGTAAATTTGTAATTTTGGACTATTAATATGCTTAACAGATTAAAATGGTGTTAAACATGTCGTGTTAGTGTTCAGATTCATGTCAAATTTCCGAGTTCAACCCGCGAACACAACCCATTTAACACCCCACATTTAACGATATATCATAATTTCCGTTAAACCATACCTGGCAATTCCGATACAGACGTACTACAAGCAAACTTCTTTTGCAATTCCGATGCCAAAGGTTCCGCATCAATCAAAAACGACTCCATTCCCGTAAGTTTCGTAACCTTCTTATTTCCTTGTCTTCGTTCAGTCATAATCTGCATTGGTTTCAACCCGCCTTTTCTCACAACGGTTTCTTTTCCTCTAGTAACTTGATGATGCGCTTGCATTCTGTTTATAAACGTCGGCGCCAAATCCTTTTTATGTATTTCCGAAGGGTACGTTGATCCTTTCTTAATAGCTCCTTTGAATAACGTGTCACATAAAATCGCGTCTAACACCACGATTGACTTATTTGTCGGTTTGACCAGGTTTTCTTTTTCGATGTAAGCGAATACGACTTCGGTTGCTTCGGATTGAGTATATAGTTGGCGGGTATCGGCTCCCACTGATGTGAAAATTGGATTTACGTGTACACTTGGTTTGTAAATCTCTATAACTTCCATAAAGCTGTTGGTATTGGTTTCGTTAACGGGGTCAGCGGTTTGTACTTTTTGCTCGACTTGCAGCTTTTCAGGTTTGAAAGATGTGTAATCGGGATGCTTGCGATTTATTGTCAAAACCATAACTTCTTTTTTATGCTTATCTTCTTTTGATGAAATCTGAAAGTGATGTAAATACAACATGAGATGAGGATAACAGAATTTATTGTATATACAAAAGCATGTATGTATATGAAAACAACTTGTAATTGTTACTTTAACCTAAACATATAGCAGAATTACTCATTTGTATGTTCCTTTTTTCCAAATTTTATAAAAACACAATATTTCATGAATTATTTACAAACGTACATCTGTCTTAAATGCAAACCATATGGACCATCCATGTACTTTTGGCAAAGGTTGGGGACTAAATGTGTTACAAAATGCAAACCACAAGGACCATGTGTGTACTTTTGGAAAGCTAAGGACCAAATCCAAAATTTTGGTAAACCACAAGGACCATCTGTGTACTTTACTCAAAAGAATAGCGTTCAAAGTATATTACCAGTCCTTGAGAAGTTTTTGATTGTAGCCACTTAGATAGCTTTTTGTGTGACGACTTCTTAATATCCAGCACGGTGCCAGGTGGCCTACAAGGTAAGACATGATTTGACCTACAAATGCAAAAAAATACCAATAAAATCAGTTAGGTAAAAAACTTGTTGTATAAAAAGAGTAAAATGCCATTTTCGTCCCTAAGGTTTGGCCAGTTTTGCGACTTTCGTCCAAATGTTTGTTTTTTCGCATCTGGATCCAAAAGATTTGAAATCTTGTTATTTTCATCTGACTCGTTAACTCCATCTTCTTAGACAAGTGTATTACCGTCTTTTTAGACATTTTTTTTATTAAACGAAAAAAACTATAAGATATAAAGTCAACAGAGGTGGATCTTTATTTCTTATAGTGTTTTTAATTTATTAATAAAAAGTCTATAAAAAGACGGCAATATCCCTGACTTAACGGAGAAAAATGAATGAAGTTAACAAGTCGGATGAAAATGGCAAGATTTCAAACTTTTTGAATCCAAATGCAGAAAACAAACCTTTGGACGAAAGTCGCAAAACTGGCCAAACCTCAGGGATAAAAAAAGGCATTTTACTCTATAAAAAAGTTAAAGCACTTAAACAAATTTGTATGACACTTTGATCACAAGCGCACACATGCACATATAACATAAGTTCGCAATAGAAACTATCACTTAATTCTTACCATAATGTGCTTCCAGCAATAGGAAGATCTTTATCCTTAAGTGTTGTATAAAAAGCTTGCAGAAGACATTTATCCAAAAGTGCATCAACATCCTCAACCGAAAGATTAACTTGCTCCTCCGTAACGCCCTTATCACTTTCCGTCAACTTCAGATCACCAAGATCAGAAGT
Organism: Helianthus tuberosus; assembly: GCA_030545235.1. Taxonomy (NCBI): domain Eukaryota; kingdom Viridiplantae; phylum Streptophyta; class Magnoliopsida; order Asterales; family Asteraceae; genus Helianthus; species Helianthus tuberosus. Next base: position 163,543,697 of record CM060360.1, read on the forward strand.
CACTTGTTGGTCAACATTCGGGTTTGACTCCGTTTTTGAAGATGAATCCGCATGGCTAGCATCTGCATCATTCGTAGCCACCTCTGATTCTATGTTATCCGCATCATTATCGTGATCACTGGCGACTTCAGTATCGGATTGCTGAGAAGTAGTCGTTAAAGAAGGATCTTCGAAGACGACGTCTTCTAGAAAGCCAGCATTCGGAACATATCGGGCGTCAGCTGATTCCCTGGCAAGATTTTCATAGAAAATAATATAGTCACATAAATCCCCTAAAGGATTACATGTCAATGAGTTATGTCTATAGAAAGCCACCCTAATCCATTAACCAAAAAACGGGTCGATATTAATTAGCTATATTTTGCGAAAATTAAATGGGTCTAGCACGATCCAAAATGCTTACAACTTCCTATAGCTTTTACCAAATAAGTTAGATTGATATTTAGTATAAAGTAAATTGCAAAATCGTCTCTAAGGTTTGGGCATGTTTGCCATTTTCATCCAAAACAACTTTTTTGTACAATATAGTCCTTCACTTTTGGGATTTTTTGCCATTTTCATCCAAGCGTCTAATTTGCTTTATTTTTTCTATCAAACATTTGGATGAAAATGGCAAAAAATCACAAATCTTAGGGACGATTTTGGCAAAAAAGTCAGACGTTTGGATGAAAATTGCAAAAAATCCCAAAAGTGAAGGACTATATGATACAAAAATGTTGTTTTGGATGAAAATGGCAAACATGCCCAAACCTCAGAGACGATTTTGGCAATTTACTCTTTAAAATAAGAGTAAAATGCCATTTTCAACCCTGAGGTTTGGTCAGTTTTGCAACTTTCGTCCAAAGGTCTGTTTTTCCGCATTTGGATCCAAAAAGTTTGAAATCTTGCCATTTTCATCCGGCTCGTTATCTCCATCCATTTTTCTCCGTTAAGTGAAGGTATTTTTGCTATTTTTGTTAACTTAAAGGGCAATTCGGTAATGCTGGCCAAACCTCAGGGACGAAAATGGCATTTTATTTTTAAAACGATACGGTTTGTGATATAATTACCAAAGTGCATCCCGGTAATGATGGCTTATCTTTAAAGCCTTTCCACGAAGACCGGCTTTTAGAGCCTCGGAGCTACTCATGTAGGTAGATCCCACCTATTCAAGATAAAAAATAAAAATACTTTATTATATATATCAATTATCTATATGTATTATAAAATATGAAAGAAGAAAAGGGTAGAAACTTACAGCAATTGGAGCTGGATTACCGGGAACGATAACAGCCCATGGTTCACCAGCTGAAAATTCAGGGAGACCCTCGGCATTTATATGGATGCCAGGAAACATCAAATCTGCCCCTCCGATTACGTAACGTGACACTTCACCCCCTTTTAGAATGAAAGCAGGTAGAAGATGGGGAACCTTCCATAGTGCATAAACTGCGTTTTTAAGATTATAAATGTCAGAAAAAGCCAAAAATATCTCATCCGTTTACATGTTCTAGTGAAGTAAACAGTTGATATTATAATATAAAAAACTAGTAAATGGTGAAGTAAAAAGTTGATATAATAATATAAAAAACTAGTAAAGACTGATTGCTTCTAACATGAATATGTTGATCATTTACAAACAAAAAGAACAAAAGAAGAAAATCAGGCCACCTATAGAAAGTAACACAAAACACCCAAAATGTAGACTCAACACTATATATACATTTAGATTTTAGAGTACGAACGTATGCTTAATATTACCATGTAATTAAGTAATTAACACACAAATTGACACAGGAAAAAGAAAAAAAAAAATAAGTAATGTAAACCTAGTGAATGCGTAATCAAAACTAACACATACAAGTTCACAAATTGTCATACTAATTTACCCTCAGTCCAATGCATAAAAAAACATTTATTTCCTTTATTATTTTAAAAGAGTTAAATGCCATTTTAGTCCCTGTGGTTTGGGACATTTTGGCAGTTTAGTCCAAAGGTTTCATTTTTAACCTGTGGGTCCAAAAAGGTTTCACAGTTGCCATTTTAGTCCACTGGGTTAACTTCATCCATTTTTTCTGTTAACCAGAAGGCCAATTTGGCCATTTTGTATGTAATTCTGTTAACTAAAAGGGCAATTCAGTCATATAAAATGACCGAAATGGCCTTCTGGTTAACAGAAAAAATGGATGAAGTTAACCCAGTGGACTAAAATGGCAACTGTGAAACCTTTTTGGACCCACAGGTTAAAAATGAAACCTTTGGACTAAACTGGCAAAATGGCCCAAACCACAGGGACTAAAATGGCATTTAACTCATTTTAAAAAAATTATATCAATAAAAAGGAGACCCTATATGGCATCGTAAACCAAGCATTAATTTCAATTAATTTCAAGATCACAAAATTTAAAATTTTAAATCATGAATTTAAGTAGCTAGTAGTATCATAATGATTGTAGATGCTTTAACATGAACAACTTTTAAAAATTGCCAATGTTGCAACAAGCTGATTGTATACCTGTTGGAAATATAGTTGTGCCTCTGCTATCAACATCAAAGAACATTGGCAATCCACCTTCCAAACTGTAGATAAGAACACGGTTTGGCTGCTTTGAGACAGTTATCTCTACCTACAATAAAAACAAAAAAAATAGTTATACATGCTACTTCCTTAAAAACTACATTCTACAAACTAAATAAATGCTACTTCCTTAAAAACTATATTATACAGACTATATGAAATAAATGGAAACTATATTCCGAGCAACCATAAATAAACATCATATGTAAGCTAAAGTGGTCTAGTGGTATGATGCTTGCCCCTCACATAGTTAACGGCGAATAGCGACAATACCAATATGGTACTTATATGCTACATCACGCGCCGCTTGCGGCATGCGCATATAATGTATATATGTGTGGGCCATCAGGGGACAAAAGTGAAAGTGCACTAATTTTAACGTTATTTTACTAATTTCGTGAAAATAACGTTAAAAGTTGAGGACGGTTAATCATGCATCATGTGGTGGTGTTGATAGCTGAAAGACAAAAGGGTACATGCACTAATCGGTCTTTGTCCCGATTGTTGAGTGTTATGTGCCTTATGTCCAAGGCTTGATGCAAAACAACTATCGAGCTGGGGCTCTCACTGGAAGCATCCTCTCTATTCCTACGGGGTAGAGGTAAGGTTGTCTACATCTTACCCTCCTTAGACCCTACCTTTGCTTTGCTATTGGTGGGATTTACTGAGTATAATGATGATAATGATGCTACATATCGAATAGCGATAGATAGCGGGCACTATTTTATAAATAAAGACACTAGAAAAAAAAATTATATGTATATTATATATTATATTAAAATACCCTACATGTATATTTAACAAAAACCTAAAATCCAACTAGTTTATAGCTATATTTAATTGCTATTTATCTTTGAAAAAATTAAAAATTAAAAAACAACTGAAATCCCGCTATTTATGACTACATACCCTGTAGCGACCTTCGACCTATACGCTATGCTATTGGCTATAGCGACCGCTATTGACAACTACACCCTCACAAAAGTGGGGTGGGTTCAAATCCTTGCAAGTGCAAGGTTTGGTGGTACTTAGGTGTAAAATATTATTGTTCAAAAAAAATATGTAAACAAAAAGCATCGTTTTTAACGCAAACTCTTACGTAATCAGAATCACATTCGTATAATCAACTTTCTTACGTTGGAACGAATTCAACTTCAATAATCAAGTCACACCATACAACAACAGCAACAAGCGTACCGAGTAAATCCCACCCAATAAATTAAGTCACATAATGACTAATACTTTCACATTTAACACAATCATCAGTTTCCTCAAAACAAAAATCTTACCATCTTTAACTGTAATTGAACTGTCTGTAGACATTCCAAAAGCGAAAATCATAACCAAATGACAATAATACACATCCAAACACCAATTTGTTAGGGCAAAATCCTTTACTGACTACTCCATTCAACTAAAATAACAATTGAATCAATACATGCTTAAAATCAGTAATACAGAATCAAACAACAACATCATGATTCACCACAATAACGAAGTTTTGCAATTTTTTTTTTTAGAGTAAACTTCCGTTTTGCTCCCTGTGGTTTGGTCACTTTAACGGTTTTGCTCCAAATCTTTAAAAATAGTCATTTTACTCCCAGCTGTTTCGGTTTTTTTGCCAGTTTGCTCCCCGCCTCTAACTCCATCCAAATTGTTTGTTTTTCCATTTTGCTCCCCACAGGGAGCAAACTGGCAACAAAACCAAAACATCAGGGAGTAAAATGGCTATTTTTAAAGGTTTGGGGCAAAACCGTTAAAGTGACCAAACCACAGGGAGCAAAACGGAAGTTTACTCTTTTTTTTACAAAACAATGGCAGGTAGTCGGGCAACAAGTTGCGCCGCCACCCCCTTTTGAATAGAAAAACCAATTCTACTAAATACAAAGTTTGAAACCTTTAGCGACGAAGAATTACTATTAACGACTTTTTGAATCCGATTCAAAAGTCGCACAGCGTCAGGAGCGCCAAAGGTATCAAACGCAAACGGGACAAACACATGTTGATTCTCCAGGCAGGCTTGCTCGCCTCTGCCTTGAGCACCGCTTGCCCTACGACAAAGCCCTTGTCCTTGAGCCCGACAAGGGGGAGACTCCAGTTAAATCTACACAAGCGTGTTTCCCCCCTCCCATCCAAACACAAACACAAGGATGTCCGCCGGGCGTAAAGTGGACCTCCCCTCTAAGGGTCAGTCAGGAAATTTACTGGAGCCTCCGTTTTGCAATTAAGATTAAGGAAAGGAAAAGAAAACCTAACTGATTACGTAATCATACGAAAATGAAACTGACCTTAGGGGGGATTAAGATGTCTAGGTCGGAATCGGAAGCATTGGAGAAGCGGTCTTTGATTGTTCGCTTCAATTTCTTACGATCAGCACCCGATAATCGTTGTTGTGATTTTGCTTCCAATGATTTCTTGAACATTTTTATTGAATTGAAATGACTCTGGACTGGATTATTGTGTTGTTCGGTCAGTAGTCTATCAGCAGAAAACCAAGGGTATATGATGATGAATCGCTTTGGAGGCGCGTTACCTAATTTCCCCTAGTTATGTATTAGTTATCGTTACAAGTCCCTCAAGTTCTTCTTGTTGGATCAGTTCTGTTTGAGCATGAGGGAAAACAATAAATCATACCTGTCACAGTAGAAAGTCCAGTGGAGAATCCAGTAATGGAGTTCGACATGCTTGTCATCGTGATCTGGTTCCTCCTTAGGGTGCTGACTGATGATGGGGCTTAGAAATCGAATAGGGGATTCGATTAGGAGAGGAGGTCGAAAGTTATGATGTTATGGCTAATGGGTTGTGTCTAATCTGTAACTGAGTAACCCTTTAACCTCCACATAATTCTCCTTATATAAGCACCCAGGAGGAAACCTAATTAGTTACTAAGGGTAATATGGTCCATCAACAATTACCAACTAATTTAAATAATAGGTTATTATATATTTTGATCTTTATTATGTAAATGATTATAATGGCTATAGATTAAATATTGTTACATAATATATTTAATCTTACATTCTCCCACTTAGCCGAGTAATCATTTACTATGAGTATTAGATAAGCCTGATCAGGAGTTAACACTCATTTTAGCTTTAAACAAGTACTATAGCAGAGAAATACAGCCGTTGAATCATTATGCGACTCAGGACCCCCATTAATCATACTATAGCCTTAATTTAAAACCTAATCGTTATGATCAAAATACACGTAAGCCCTTTGTTTGATTTGTAACTTTATTTGTCAATATGCCATTATACCGGTTGAACATATTCTAAGAGACATACAAAATCAAACTGAGGAAATTTCATTAACATAAAACATAAGCTAGTACAATATGCTCAAATAAGGTCTTTACAAAATCCCATATTACGAACATGTTCTTCATAAACCTTAGGAGGGAGACCTTTAGTCATCGGATCCGCAAGCATATCCTTAGTACTAATATACTCGATACAAAGATTATTTTCCTCAACTCGTTCACGTACGAACAGATATTTTGTATCGAGATATAAACCAGCTCCAGTCGAACTGTTACTGTTCGAGAAACTAACGGCAGCTGAATTATCACAATAAAGCTTCAATGGTCTAGAAATGGAATTAACGATTTTGAGTCCAGTGATCAGATTTCTAAGCAACATTCCATGACAGGTTGCGTTATAAACAGCAATGTACTCTGCCATCATTGTGGAAGTTGTGGTCAACTGTTGTTTATGACTCTTCCATGAGATTGGGCCGCCTGCTAACATAAAGATATAGCCCGAAGTGGATTTCTTGTCATCTTTGCACTTTGCAAAGTCAGAATCAGAATAGCCCACCACTTCTAAATGATCACTTCTTCTATAAGTCAGTTTATAGTCTTTCGTCCCTTGCAGATATCGAAGTACCTTCTTAGCTGCTTTCCAGTGATCTAGGCCAGGATTGGTCTAATAACGGCCTAACATTCCAGCAATATAAGCGATATCTGGGCGAGTACAGACTTGAGCATACATCAAGCTCCCGACTACTGACGCGTAAGGTATCTGGCTCATTTGCTCCTTCTCAACCTCTGTTGTCGGACACTGGAATGAACCGAAAACATCTCCCTTAACTACTGGAGCGACTGAGGGTTTGCACTGTTGCATGTTGTAACGCGTAAGGACACGATCTATGTAGGCCCTTTGGGACAATCCTAAGATCCCTTTGTGTCTATCTCAGTGAATTTCGATGCCAATGACGTAAGAAGCCTCTCCGAGATCCTTCATGTCGAAGTTATGCGAAAGTAACCGCTTCGACTCATGCAACATGTCTAAACTATTACTTGCCAATAGAATATCATCTACGTAAAGGACAAGTATAGTAAAGTAGCTCCCACTCATTTTGAGGTAGGTGCATTGATCCACTTGATTCTTCATAAAACCTTGCTTCTTCATGACTTCATCAAACTTGAGGTACCACTGACGTGATGCTTGTTTTAACCCGTAAATGGATTTCTTCAACTTACAGACTAGATGCTCCTCACCTTCAGGTTTAAAGCCTTCAGGTTGTTTCATGTAAACATCTTCATCCAAATCTCCGTTAAGGAAAGCGGTTTTAACGTCCATCTGATGTAACTCCAAATCGAAATGAGCTACTAGGGCCATGACGATCCTTAATGAATCTTTACGAGAGACAGGTGAAAACGTCTCTTGATAATCAATTCCCTCTTTCTGAGTGTAGCCCTTTGCAACCAATCTCGCTTTGTAGCGTTCAACGTTCCCATTCGGATCCAGCTTTGTTTTGAATACCCATTTACATTGTAACACCTCGAAAATTTCGGGTTCAATAATAAAATGACACGTGTCATGTCAGACAAAACGCGTTGTAAACCCGGAATTAATAAAGATGATTCGGCAGGATTTAAAAGTGACGTCATGTTAAACTGTTACCTCTGAACGACCTTATTTATAAATCCCAAGACCCGATTAAATATTATACACATCTTTTATACCCTCAATTCAGAATTTTGTTTACAATAATGGATCTTGAAAAGCATGATTTGATCCCAAGAAGGAAAAGAATGATAAACCGTTGTTTTCGGGACTTGTAAGTTCATTCTATTGCAACAAAGATTCATGGTAGGGTAATGTACAGGAGTAGACACTTATTAGAGACCCCTCCATGTAAAAGAATGGCTAAAAATCGTGCAAGTGGATTACATGTTCGAAACACCAACAAACAACAAGGAATCAGCCTCTGAGAAGAGGTAGCGCACCGCTACATACGTAGCGTAACGGTGCGCTACCACATTAGGTCAACCGGCCCTCTATTGCGGGCTAGCACACCGCTACATCTGTAGCGTAACGGTGCGCTAGCTGGTGCCCAGCGACCAGAAACCTGATGTTGGCTGTCTTTCGCGATTGTGACCGATTAAACTGGTTTTTATCAGTTATAAAAGACCCCTAAACTATCCTAGAGCACTAGGACAAGTGTTGAATGGTTGTGGATGGTCCTAGAGTTGGTTGTCACTTAGTTGTGGTGGATCCAAGCACTATATAAGGCCACTTGATGCAACCACATTTCTTCACACTTGCATTTGATCTTTGGAGCATCCTGGAGCATCCTGGAGCATAGGAACTCTCCCTTCTGATCATAATTCGTGCATTGGACTATTGTAAGTCTTCTAGTTCTTATTTGGTTGTGTTTAGCTTAGTTAATTAGCTAAAAGTCAAACCGTCGTAATTACGGTTTGACTTCGAGATTAGTCACTAATGACTCAGTCTTGTCTCGAATTAAAAGTAGTTTTAGAATGGTATTTATGTGGGTAATAAAACCCCAAAAGGGTTTCCCCTGATCACCATCCTAAGCAGGTCAAATGTCGGGTCAAACATTTACTTAAAAAAGTCAACATATTGCTTAAAATGTCATTTATGCATAATTAGCTATCTAGAACATTTGTAACCTGTTTGAACATTGTTATAACTTAGAAATAAGTGTAAGAACATGTCCCAACATGTTCTACCCGACTATTTCCTGTTTAGACCCGGTTCGGAACCGAAAGTCACATAGTTTGACTTTTCGGTTGACTTTCAGTTCTGACCCGTTTGGGCATATTTTAGAAATTCCTCAGAGCTTAAATTGGATTAGGATACATGTTAGAACAACCCTCTGTGATCATACACCTTGGTTCACTAGTTATCCAATTAATATGCAAGTTTCCGTTAAATGCTCATACGTGGACCGTTATGCCCTTATTACCTTAAATCATGATTTATGAAAATGTAAAAGTGTAGAAACCTTAGTTACTGATATAAAGACTTGTTTGCAAAGTTTGACATCAGTTTGACTTGTAGATTAAGAGTTATGCTCATTGTCGCTAAATTAAGGCTTATTGTTAACAACATGGCGTAATTAGCGTAAAGCCTAGTTAAACATACTTTTTGATATCAAATCTTTTACCCACTGATGTTATATATTATTTTGGGATTTTTAAAGATTTTTAATTAATTTTAGGTCGAGCATAACTAGTAGTCGTAGGCTTAATCCGGTAATTGTCGGTTTTGCCCTTACGGGCCATAAAATGAGTATTACACATCTAAACGATTCCAAACCTTTTGCTACTGATTAGTTATGATAAATAAATTATATTAAGCCTTCTCGAAATATAAAAATATCAGATTTAAGTATAGAACCCGGAAATGGCCTTTAATCGCCATAATTAGCGTTTTTAACGCATAGTATGTCTTAATATCATATTAGACATACCCGGGTTGATACCTACTGATATATGAGGCAAATTATAATAGTTTAACAGTGAGCAAAGGTTAATAAACTCAGACTTCGTTTTTGAGCTTTTCGGCTTATGTGAAATTACCAAAATACCCCTACGGGGCATAGTTTGGTTAAATATGATAAATTTCACATATATGCCTTAGCCTACTGTTATAACTCATCAAAATGAGTATGGTTGCTGTTTACATCAGACCTGTAACTCAGTTAAACAATTAAACTCTTTTACAAACTTTAAAATGACCAAACTACCCCTACGGGGCATAGTTTGTGTTTAAATTAGTTCGGGGCATAACGAAAGACATCCTACTGATGTTACAACGTATTTGAAGCATATTAACTTAGGAAACCTGTATATGGCTCTTACGGATACCCGTTACGCATCTTACGCGTTCGGCTCGGTTTATGTAACAAGTTTACATAAATTAGCCGAAACGGGTCAAACCTTCTCGGTTTTATCTCAAAATCCAGAATGTGATTAATAAACCCATATTAAACAAGTCTTCAAACTTGTCGGGTCTGAATCACATTCTATCCGGTCTTCGCTTAATCGTGCGTACGAACCGTATCTTCGAAACTAGCCAGTCTAAGCTTAAGCATAATTAAAGACCCGCTAGGATTCTAATAGGTTATATTTAACTTTCGTTCCAGATTAGGAGAAACAGTAAAAGCTACCTGCTATTTGATTATTGTGACTATACTTTGCATCAAGGTAAATACTTTTAACTTATTTTCCCTATACGGGCTTGGGTTACGGTACATAGCGTACCGCTTGATCGGGCATCAAATCTTCCATCGCTTAGGTGGTTAATTGAATAATTTGATCGGCTCGTTTTAAACAGATGTGTTTACTTTACAGCCTTTGGGGGGTTAATGACCATGTCCCGGATATCCTCAGCATTATCTTACGAGATAGCCACGACCTGAGCACGGGGTGTAGGCGTACTCCCGTGTATAACTCACTTAAAGTGGTGTGTCTATTGACCTTTAACCCGGAATACGTTCCGGGCTACTGAACGCATAAGTAACATGTAAATCGTTCACAAGATTATAATATTAAATAATTCTCCCAAGTTAATAAAAATGTTTATGCCATGTGCATCCAAACAAATTTTCAATCATTTTATAAATGAGTCAGTTGAATGTATTTACCAGTGTAAACTGACGTATTTTCCCAAAAAGATTAAATGCAGGTACTAGGCGAAATAGGCTGGGAGTCTCCTAAGCATCACTAGAAGTCTCGCAAACTTAAGATGCCGTAGTCTGTTGAACCATAAACAATGTTTTTTTATTCGATCCTACTGTGGATAAACACCGGATAATTGTGACTTTGTTTACAATAAATAAATTCGGTTGTATCTTATTTTAAATTTGCTTCCGCTGTGCATTATTATATTGTGTTGTTTGACTATTACGTTGCCAACCACGTCACGATACTCCCTCACCGGGCCCACCGGTGACACGTGGAAATCGGGGTGTGACAGGTTGGTATCAGAGCCAACTCTGAGTGAATTAAACACTAGTCTTTTGTGTTTAATCTCAGTTACACAATATGCACAAATCTAAACCTTCGAGTCTAGAATTATAACATAGGACAAATTCCACTATTGATTGTGTTGTCCTTTATTTAACCTTGCATATATCTTTGTATTGTTATCTCATGCTTCACTGACAGGAATATCAATAATGCCGCCAAGATTCTTCCGAACAAGAGGACGCGGAAAGGGGCCGGCAGCCGCCCCCAACGACCATGAGGCAGGACCATCCAATACACGGGCTCCGACTGCTACGGAGAGCGAGAACCCACGCCGAAACAGGCGCAACCAGGCCGAACCGGCCAGAAGATCGGTTTCGCATGCTTCAACACCTCCTGCACTTAACCCATATGAACCTCACAACACACAACCTTCATATGTACCACTACAAAGGTCTCTGTCCCATCATTCCTATGGGGACCCCACACCTATTTTTCGAGGCCAGTTTAACCCGGCCGATTACCTACAAGAACCCGTGGGTTTTAACCCACTAGGGCCTGAAGATCACTTCTCGGGGGATAATGCTGACGATATGGATGAGGATACTGACCCCATCATGCCAGCTAGCGGTACGCCAAATCATCCGATCGAAATATCAGACGGATCATCCTTTCACGGGTCACCCTACGGTGGTCCAGATAGTTTTCAAGCCCTATTTGATCAGCATCAGTGGTATTACACACCATCACACCACTCGTCGTCACATGGGCAGCATCAGCAGCAGCATTCTCAGCAGCACCAGGAGCCACAGCCACAGCCGCATCATCAAGATTCTTCTGAGGATCATCGATTTGTGGCAGTTACGCCACCACCTCCACCGCCACCAGTTCAACCGGCACCTCCTCAACCGCCAAGGCGTAGAAGGACCGGTGCCCGCATATCTGTGCGACCGGGGGGCTTCACTTTCGATTCCCCACGACAGTCTAGTGCTAGTCACTACCCACCGCACTATGAGGACCCGCAAATGGGTGGACCCTCTAACCCTGCCGTACTGCAGCCACCTCCAATGGGTTTTGAAAACCCGATACCAGCATACCCGGGTGGTATGGGCTACAACCCATTTGAGCCACCAACACATCATAACTACGGTTATGGAGAGGCTGATCCATACTCGGTAGCAGCGAACTATGGCATGCAAGGACCTTATGGGGATCCTTGGGGGGTGAGTTACCCAACACAGGGATACTCGATACCACCTAGGCCCATCATAAGGACGCAGTCGCAACCAACACGATTTTCTCCAAATAGGGAGGAAATTTTGCAGAGGTTGGAACAGGTGGAACGGGAAGCACATGAAAAAAGAAGGGAAAGGCAAACATTCTTCCAAGGACTGATGGGTCTGATCAAGGGGAAGAACAAGAAGGATCGTTGAATTCTTCCATCGCTGATGTATAAGCCCCTGCGTGGGAGTAGTTGATTGTTAAGCCCCTGCGTGGGCATGCTTGTTTGTTTAAACCCCTAAGTGGGTGTGTGTGGTTTGAATAAGTAGTCCCTGCGTGGACATGTATTATATTTAGCCCCTTCGTGGGCATGTGTGTTATTTAACCCCTGCGAGGGTGAGTATCTGTTTAACCCCTATGAGGGTAAGTTTGAAATTGGAAGACCCGTTTAGGGCAAATGTGTAATATTCTAAAGGAATTAATGGAATGGTTATTTTATAAATTTCATGTTGCCATTATGTGCATATATAAATTATAAATGAAATAAATAAATTAAAAATCATTCCCTTTTTAAAATAAATCTGCCTATGTAATTAAGGATCTTATAGTGTGAAACCTAGCCACGTGTCAAATATAAGACCGGGCCAAAATGGTAAGACCTGTTTAAAAGATTCAAATCCCTGTTAACATCTTAAAACATGTTAACACTCCTGGCAGAAGTGATTCGTTAAAAAAATCACATGTCATTCTTAAATGAATAAGGATTCTTTAGAAGATTCCTAATCCAGTTTAATGATCTCTGAATCCTGGATCCACATCATCAATTAAGATGATCATATTTAACCATACGTGGTAATATGGTGCCTACGGGCCTTGCTCATTTCTACATGAGCCAAAAGACAGTGGTAGCTATGACTCCCTGTCTAATAAAGGTAATGAACTAGGTTCAAATCTTAAAAGTCTTGATTCTCTGAAATCATGGTTTATAAAATAGTCCATGAGACCAAGCCTTATGTGCTAATATATATTGTTATTGTTTATGTTTAGGATAAATTTTAATTGAAATCCTAAATTAATACGATGAATAAGTTAGCCAAATATGGTCTCTGTTACCATGGTTAACGAGTTACCCTAAGGGGTAATTCCATAATAAACTCCCAAATAAATTATTGTCCTTGTTTTCTGCAACAGTTCAATACAAATGGCTAACTCTAATGAAGTCAATAGCCATCCTGTGGAGCCGAATGAGAACGCCCAGATTACATTAACGGGCGCTGAACTAAAAGCAATCATAGACGGCGCTATCACACAAGCTTTGGATAGACAATATGAGGAATACAGTGTTACTCGGAGTAGGACCCACTCTGTGTCACAATCAAAGCTAAGGACACATTCTGAGGCTCATAACAAGCCTCCACCCAAAAAGGATGGACCAAAGAAAAACGATGATGATCGCCAGTCCACCAACCACCAAAGTAATCCATCTCAGCAATTAGTACTGCATCAAGGACCCCGTAACAAGGGTTGCACATATAAGTACTTTGTGTCTTGTAAACCCAGGGATTTTACGGGGGAGAAGGGAGCCGTCGACTGTATGACGTGGCTCGATGAGATGGACACGGTCGTGGACATCAGCGGATGTGCTGAAGGTGATGTGGTTAAATTTGTCTCACAGTCCTTCAAAGGTGAGGCGTTGGCATGGTGGAGATCTCTGATGGAGGCCTCCGGAAAGATCCCGTTGTATAGCATGACGTGGGATCAATTCATTGCCCTGATCAAAGATAATTTCTGCCCTCAACACGAGGTAGAAAAAATAGAGTATGACTTTCTGTCCTTGGTGATGAAGAACCTCGATTGTCAAGCTTATTTGACGAGCTTCAATACACTGTCTCGGCTGGTTCCCTACCTAGTAACCCCGGAACCCAAAAGAATCGCACGTTTTATTGGTGGTTTGGAACCCGAGATCAAGGCTAGTGTAAAAGCTTCTCGGCCAGTTACCTTCAGATCTGTAACTGACCTTTCCTTATCCCTCACTCTTGATGCGGTCCGGCAGAGATCGCAGAGGAATAAGGCGGCCGAGAAGAGGAAGCATGAAGATGATGGTTCGCGTAAGTCGAACAAGAAGCACCGTGGGAGCGGTGATCACAAGAAGGGATCGGATTCGAAGAAAGATGGGCATCGTTCTGGGGAGAAGCCCACATGTAAAACTTGCAAGAAACAGCACTTTGGAAAGTGCAGATTCGAATCAACCTCGAATGACGAGTCCAGGTCTTTCGCTTGTGGTTTGTGCAAGTCCAAGGAACACAAAACCTTGGATTGCAAGAAGATGAAAGATGCAACGTGCTACCGTTGCAATGAAAAGGGCCACATAAAGACTAACTGCCCTAAGTACAACAAGAAGCCTGAGGAGGCTAAGAAGACTAATGCCAGAGTCTTCAGGATGGATGCGAAGGAGGCTGTGCAGGATGATAACGTCATAACAGGTACTTTCCTTGTAAATGATGTTTTTGCAAGAGTACTTTTTGATTCAGGCGCAGATAAGTCTTTCGTAGATCATAAATTTTGTGAATTGTTGAACTTACCTGTCAAAACCCTAAAGGTGAACTATGAGGTAGAATTAGCAGATGGTACCATAGAAACCGTCTCTACTGCGTTAGATGGATGTGTTATATCCATTAAGAACCATTCTTTTCCTCTGTCACTACTTCCGTTTAAATTAGCTGGTTTTGACATAGTTCTGGGTATGGACTGGTTATCTCATAACCAGGCCCAAATCGTCTGTAACCAGAAACATGTGGTAATAAAGACTCCGTCTGGTGAATCACTTACCATTCGGGGTGACACCCAGTACGGACTGCCTGAGCAGGTGACTATGCTCAAGGCTTCTAAGTGTATGAAGAAAGGGTGTGTCATCTACATGGCGCAAGTGATTATTGATGAGCCCAAACCGAAGTTAGAAGACATCCCGGTCATCTCGGAGTACCCAGAAGTGTTTCCTGAAGATCTACCTGGTTTACCACCAGATAGACAAGTGGAGTTCAGGATCGATATCATCCCCGGAGCTGCACCAGTTGCTAGAGCTCCATATAGATTGGCACCCACGGAAATGAAGGAGTTGCGGACGCAGCTAGACGAATTGCTAGCTAAGGGTTTCATTAGACCTAGTTCATCTCCTTGGGGAGCGCCAATCCTGTTTGTCAAGAAGAAGGATGGGTCGATGCGTCTGTGCATCGACTATCGCGAGCTTAATAAAGTCACGATCAAGAACAGATATCCATTGCCCAGGATCGACGATTTGTTCGATCAGCTTCAAGGGGCAAGTTACTTCTCAAAGATTGATCTGAGGTCAGGCTACCATCAGTTGAAGGTTAAAGATGAAGACGTTCACAAGACTGCATTTAGGACTCGATACGGTCACTACGAGTTCCTAGTGATGCCTTTTGGGCTCACTAATGCACCAGCCGCGTTCATGGATCTCATGAATCGCGTCTGCAAACCGTACTTAGATAAATTTGTTATCGTCTTCATCGATGACATCCTTATTTATTCTAAGAATCAAGCTGACCATGAGAAACACCTTCGTTGTATTCTCAAACTCCTACATCGGGAGAAGCTCTATGCCAAATTCTCTAAGTGTGAATTTTGGCTACGAGAAGTCCAATTCCTTGGACATGTGGTCAGTGAGCATGGTATCCAGGTGGATCCCGCTAAAGTTGAAGCTGTTATGAATTGGCAAGAGCCAAAGACACCTACGGAGATTCGTAGCTTCCTGGGATTGGCAGGATATTACAGACGCTTCATTGAAAATTTTTCAAGGATTGCTGCACCCCTAACTTCCTTGACCAAGAAGAAAGTAAAGTTCGTTTGGGGCCCTAAGCAGCAAGAGTCCTTCGATGTTTTAAGACAAAAGTTGAGCAACGCTCCTGTGCTTACCTTACCTGAAGGCGCGGAAGAATTTGTAGTTTATTGTGATGCATCACACACTGGCATGGGTTGTGTGCTTATGCAGAAAGGCAAGGTGATTGCCTATGCATCACGACAGTTAAAGGTGCACGAAAAGAATTACACCACCCATGACTTGGAATTGGGTGCCGTTGTGTTCGCACTAAAACTGTGGAGGCATTATCTTTATGGAATCAAGTTTGTGATCTTTTCTGATCACAAGAGCCTCCAACATCTGTTTAACCAGAAGGAATTAAACATGAGGCAACGCCGTTGGATGGAGACTTTAAATGACTATGATTGTGAAATCAAGTACCATCCCGGCAAGGCGAATGTAGTAGCCGATGCCTTGAGTCGGAAGGAAAGAGTCAAACCTATCCGAATCCATGCCAAGCGCATAGAATTAAAGAACAGTCTGATGGAAAGGTTGTTAGCTGCACAGAAGGAAGCTGTGTTGGAAGCTAACTATCCTAATGAAAAGCTAGGAGTAACTGAGGAGCAGTTAACTCTTAGCAAGGACGGACTTCTGAGGTTGAATGGACGAGTTTGGGTTCCAATTTATGGAGGACTTCGTGATGTTATCCTCCAGGAAGCCCATAGTTCCAAATATTCCGTTCATCCTGGTGCGGATAAGATGTATCAGGATTTAAAGGCAAATTATTGGTGGATAGGCTTGAAAAAGTCTGTAGCCGCCCATGTAGCAAAATGCTTGACCTGTGCGCAAGTCAAAGCCGAGCATCAGAAACCGTCAGGTTTGCTACAACAGCCTGAACTTCCTACGTGGAAGTGGGAAATGGTAACTATGGATTTTATTACCAAGTTACCCAAGACAAGGAAAGGCAATGATACAATATGGGTTATAGTTGACAGACTGACTAAGTCAGCTCATTTCTTACCCATCAAGGAGACTTATAGCTCCGACATGTTAGCCCAGTTATACGTTGATAAGATTGTAGCCCTACATGGCATACCTGTAGCTATTATCTCTGACCGGGATACTAGGTACACGTCACATTTTTGGAAGAGTTTCCAGCAATCTTTGGGCACACGTTTGAACTTTAGTACGGCTTACCATCCTCAGACTGACGGTCAGAGTGAGCGTACTATTCAAACGTTGGAGGACATGCTACGTGCATGTGCGATCGAATTGGAAGGTAGCTGGGATAAGAATCTACCATTGATCGAATTCTCCTACAACAATAGCTACCATACCAGCATAAAGGCTGCGCCTTTTGAGGCATTATACGGTAGAAAGTGTAGATCGCCAGTTTGTTGGGCGGAAGTTGGAGAAGTCCAGTTATCAGGACCGGAGATCGTGTTCGAAACGATGGACAAGATTGTCCAGATTCGTAACAATCTCCAAGCTGCCCGGAATAGGCAGAAGAGTTACGCGGATCCAAGTCGTAAGGATTTTCACTTCGAAGTAGGTGACAAAGTCCTACTTAAAGTGTCACCCTGGAAAGGAGTGATGCGGTTTGGTAAGAAAGGCAAACTAAGCCCGAGATACATAGGACCTTTCGAGGTTATCGAACGTGTCGGGTCAGTTGCCTATAAGTTGAACTTACCAGAAGAGCTCAGTGGAATTCACAATGTGTTCCACATCTGCAATCTAAAGAAGTGTTCTGCTGACGAAACACATGTCATGCCACATAAAGATGTGCAGATAGACGCGAGCTTAAAATTTGTTGAAAAACCTTTGTCGATTGAAGATCGACAGGTAAGGAAGCTTCGAAGAAAGCATATACCTTTTGTTAAGGTCAAATGGGATGCCCGTAGAGGTCCCGATTTCACGTGGGAGGTTGAATCCACGATGAAAGAAAAGTACCCTTACTTGTTCCAGTAAAATCTCGGGTCGAGATTTATTTAAGGGGGTGAGGATGTAACACCTCGAAAATTTCGGGTTCAATAATAAAATGACACGTGTCATGTCAGACAAAACGCGTTGTAAACCCGGAATTAATAAAGATGATTCGGCAGGATTTAAAAGTGACGTCATGTTAAACTGTTACCTCTGAACGACCTTATTTATAAATCCCAAGACCCGATTAAATATTATACACATCTTTTATACCCTCAATTCAGAATTTTGTTTACAATAATGGATCTTGAAAAGCATGATTTGATCCCAAGAAGGAAAAGAATGATAAACCGTTGTTTTCGGGACTTGTAAGTTCATTCTATTGCAACAAAGGTTCATGGTAGGGTAATGTACAGGAGTAGACACTTATTAGAGACCCCTCCATGTAAAAGAATGGCTAAAAATCGTGCAAGTGGATTACATGTTCGAAACACCAACAAACAACAAGGAATCAGCCTCTGAGAAGAGGTAGCGCACCGCTACATACGTAGCGTAACGGTGCGCTACCACATTAGGTCAACCGGCCCTCTATTGCGGGCTTGCGCACCGCTACATCTGTAGCGTAACGGTGCGCTAGCTGGTGCCCAGCGACCAGAAACCTGCTGTTGGCTGTCTTTCGCGATTGTGACCGATTAAACTGGTTTTTATCAGTTATAAAAGACCCCTAAACTATCCTAGAGCACTAGGACAAGTGTTGAATGGTTGTGGATGGTCCTAGAGTTGGTTGTCACTTAGTTGTGGTGGATCCAAGCACTATATAAGGCCACTTGATGCAACCACATTTCTTCACACTTGCATTTGATCTTTGGAGCATCCTGGAGCATCCTGGAGCATAGGAACTCTCCCTTCTGATCATAATTCGTGCATTGGACTATTGTAAGTCTTCTAGTTCTTATTTGGTTGTGTTTAGCTTAGTTAATTAGCTAAAAGTCAAACCGTCGTAATTACGGTTTGACTTCGAGATTAGTCACTAATGACTCAGTATTGTCTCGAATTAAAAGTAGTTTTAGAATGGTATTTATGTGGGTAATAAAACCCCAAAAGGGTTTCCCCTGATCACCATCCTAAGCAGGTCAAATGTCGGGTCAAACATTTACTTAAAAAGTCAACATATTGCTTAAAATGTCATTTATGCATAATTAGCTATCTAGAACATTTGTAACCTGTTTGAACATTGTTATAACTTAGAAATAAGTGTAAGAACATGTCCCAACATGTTCTACCCGACTATTTCCTGTTTAGACCCGGTTCGGAACCGAAAGTCACATAGTTTGACTTTTCGGTTGACTTTCAGTTCTGACCCGTTTGGGCATATTTTAGAAATGCCTCAGAGCTTAAATTGGATTAGGATACATGTTAGAACAACCCTCTGTGATCATACACCTTGGTTCACTAGTTATCCAATTAATATGCAAGTTTCCGTTAAATGCTCATACGTGGACCGTTATGCCCTTATTACCTTAAATCATGATTTATGAAAATGTAAAAGTGTAGAAACCTTAGTTACTGATATAAAGACTTGTTTGCAAAGTTTGACATCAGTTTGACTTGTAGATTAAGAGTTATGCTCATTGTCGCTAAATTAAGGCTTTATGTTAACAACATGGCGTAATTAGCGTAAAGCCTAGTTAAACATACTTTTTGATATCAAATCTTTTACCCACTGATGTTATATATTATTTTGGGATTTTTAAAGATTTTTAATTAATTTTAGGTCGAGCATAACTAGTAGTCGTAGGCTTAATCCGGTAATTGTCGGTTTTGCCCTTACGGGCCATAAAATGAGTATTACACATCTAAACGATTCCAAACCTTTTGCTACTGATTAGTTATGATAAATAAATTATATTAAGCCTTCTCGAAATATAAAAATATCAGATTTAAGTATAGAACCCGGAAATGGCCTTTAATCGCCATAATTAGCGTTTTTAACGCATAGTATGTCTTAATATCATATTAGACATACCCGGGTTGATACCTACTGATATATGAGGCAAATTATAATAGTTTAACAGTGAGCAAAGGTTAATAAACTCAGACTTCGTTTTTGAGCTTTTCGGCTTATGTGAAATTACCAAAATACCCCTACGGGGCATAATTTGGTTAAATATGATAAATTTCACATATATGCCTTAGCCTACTGTTATAACTCATCAAAATGAGTATGGTTTCTGTTTACATCAGACCTGTAACTCAGTTAAACAATTAAACTCTTTTACAAACTTTAAAATGACCAAACTACCCCTACGGGGCATAGTTTGTGTTTAAATTAGTTCGGGGCATAACGAAAGACATCCTACTGATGTTACAACGTATTTGAAGCATATTAACTTAGGAAACCTGTATATGGCTCTTACGGATACCCGTTACGCATCTTACGCGTTCGGCTCGGTTTATGTAACAAGTTTACATAAATTAGCCGAAACGGGTCAAACCTTCTCGGTTTTATCTCAAAATCCAGAATGTGATTAATAAACCCATATTAAACAAGTCTTCAAACTTGTCGGGTCTGAATCACATTCTATCCGGTCTTCGCTTAATCGTGCGTACGAACCGTATCTTCGAAACTAGCCAGTCTAAGCTTAAGCATAATTAAAGACCCGCTAGGATTCTAATAGGTTATATTTAACTTTCGTTCCAGATTAGGAGAAACAGTAAAAGCTACCTGCTATTTGATTATTGTGACTATACTTTGCATCAAGGTAAATACTTTTAACTTATTTTCCCTATACGGGCTTGGGTTACGGTACATAGCGTACCGCTTGATCGGGCATCAAATCTTCCATCGCTTAGGTGGTTAATTGAATAATTTGATCGGCTCGTTTTAAACAGATGTGTTTACTTTACAGCCTTTGGGGGGTTAATGACCATGTCCCGGATATCCTCGGCATTATCTTACGAGATAGCCACGACCTGAGCACGGGGTGTAGGCGTACTCCCGTGTATAACTCACTTAAAGTGGTGTGTCTATTGACCTTTAACCCGGAATACGTTCCGGGCTACTGAACGCATAAGTAACATGTAAATCGTTCACAAGATTATAATATTAAATAATTCTCCCAAGTTAATAAAAATGTTTATGCCATGTGCATCCAAACAAATTTTCAATCATTTTATAAATGAGTCAGTTGAATGTATTTACCAGTGTAAACTGACGTATTTTCCCAAAAAGATTAAATGCAGGTACTAGGCGAAATAGGCTGGGAGTCTCCTAAGCATCACTAGAAGTCTCGCAAACTTAAGATGCCGTAGTCTGTTGAACCATAAACAATGTTTTTTTATTCGATCCTACTGTGGATAAACACCGGATAATTGTGACTTTGTTTACAATAAATAAATTCGGTTGTATCTTATTTTAAATTTGCTTCCGCTGTGCATTATTATATTGTGTTGTTTGACTATTACGTTGCCAACCACGTCACGATACTCCCTCACCGGGCCCACCGGTGACACGTGGAAATCGGGGTGTGACATACATCCTACGGGTTTGGCTCCGTTGGGTAATTCTACCAAATCCCAAACGTCATTTTTCTTCATGGATTCAAGCTCATCAATCATTGCTTTATTCCATTCAGAAGACTGATCACTGCTAATGGCTTCATTGTAAGAGATAGGATCATTGAGCTTTCCAGGATCCATTTCAGTCAGGTAGGTAACATAATCATCCCAATTAGTAGGCCTTCTTTGCCTAGATGACCTCCTGAGTGGATTATCGGGTTCAGCGTTGTCTTGGTTTTGAGCGTTTGATGTGCTTTCGTTATGAGGTATAATGGGTTCTGATTGTAGAGGTAAATTTGGAGTTGGTGCAGTAGCTTCAGGTACAGTAGTTGCATTGGGTACAAGAGGAGTAATCGGAGTAATGGTAAGCGACGAGTCTCTCCCCCCCGCGTCTTGTACTTCTTGCAATTCTTCGTAAGGGTTGGTACTGCTCCCACTGACCTTGAAATCCTCCAGGAACGCGGCACGCTTGGTTTCAACAATACGGGTGACATGGGAAGGACAATAGAAACGATAACCCTTAGAGTTCTCAGGATACCCGATAAAGAAACAGGTAACTGTTTTAGGGTCAAGTTTCCTTAGGAAAGGATTGTAAAGCTTCGCTTCAGCAATGCAGCCCCATACTTTCATATATTTAAGACTCGGTTTCCTTCCTGTCCAAAGTTCATAAGGAGTTTTAGGGACAGACTTAGAAGGAACTCTATTGAGTATATGAACAGCTGCTTTTAACGCTTCAGTCCAGAGGAATAATGGTAAATTAGTATTGGCTAACATACTGCGCACCATGTTCATAAGGGTACGATTTCTTCTTTCAGCGACACCGTTCTGCTGAGGTGTACCAGGCATGGTGTATTGGTTCACAATCCCCTGGCCCTTACAAAACTCATAAAATGGACCAGGAGCTTGACCCACATCAGTATGTCTTCCATAATATTCACCGCCTCTATCTGATCTCACAACTTTAATCTGACGATCTAATTGCTTTTCAACTTCAGCCTTATAATCTTTAAAAGTTGTTAGAGATTCAGATTTCTCCTTAATAAGATACAAGTACATGTAACGAGAATAATCATCAATAAAAGTGATAAATGAAGTATGTCCTGTTATGCCAGCGATTTGGTAGGGACCACTAATGTCAGTATGAATGAGTTCTAATAAATTAGAGCTCCTAGTGGCACCTTTCTTATTCGCTAATGTCATTTTACCCTTAAGACATTTGACACATGTTCCAAAATCAGAGAAATCGAGAGGAGGTAAGACTTCATCCTTCACAAGACGATTTAATCGTTCTTTTGAAATGTGGCCTAAACGCTGATGCCACAACATGGATGAAGTTTCTAAGTCTCGTTTCTCTTCCATCTTTGTGAGTGATTCATTGATATTATATGACAACAAAGATTTGGAAAAGTTATCTTCTAGTTCTAATCTATAGAGACCACCATCCAGAATACCAGTACCATAAAGAACAGAATCATAATGGATAGAGAGTTTGCGATGACCATGGGAAACAATAAAACCGTCCATGTCTAACTTTGGTCCTGATACAAGGTTCCGAGTTACCTCAGGAACATATAAGGTATCATAAAGTTTAATACATAAACCAATTTTCATAACTAATTGTAATGTTCCAATGGCCTTCACTTCTAATTCTCGATCATCCCCAACCTTAAGCGTTCTTTGGTTTCTTTCCAGCTTCCGGATTGAAAGGAATCCCTGAGTAGAATTGGTAACATGAACCATAGAACCAGAATCAAACCACCAAGAATTATCAGGAACACTTAAATTATAGGACTCAAGTATCATAAAATAATCGTTACCTTTCTTAGCCAGCCACTCCTTAAAGTCAGGGCATTCCTTCTGCATGTGTCCTGTCTTCTTACAGAACTTGCAGCGGATACTGCCTAAGGAGTTCTTAGAGCTGGAAGGTGCACTTGTATTAGGATGAGGGTTAGGCCTTTGGACTTTTGAAGCATCCTTCCTCTGATAATTGTTCTTCCTCTTCTTAGAGTTGGAGGTAGTGAAGTTGGCAACATCAGTATGGCGATCCATCCTCATACGCTCTTCCTCCTGTACGCACATTGCGACCAGCTCACTCATCGTCCATTTGTCCTTCTGAGTGTTGTAATTGATCTTGAATGCTTCAAAGGACGAAGGAAGCGAAGTAATGATGAAATGAACAAGGAAACCATCACTGATTTCCATTTCCAGCCCCTTCAGCTTATTGGCCATGTCATTCATCATCATGATGTGCTCGCGAATGCCACTCCTCCCATCATACTTAGTTGTCACCAGCTTGAGAATAAGAGTACTAGTGTGTGCTTTAGACGTCCCCTTGAACTGAGCCTCCACAGAAGCCAAGTAGGTTTTAGCATCGTCAGAATCAGGAATAGCGCCTCTAATAGAGTGATTAATGGACTGCTTCATGAACATGAGAGACATGCGGTTACTTCTAGTCCACTTATCATGAAGTAACTGCTGAGGGGCAGTACTCTGTGGAGTAAGGTCCGCTGGCTTATCCTCTCTTAGAGCATAATCAAAGTCCAGCACTCCAAGTGTAAGCATGAGGGCATCCTTCCATGCAGCAAAGTTTTCACCAGTTAAAGGTGGAATTCCGCAATTTGGTGCTGATAGTGGAAATAAGATGAGCAAGTTATGATACAAATGAAGAAGTCCTAATGTGATCTAAGGGCACGTTAAACTAAGGCAGGCATAAATAATGACCATTTTACATTATGAAGCTGTGATATTGTCTATTACTAACATCAAAATAATAGACTTAGCTAAAAATTCTACTTAAACGAAAACAAAACAGCTTTGGCCTGAAGTGTAATCATTTAAGCATATGTGCAAAGTGGTTGTAACAAATCAGCTTTGGCCAGAAATTGAAACAATCACTTTAGTTATGCACTTGTTGAGTATGCCATCTATGAATGAATTAAATCAGCTTTGGCCAGAAATTAAGACATTCATGCTTATGATGCACACACAACATAGCTTTCGTAATACTTGAACGATAAGTAGATGTATCAAGTCAGCTTTGGCCAGAAATGATATATCAAAAGCTCATTCAAGTTAAGCTATTCTGGTTTTGCAAAACATTATCTGATTCTGATTAAATTAACTAAGTAAATTACAAAACCATTTATTTAATAGCAAACCACCCGTTAGCGCGGATCGAACTTAAAAAAAATAATGAAGTTTCGAATCACAGCCTTGTTGTCTCGAGTCGAGACCTTTGTCTCGAGTCGAGACCTTATGGTCTCGAGTCGAGACCTTTGTCTCGAGTTGACACGTTATGGTCTCGAGATGACACGTTATGGTCTCGAGTCGAGATCTAATGGTCTCGAGTCGAGACTTCTGTCTGAGTTGAAAAGGGTTTAATGGCCTGATGATTTCGAGTCGAGACCTCTGCTGTCTCGAGTCGAGACTGATGGTCTCGAGTCGCAATCTGATGATCTCGAAGCTTCTTGTTAACAGCTGTGAATGTGTAACATAACTGAAAATTCGAAATCTAAGGGATTATGAGATATTATTTCCTGTTTTAAGATGATCTAATTTTATCAACATATTTCAAAAAATTGTAACTGTTTATCTAATAATAGTTTCGAATAAAGTTAAATGATAAAATTGGATCAAACATGGAAAAAACACTCATTAATCCTGAAATATTCCAAAACATAACAGAATTATCGAATTTTCTCAAGAACATGATGAACCCTAAAAACATAAAACATAAATTCTGGAACCCGAAACCTGAATATTAATAGGTTTTCTAAACAGATTTCAGCTAAAACATAACCCAATTGAATTTGAGTGAACATATAATTAATCTTTTTTCCCGAAAACAGAGATCTCGAGTCGATCTTCATGACTCGAAACCGGCTGTCACAGTTTTTAAAGTTACAAAAAACGTTTTCCAAGTTTCAATCCCAGAATTATGGATACGAAAACAGAACCGACTAATCAACATATGCTCTGATACCACATGTTGGATCAGTTCTGTTTGAGCATGAGGGAAAACAATAAATCATACCTGTCACAGTAGAAAGTCCAGTGGAGAATCCAGTAATGGAGTTCGCCATGCTTGTCATCGTGATCTGGTTCCACCTTAGGGTGCTGACTGATGATGGGGCTTAGAAATCGAATAGGGGATTCGATTAGGAGAGGAGGTCGAAAGTTATGATGTTATGGCTAATGGGTTGTGTCTAATCTGTAACTGAGTAACCCTTTAACCTCCACATAATTCTCCTTATATAAGCACCCAGGAGGAAACCTAATTAGTTACTAAGGGTAATATGGTCCATCAACAATTACCAACTAATTTAAATAATAGGTTATTATATATTTTGATCTTTATTATGTAAATGATTATAATGGCTATAGATTAAATATTGTTACATAATATATTTAATCTTACACTTCTCTTATACGTATTGAGACCCTGTATTTAAAGAACACACCTCCATAATCGTTGTTTCGGAGTATGAAGACAAGGACAACTCGAAAGGGGGGGTATACACGGAGGTGGTGTGTTATGTGTTAAAACCATTGCAAGGTATGAGACTTGTCCAACATTGATTGTATGAGCAATCAATGTAGGGTTTTATATAGCAAATGGGCTCTCCCACCCACCAGGCTAGTCTTTTGAGCTAAGTTCTATTGTTTGACATGTAACATGGTGAGGGTAGACACGAAGGTGGTGGGAGTAGATGGATAAACAATCGAAACCACACTACACTGCCATAAAAACCACAACTGGAGAGGGAGGGTTCGAGAACTCTCTATTTATAAAACGAATCTGCAACAACCTTAGTTTGAAGCTATCTCTTGTTATACTCCAACCACCATAACTAACGAAGCTTCCACCCGTCGAATTTCCGACAACCTGCAACTATGTTTCAGCTAGTTTTTGCAAAATTAGGCAAATTAAAAGAGGAATTTGATGGATGATGAATTGAGGTTGTTAGGATGAGAAGAAAGAATCTATAAATTCGATTTGAGCATTTGGTTGGAAAAACGAGGGACACTTAAGGGAGGATGGAGGGTGGTCGGTGAAAGGTTGAAGGAGTGGGGGTGTGTCCACATGTCACACCCCAACCGATGGCGGAAACTGTTGGTGCATATTTGTGACAACAACTTTTAGATTTGGGTCTTTGGATATCTTGTAATTAGTAAAACGATAAATGGTTATTGGGTTTATCTGTCACAACCCCCGATCCCTGTTCCCCGGGAACGGGCGGACGTGATCACAGAGTTTGGTGGTATCAGTTTGTTTAGTCTCGCAGCGGAATTTTTCATCCGGACCGTAGTTAGGAAATGTTTATCAGAGTAAAAACCACCTTCTTTTATAATAACATGGGCAAAACCCAAGTTTCTTATTACAATACATTATAGGGATAAACCCTATTTTATTGAATTTAAAACCTCGTTTATTAGGTAACTTTTATAGCCACAATATCCCAAGCCTTCAGTGCTCTCCAGCTGGCTTTTCACTAATTGGTTGTTCACATTGTGTTACCTGTAACGCGTTTTAAAAACATTTGTCAGTCGGAAATACTGGTGAGTGAATCCCAGTTTAATCAAGAAACATTTTATCAATTAAAACAGTATTGAGAGCGATCACAATGTTTATTTCTACACAATTACTCATTCAGTATTTGCCACTCGACCGGATCTATGGCTATGGTCAAATTACCCATTGGCTAACTCGTCGTCCAATGGTAATGCACTGTCATTCAGACTTACTACTACTCGTAGTAAATTTTGTATACAAAACCCCATAATACCGGCAGTAATTGAAGAACTACAAAGACTCAATCACCGCTTAATCGCATTGTAAAACATTTAAGGTTTTGTAAAATATTCCAAAAACATTAACAAAAAGAGGATAAACTCACATTGCTGTCTTAGGCTTTTCGTAAGGGTTTCCTGGATACAATGTATAATTTATACAAATGTACATTGGTTAGTACCATAACCCTTTGAATTTATTAATGATACCCTCCCCGAGACGGCATTCCAACAACTACGTCGGGCAGAACCACGACAGTTGTTACGGAACCCTAAATCAATCGGGCAGCGTAACTATTATGAAACTGGGGTTATAATACTTACAACAGAGCAGAACCTCGCTAATTTAGGGGTATAATACCCAAATATTTTGCTTAATACTTCAGAATTCGAGATTGAGATTGAAATGTGAGCGACGGAAATTGAAATCTGATGCCATCTATTTATAGTTGTGTAATTGAGTCCTGTCGCGGCCCGCGTAAAAGACAAGGGACCCTTACGCGGCCCGCGTCAACATCGGTCAACACTATAGCTTAGCTGGGTCAGCTAGTAGACTCGACACGATGGTGACACGTGTCAGCCTCTGGGTGCATCCGCGTTTCATGAGTCCGCGCGGCCCGCGTAAGATTGAGGTGAGGTCTTTCGCGGCCTGCCTCAACTTACGTTTTCAGATTTTTAATTTGTTTTATATATTATAATCTATTTTGGGTTCGATTTCCACATATGGGGTGTAATATAAGACATATTGGGACAATTTAAGAGATAATAGAGTGTCAGAAATATTATGAGGGTATTGGTTTTACCGAGGGTTGTTACATTCTCCCCACCTTACTTTAGAGCTCGTCCTCGAGATCTACTGAAACAAATGAGGGTATTTCCTTTGCATTTCTGACTCAAGCTCCCATGTGTATTCAGGTCCTCTTTTGGAATCCCACTTTACTTTGACTAGAACTAGTCTTTTATGTTTGAGATTCTTGACTTTCCTGTCTTCAATTTGTAGAGGTTTTTCTACAAACTTGAGTTGTTCATTTACCTCTATATCCTTAAGAGGTACTATCAATGATTCATCAGCTAAACACTTTTTAAGATTAGATACATGAAACACATCATGTATTTCTGCCATTTCCTCTGGCAATTGTAGCTGATAGGCTACAGGTCCTATTCTTCTAATAATTTTAAAAGGTCCAACATACCTGGGACTTAGCTTTCCCCGTTTGATGAATCTTACCACTCCTTTCCAAGGAGAGACTTTCAACAATACTCTATCTCCTACTTGAAACTCCAATGGTTTTCGCCTGTTATTAGCATAACTTTTCTGTCTATCACGTGCTGCTTTCAGTCGTTCCTTGACTTGAATAATTTTATCATTTCCTGGGTGCATCGTATATTTAGACTTATGTGCTTCTTCTAATATACGATGGCGTAGATTTCCTAATTTATGTATCCACATTCTCTTTTCATGGAATCTCCAAATTCCATCTGTTCCTTGTTTTAATTCTTTTAACATACCTTTTAACTTTTCAGTATCTTCCTTGATTACTGACTCTTGTGCTTCTCTTATTTGATCATTTAAATCTATTTGCAGATTTAATTTAAGAGAACGTACCCTTTTTGGCTTTTCATGATACTTTCGACTTAAAGCATCTGCCACTATATTGGCTTTTCCTTCATGATACTGGATATCACAATCATAATCACTAAGAAATTCCATCCAACGTCTTTGCCTCATATTCAACTCATTCTGCCCGAAAACATACCTTAAACTTTTGTGATCAGTAAATATGGTAAACTTACTACCATAAAGGTAATGTCTCCAAATCTTAAGAGCAAAAATTATAGCTCCTAATTCTAAATCATGGGTTGAATAATTCTCTTCATGACTCTTGAGTTGTCTAGATGCGTAAGCTATAATCTTTTGTCGTTGCATCAACACACATCCATAACCTAATTTAGAAGCATCACAATAGACTACAAAGTCTTCAGTTCCTCCTGGTAATGCTAATATGGGTGTATGGGTCAATCTTTGCTTAAGAATTCTAAAGGCTTCTTCTTGTTTTAATGCCCATTCAAACTTAACAGATTTACAGGTTAGCTTAGTTAAGGGAATGGCTATTCTAGAGAAATCTTTAATAAATCTTCTATAATAACCGGCCAATCCTAAGAAACTTCTAACCTCGGTTGGTGACTCAGGGGTTTTCCATTTAGTAATTACCTCGATTTTGGTTGGGTCTACATGAATTCCTTCATGATTGACTAGGTGTCCAAGGAATTGTACTTGTTCTAACCAAAATTCACACTTTGAAAACTTAGCATAAAGCTTTTCCTTTCTTAACAAACTTAAAAGTGAGTGCAAATGTTTTGCATGATCTTCTTTATTCTTAGAATAAATTAGAATATCATCTATGAAAAAAATTATGAATTTATCCAAATATGGTTTACATACTCGGTTCATCATGTCCATAAATGCAGCTGGGGTATTGGTTAAACCAAATGGCATGACAGTAAATTCATAATGTCCATACCTTGTTCTAAAAGCAGTTTTAGGAATATCCTCTTCCTGTACCTTTAATTGATGATATCCTGACCTTAAATCAATCTTAGAGAAAAATCGAGCTCCTTGTAGCTGATCAAACAAATCATCGATTCTCGGTAATGGATATCGATTCTTAATCGTGACTTTGTTTAATTCACGGTAATCAATGCACATACGCATTGATCCGTCCTTCTTTTTAACAAACAGTATCAGCGCTCCCCATGGCGACGAACTTGGCTGTATAAATCCTTTCTCCAATAATTCATCTAATTGTTTCTTCAATTCTTGCATTTCAGCGGGTGCCAAACGGTAAGGTGCTTTGGCAATTGGTGATGTTCCTGGTAGCAGGTGAATTCTGAACTCAACTTCTCTGTCTGGAGGTTGTCCTGGCAATTCTTCTGGAAAGACATCTGAAAACTGAGATACTACTGGAATATCTTTTAGTTCTTTTCCTTTAGTGTTAGTGATTATGGATATCAAATACACTATAGAACCTTTTCTTATACAATTTGCAGTTTTCATCACAGAGATGAATTTTGTGGTCCTAGAGGATTTATCTCCTTTAATGGTGATCATTTTTCCTTTTTGTGAATTTACCCGAATTAACTTTTGATCACATAAAATACTAGCTTTATTGGCTATCAACCAATCCATTCCTAAAACAACATCAAATCCTACCAGATTCATAGGATAAAGATTTGCAATAAATTTCTGATTTGAAATTTCTATACTTGCTCCCTGCAAGATTTCAGAAATTCTAACAGTTTCTCCATTGGCTGTCTCTACTAAGCATTCTTGTGGTAGTTTAGTTAATGATTGATTTAGTAATTTGCAAAACGATGTATTAATAAAACTTTGGTTTGCACCATAGTCAAATAATACTTTAGCAAAGACATCATTAACTAAAAACGTACCAGCTATGACATCTGGGATCATCTTGGCTTCTTCTGCAGTCAGCACAAATGCTCTAGCATTTTTAGTATTCTTGTTGTCTGCAGCTAGGACTAATTTTGGACAGTTTAGCTTGATATGACCTTGTTCTCCGCAATTGTAACATACCCGACTGTTGGTTTTCTTCCTGCAATTTTCTTCCTTGTGTCCCGATATTTTGCAAAAGTTACAGTATATGGAACATCTTCCTGAATGCTTTCTTTTGCAATACCTACAATAAGGTGCAGAGGTAGAACTTATATTTCTCCCACGGTTAGAATTTCCAGAACGAAATTCTTGAGTCAACTTCTGGGTTAGGCTCCTTCTTTGATCCTCTTCTCGAGTACGGACTAACTCATCTGTCAAGGTGTTGGCTAGTTCTACAGCTTCTTCTATGGGTTGAGGTCTAGTTGTTCCAGACTTGGGTCAGCAGCAGTTGTAGCTAAGATATGGAAATTAGCTAGGCTCCTATTAAGTATCTCTTGAGTATGGGCATCTGTCTCTCTCTTAATAGCTGCTAAAGCCCTTTGCTGTTGCAATTTCCTCATTCTTTTTCTACGAGCAAAAGCTTCTTTACTGAACCATCCTCGTTTCTTATTAGGAAATGGTTCTTCAGATTTAGCTCTAAAAGGAAATATTCCGTCTTCCTGATCAGCAACATACCCCGAGAGGGCAGGCTATGATGATGTACTTTCACTCTTAGGGGAATCAGATAACTGACGGTTCAGATCTGATGGTCCTTGATCACTCATACTGAAAACTAATAAATAGTCAAATAACAAATAACACATAATTACAGTTATGCATGTATTTCCTTATTTTATTTCCTAACACCAATTCAAAATTTAAGTGTCAGCAGAACACTTCTTTGGCTCAGACCACTGGCTAGGCTCTGATACCACCTTCTGTCACAACCCCCGATCCCTGTTCCCCGGGAACGGGCGGACGTGATCACAGAGTTTGGTGGTATCAGTTTGTTTAGTCTCGCAGCGGAATTTTTCATCAGGACAGTAGTTAGGAAATGTTTATCAGAGTAAAAACCACCTTCTTTTATAATAACATGGGCAAAACCCAAGTTTCTTATTACAATACATTATAGGGATAAACCCTATTTTATTGAATTTAAAACCTCGTTTATTAGGTAACTTTTATAGCCACATTATCCCCAAGCCTTCAGTGCTCTCCAGCTGGCTTTTCACTAATTGGTTGTTCACATTGTGTTACCTGTAACGCGTTTTAAAAACATTTGTCAGTCGGAAATACTGGTGAGTGAATCCCAGTTTAATCAAGAAACATTTTATCAATTAAAACAGTATTGAGAGCGATCACATTGTTTATTTTTACACAATTACTCATTCAGTATTTGCCACTCGACCGGATCTATGGCTATGGTCAAATTACCCATTGGCTAACTCGTCGTCCAATGGTAATGCACTGTCATTCAGACTTACTATTACTCGTAGTAAATTTTGTATACAAAACCCCATAATACCGGCAGTAATTGAAGAACTACAAAGACTCAATCACCGCTTAATCGCATTGTAAAACATTTAAGGTTTTGTAAAATATTCCAAAAACATTAACAAAAAGAGGATAAACTCACATTGATGTCTTAGGCTTTTCGTAAGGGTTTCCTGGATATAATCTATAATTTATACAAATGTACATTGGTTAGTACCATAACCCTTTGAATTTATTAATGATACCCTCCCCGAGATGACATTCCAACAACTACGTCGGGCAGAACCACGACAGTTGTTACGGAACCCTAAATCAATCGGGCAGCGTAACTATTACGAAACTGGGGTTATAATACTTACAACAGAGCAGAACCTCGCTATTTTAGGGGTTTAATACCCAAATATTTTGCTTAATACTTCAGAATTCAAGATTGAGATAGAAATGTGAGCGACGGAAATTGAAATCTGATGCCATCTATTTATAGTTGTGTAATTGAGTCCTGTCGCGGCCCGCGTAAAAGACAAGGGACCCTTACGCGGCCCGCGTCAACATCGGTCAACACTATAGCTTAGCTGGGTCAGCTAGTAGACTCGACACGATGGTGACACGTGTCAGCCTCTGGGTGCATCCGCGTTTCATGAGTCCGCGCGGCCCGCGTAAGATTGAGGTGAGGTCTTTCGCGGCCTGATCGGTTTGTCGCGCTCCAATCAAAGATAATATTTATAAGCCCAAATTACCCTTAACAAATAGCTAGTGGTAGCAAGGGGTCGATCCACGAAGAGTATGTGGTTTGCGAATGGATTCACTTGAATTATAAAGATTGTCACAATTTATGAAGCTTGCTAACTTGTTTTTATAATTTTTTGATTGTTGAAAAGATGTTGAACCAAATTAACTAAATTGATGAGATACAAAAAATGGTGAAATTAGTCGTCCCCGGATTCGAACCCGGGTCTAGACTTACACCCTTTCGCGCGCCTAGCCAACCGAGCTAGGTGCCTAGTTTGCGAAAGTTTGGTTTTGGTTTAATATGAATACTTCCTTGGATAACAACTCCTAGTTAACAATTGTAATAGATATTTAACTTCTAACAAATAATAAGTAAAGGAATCACACCCGGTTTCGGTAATTGCCAACTTATGGTTTCTACAAGTTTAAGGCTTCAACTCAAATGCATACAATTAGCGGATTTAGTGTACCGTGACTTAGGTGCTAATAACTATCAACGCTCAATGAACGGACAAGAATACACTTTGTAATCAACACAAGTAAATCCTAACCAAGACAACGCATATTACACATAACCATTTCATAAAGTCATAACTTTTATATTCGCTCGACGGTTTATGAATTCGAAACAAATGTAAGCTATTGCCAAAGGTTTCTAAAATCATACACAAATTGTCACAAATTAAAGCAAGAACAATTCAAAACCATAAATTAAACAACTACCTACACCGGGGTGAAACCAAATTGAATTAGCCGCTCATGGTGGCTGGAACTTTATCACCGGATGAAGAACTCTTGAGCTTGAACATGTTGGAACCTTGAAGATGATGAACAATTGGATGAATGAATGGAGGATGAAAGTAATTGAAGGTGAATATGGATGAGAGATGGAATGATTTCTGGAATGATAGTGAAAACATGGATCATTGATAGAAAGGATTGAAGTGGGTTTTATAGATGAGAATGAGAGATGGAAGTATGAGATGGATTGAATTATTGGTGAATTATTGGTGATGTAGTGGGTGATAATTGATGAACAAGATGAAGTGGGATGAGTGTTCTCCATGTTTGCTGCTTCTAAGTGTTCTTGTGGCTTGGCAAAGGGTAAAGTGATGATAAATGGCTTGTATAATCGATTTTGATTATTATAAAACGCTACAAGAAAAGTTTCTCCGGAATGAATTTCTGTTGCCCGTCGCCGACGGCATGCTTGCCCGTCGCCGACGGGCTCCCGATTGTGTGTTTTCTGATTTTTTTGCGTTTCGCGTTCCCGGTTGATCTGTTTCGCGTTCCGGTGCACCGTTCTTTGACCCGATGACTCGTAAAGCTCCTTAAATTTGTCAAACCTACAAAACATATTTGTGATTAAAAGTAGGCTATCCGAACTTAAAACGTACATAAAATCATCAAGTTATACGATTATGGTCACCGGTTTTCAACCACGCATCACGGCCCGCCTCAACTTACGTTTTCAGATTTTTAATTTCTTTTATATATTATAATCTATTTTGGGTTCGATTTCCACATATGGGGTGTAATATAAGACATATTGGGACAATTTAAGAGATAATAGAGTGTTAGAAATATTATGAGGGTATTGGTTTTACCGAGGGTTGTTACATTATCTTTGTAATAGTTAATTTGTAGTGATTGGGCCAAACCAAACCTACATAGGGGGGATGGAGGCGAATTGGGCCTTGCCCAATTCGAAGCCCATGTGGTAACCTTAGCCCATGTTGCAAACTTATGCTATATAAACAAGTCTTTGCATTAGGGTTTAGGTTAATCACCATAATCACTAGAGATTAGAGAGAGAATTCGTGAGAGAGAAGCTTGGACGAATTTGTGTGGGTAGGGATCTTGATTGATTGTAATAAGTTTGATAGATAATCAATAAAGATCAGTTTGTGGTGATTGCTTCTTCTACTATTTTCTATGATAATTTGATCTAGAGGATTCCGCACTTTAGGTTAGATAGACAATTCTGTAAAAGATCAGGATTAAGGGACCTACAATTGGTATCAGAGCATTAGGCTCTTGATCGGCTCGGTTCAAAATTGTTTGCTACAGAAAACTAGGGTTTTAGGAGGTGTTGGAGGCTAGTTCGTATTTTGGAGGCTATTCTAGGGTTTCGAATTTTGGGGTTTTTGAAGACTGCTTTGAAGAACAAGGGATTTCGGATCATCAGTATGGATTTCGGATCATCATTCATCGATTTCGGGTCATCTTTATTGATTTCGGATCATCAGTGTTGATTTCGGATCATATTTGTTTATTTCGGATCATATTTGTTGATTTCGGATAATCTCTTCTAATTTCGGATCATCCTATTTCGGATACACTGTTTCGAAAGGCATTCTGGATAGCAACTATTTCGGATACACTATTTTGGACTGTTTCGGATAAGGACTATTTTGGACTGTTTCGTACTGTTTCGGATAATGACTATTTCGGATAAGCATTTCGGATTATTGTTTCGAATTACTATTTTGGATAAGCTTTTTGGATTACTGTTTCGAGAAGGACTGTTTTCGAAAAGGTGGAACTTTAACCAGCTGACGTATTCGGTATTAAACGTATTTGAGTGCAAAATTTGATCTGCAAACAATCTTAGCAAACCGACTGCACGGTTAGATTCGTGTTATTTTTATGAAAAAAATAGGCACGAAAATTCCGAAAAAGGTTTTGGACATAATATATCATTGAATTTGATTGTCGGGACGAGTCTAACGGTACGATTTGGTAAAAACTGTTTTCGGTCAGTTTTTAAACGTTTTTAGCAAGCCGGTTCGGTAAAAATGTCGAATATGTCAAATTTGAATGACTTGTTGAGGATGGAACATGAAGTTAGCACTACGAACAAACCGCCAAAGATGATGAAGGTAGAGAATTACCTTACGTGGAAAGACAGGTTTCAGTCGTTTATTGAATATCAGGACACACGAATGTGGATCTGTATTCAGGATGGGTATGTTAACCCAACCCATGATTTTGAAGGCAGACAACGGGTCACTGCCTATGTTAATATGCAAGATGTAGAAAAGAAGATGTATGAAGCTGAGAAGATAGCTCTTGCTGCAATCAAAATGTCTTTACCTGATGGCATTAAACATACTTTTAAGAGATACACTACCTCGATAGATATGTGGGATGCGTTAGAAAAGAGATATGAGGGCAATGTTGTTGTGAAAAAGAACAAGGTTGACCTGCTTAAGAAGTAATTTGCTATCTTTAAATGTATGAGAAATGAGTCCCTAGAAGATATCATCACGAGGTTCTATCATTTAATGTCAGAGATAGACAACTATGACATAGAGGGATACACTGACATTGAGATAAACGACAAGTTGCTAGATGCATTACCTGCTAAGTGGGATATTTATACTCTCATGATAAAGGGCGAAGTTGATTACGAGACTAAAGACTTAGAGGATGTTGTTGGAAAACTGAGACCTTACGAGCTTAACATTATGTTGCGCCATTGGTCGGTTTGAGATTTATAAGGTCTGAATTTGATGGTTTGAAACATACAACCGATCATGTGAATCAAGTCAACCATTTTCATTAATTACATTTTTTTAATATGTAATATTCATGAATAATCTTTATCATTTTTTTCTATTTTCCATAGTCTAAACCATTACATCGATATATCTTAACAGAGCTTACCGACTCAACCAACCCGACCGGTTTAATACCATTTTATAAAACCCTAATTAACCATTTGACCCAGAATTTCATCAAAACCGACAAACCCAACGGAAAACACCCCTTATTTTTTTTCATTCAATTCCAAACGAGAATTTCATTAGTTAGGTGGTCGAAATGAAAATTGTGCATAGTTTTGTGGCTAAACTTGAAGGAAATAAACATCTCAAAAGGGGATAAGAATCATAAGATTGAAAGCAACGTGACATATAAACACAAAACACGTAGATTATCGAAACAACCAACCAACCAGCCAACAAGATCTCAAGATCCGACTTGTGTAGGGAAGAAGAAAGATTCCATTTCTTATTCATATGTATGATACAAACAGAATTAAGTTCCCATCAATCTGAATCCAATTCTGGCACTTTCATCACCCTTTTGATTTTGTAAACTACTTACTTGATGACTTCTTATTATTGATTCATCCATTATATACGAAGAGGTTATCAGTTCCGAATTGGAATTGGAATTGGAATTGGAATTGGTTGGGTTGATCATATTCATATAAATGTCGAATTCGCCGAAAAGGGGAGTAGGAGCAATTGGTTCTTGGCTTCACAACAAGGTTGTTGATCCTTTCATACAAATTCTTACCAGGTAAACAACTATTGATCTTCGTCTCGGGTGGGTTTGGCTCGAGTGTTTGTATGTACATGTCCTCATTAGGGGTGTAAACAAGCCCAGAGGGTCGAGAGCTCCTTGTTATCGGCTCGGTTAAAAGCTCGAACGAGTCGAGCTTTAACGAGCTCAAGCTCGAGCCTGAAACAGAGCTCGTTTAGTTATCGAGCCCGAGCTCGAGCCTGAAATACAAAGCTCGTTTAGGCTCGGGAGCCTAAACGAGCCCACACAAAAATTTATTTATTTTTTATATAATATAATAATAATGATGATAACATTGGCGAGCCGAGCTCGAGCCGATCTTTGGCTCGTTTAAGCGATATTGAAGCGAGCTCGAGCCGAGCTGGAGCTTTGAGTTTTACTCGCGAGCCGAGCTCGAGCTCAAATTAGTAGGCTCGAATAGAGCCGAGCTCGAGCTCGAGCTCGAGCTTCATAAAAACATGATGAGCCCAGCTCGAGCCCAGTCGAGCTCGGGCTCGGCCCGGCTCATTTACATCCCTAGTCCTCATCTTACGAGCCAGATGGGGTTGGACTCCGCTGGTTTACAATTCGAGTTGAAACCGGTGGATGTTGAGATTTAGTTGAGACATAGTTGTGTGTTAGAAGGCTGATACTGATGATGATATGTTACTTTGATTTCAGGGGAGCAGAGCCTAAGCAACTTGCATTCTCCACGGCACTCGGGATTTCGTTAGGATTGTTCCCAATTGTTGGTATGCTCTTGATTCAAATAAAGCTACAATTTGATTTATGTGTTCACTCTAGGGAGATTGAAATGTTTATGATGTGTGAAACAGTAATACCTAGGGAAAATTGAGATTAAACATAAATGTTCTTGCACTTCTTTTAAACTAGAACTCAATTACAATAAAAGCATCAGGGTTCATGTTTGTGCAATCAAGAGAAGTGAGATAATTTATAACTTTGGTACATAAGAAAATTAATTAGGATGATAATATAGGAATGTTGTGCACAGTTCTAAACAAAACATATATAAGGCTGCACGGTATGAGCGCCATTGGGCCCTACACTATACCATGGGCGAGTGCAATGGCGAATAATAACAGAGGTTATGTGGGGCCATATCAATTTATAACTAATAAAAGGAGGCGCTATTAGTTGTTTAGGGGGCCTTTATCCCATTTCTTGTTTGTAAACGGGGGGCGCTATTGGTTGATGTTGGATGAGGTGGCGCATACGTGGCGCTGAGGTGGTGCAATGGAGCCCCTAGGGGCCCCATTTCATACCCTGTAGCCTAAGGGAGTTTTTTGTTTGTCGATGAGAACACAAGAATAAAGATGTGTTATGGAAGAAATACGACAAACTAATAAAACATCTAAAACTTCGGTTCTAATCCAACTTTCACTGGTTAGCCCCTTGACGGTCACATGCCCAACGTAAGGTGCAATTTACCTGGTCCCACTAGTTAGCAGGGTATTGGTGGGATCTTGTGAGTTTTCCTTGACAAGTATTAAAAAACAAACTCAAAGGGATAAAGTGGTTATTTTTTTTATTGAATGGTTTTGGTAGCACTGTCTTTGATAACTCCTCATATACATACATATATATTATAACAGGGGTGACGGTGTTCCTCTGTGGGATGGCAATAGCAGTGCTCGGGTCCTCTGTAAACGCTCCAACTGTTATGCTGGCAAATTTTGTTGCCACTCCGTTAGAGCTGAGGTGAAGTGTAGTACGTTTTTTCAAAAACTAATAATATGCGTAGTTAGTTTGTTACATATTATTCGTGTACATTATACATTAATAAATCTTGATTTCCTAAATTTCGTTTTATTATTTAGTCTGATGGTGGTTTTCTTACGGTTTGGTGAGTTTGTTACTGGTGGAGCTCATTTTCCTTTGACAACTGATGCTTTAAAGAAGGTATTAACCGGTGAAGCTTCAACAGAAATCTTTCGAAGCATCCTTAACGCAGTATGTTCCGCTTTATGTATAATAATTATTGTGTTGATTGTCTGATTACCGAAAACAAGAATAATCTGCATCTGTAAATAAAAGCAATGTAGGAGGTATATGCATTAAGAATAGACCTTGGGCCACTTTCAAGTTTCAATGTGTTCCACGCGTTTCTCTCATACGTATGTTTTGCTTTTTTTTTTTCAGAATGCCCGGGTTCCCTCTTACATATTTTTTATTTTGTAGAATGACCCGTTTCCCTCTTGCCTGTTTTTCAATTTGTCGAATGCCCGTTTCCATCTTTGCTATTTTTCTTTTTTTCAGAATGACCCATTTCCCTCTTACCTATTTTTCTGTTTGTAGAATAACCCATATCCATGTTACCTAGCTAGGCTGCAAATGAACTGAACGTTCAGCGAATGGTTCGTGAACCGTTTGGCTGGAAGTTCGTTTAATGAGCGAACACGGACAAGAAATTTCGTTCATTTAGTTAAATGAACGAACATGAATAGAGGCGGTGTTCGTTCATTTATGTTCGTGAACGTTCGGTAATGTGTTCGTTTGTGTTCGATAGATCATTAGGGTTTTAATTTAATTTATTTTATTTATATACTTCAAAATTCCCACTAATAAAATGTATTTAATCATTGTTTTGGTTCGCCGGAATTCAATGGAATTTAAGGGAATTGGAATTTGAATTCCATCTCTTAAGATGTTTGGTTCACAGAATTTGATGGAACTGGAATCCCTCCAATCTCCATGTGTTTGGTTGACAATGGAATTGGAATTGGAATTGGAATTAGGCATGAATTCCTTCAAATTCTTTTAACTAAAGGAATTCAAAATCCTTCCTATTTGTGAAGGAATTAAAGTAAATTCATTGGAATCTTCGACCGTTTTGACCCGCACCTTTCGACCAGTACCATTTCAACCCATACCGTTTCGACGCAAACAGTTTCGACCCGTACCGTTTCGACGCGAACTGTTTCGACCCGTAACGTTTCGACGCGAACGATTTCGACCCGTAACGTTTCGACGCGAACGATTTCGACCCGTACCGTTTCGAATTGAACAGTTTCGACCCGTACCGTTTCAAATCGAACCGTTTTGACCCGTACCGTACCGTTTCAAATCGAACCGTTTCGACCCGTAACGTTTCGAATCGAACCGCTTCGACCCGAACCATTTCGACGTGAACCGTTTCGACCCGAACTCGTGGTTGTGGGTGCCGGGGTGATGGATTCCAATTCATTTGACAATCAAACACAACAAAAATGGAAATGAGATTCCAATTCCAACAATTTCCAATTCCAATTGGAATGTTTAAATTCCAAATCCAATTCCTTCAAATTCTAATTCCTATACAAATTCCAATTCCAATTCCAAATCATTCCGCGAACCAAACACCCCCTTAGTGTATTGTATATTACATCCCTTTTAATACATGTTAGCTTCTATTCTCGAACGTTTCTTTGTGTTCGGTTTTGTTCATTGTGTTTGTTACCTATATTTTAATGAATGTATATGAACACACTCATTTCCGTAATGAACGGACACAAACAAAAAAACTCATTCGGTAAGCGTTCATGAACATTTCGTGAACGCATTTATATCCTTATCGAATGAACACGAACAAGGCCTTGTTCATGTTCGTTCGGTTCGTTTGCAACCATAATCTTACCTATTATTTTCTTTAAGAATGACCCGTTTCCCGCTTACCTTTTTTTTGTATAATGACCCGTTTCCTTCTGATCTATTTTTCTTTTTTGTAGAATGACCCGTTTCCCACTTACCTTTTTTTGTTGTAGAATGACCCGTTTCCGGGTTAAACTTGCCACATTTAACAATTTTATCAACATCTTGCAGTTGTTGGGGTGGTTAGTTTTGGCACCCTTAATCATGGGGGTACTCTACATCATACTTTTACCCGGTTTTGTGATCCTCGTTCACAAGTTCAAGTTCAGCACAGGTTCGAGCCCAAAGCTAGCCACATCATCAAGCACAGAATTAAGGCTTAAGGTAAGAGATATCTAAAATGCCTACAAGCACAAAACATCACCCAGCTACAGACCAATATCGAAATCTCTTTAGAGGCTGCTACAAGAAATCGGTTGACATTGTGATTTGGCAATGCAAGTTTCTTTGAATTATTATAAAGAAAATCGAATATTGCTTATTAGCAGGTTGTTGAACATAAAGAGAAGAAGATATGTTATGTAACCAAAGCCTGGACAGTTTTTAAGACCCTTGAATTATTAGTTTTGTTCTTTCATAGTCTCAACTATATAATAGTTATAAACTGTTTAAACTTTGTAAATATGTAATGCAAATGGATTATATTGTTGAATGTTCAAAAGTTTCAATGGGTTGGGATCGTATTGTCGTTGGCTATAGCGATGCAGGGTGGTGTTTGGGTGTCGTCGTTTGAAGTTTTGCCTAGATTATTGTTACGGGATTTTTTTTTCTTTTCTCTATTTTTTCTTGTGTGTGACAATTGTTATTGTCGCTTTAAAAGTGTTAAGATGTTACAAAACAACACATGTAAACAGGAAAAATGGAACTTATTTCAAGTTGTATATGAACCCAAATGCTTAAA
The DNA here is from genome assembly GCA_030545235.1 of Helianthus tuberosus. NCBI lineage: Eukaryota > Viridiplantae > Streptophyta > Magnoliopsida > Asterales > Asteraceae > Helianthus > Helianthus tuberosus. The sequence continues at coordinate 163,585,279 of CM060360.1, forward strand.
TGAAATGATGCAAGTCATAATTTGGGGAGATAATTTTGGTGTTTGAAGTTAGGCTTTAATCATCATATGGGCAAAGCAATAGAAGGTTCCATAAAGTGAAGACAAAATTATGGTATATTAAAAGACTTGAAAACAAAGTTCTTTTTATTTTATTTTGATATTATTTTGGTATTCTTTTTGAGTTCTTATGTGAGAATTTTGCTCTAACTATGCTTTTTAGGTTATGCTTTTTGAGTTCTTTAATCCGATCATTTATATGGTCGAATTGCCCTTCTAGTTAACATAATTACATATAAAATGACCGAAATGCCCTTTTAGTTAACATAATAAAGGGGTGGAGTTAACCCAGTGGACTAAAATGGCAACGTTTCAAACATTTGGACTAAACTGGCAAAATGACCCAAAACACAGGGACAAAAAGGCATTTAACTCTTTACAAAATTTAGCGAAATTGAAGTTTGAACTAATTCTATCCAAAATCTTGTTTAGTTGCTCATCGAATGAAATTGAAACCGGAAAGAATTCCAACTAATTCCTTAACTAGAAGGAATTTAAAAAAATTTCTACTCCTCCAAGAAAGTTATGTATGCCAAGTGATTACATAAAAATCCCCCATTGTTCTTCGATCACAACATAACCAAAAAGCCCATTTTATTTCTTTTTCAACATCGTCCGTTGTTCGTCATCAAAGAAGAACGAACGTGCACTTAGAGTTCCTCAACAATTGTTCTTCATCAAGTTGATTTTGATCACAATTGTCTATCAACAACTATTCATCATGGTTGGGATGGATTAAACAATCAAAGAAGGGGGCGGGTGTTATCATAGGTAGTTTTGTCATCAAATATTTATAAAAATTCGATTCCGTTGATAAAATTACAAACCAAACAAGTTACATAAATTCCTTATATTCCGATTATTTCACAGATCCAAAGTCCTTCAATAACATCATGTGAACCCGTTCTTATGTATGTATGTTTCTGTTGATGCAACAAATACAAGACCAACGGTGGTAGCTTGGCTGGCTAGGCAGAAGGGTTGAAGGGTTCAACCTTGCCTAACGCAGGTCGTGGGGTCCCCCCACGTTTGCGAGACGTGGAAGGAGGTTTACTAGTTCGTTATTATTCTTTGCTATAGATCCTCCTCTGATTTGTGTTCAGATTCGGAAGTGAAAGCAAAGGGAATGTGTGTGGTGGATGTGAAAGGGAATGACTTGTGTGAGACAAGCATTCGATGTGAATGACCAGAGATAGAAGAATCAGAGCTGCTCCAGATGTCTCCCTGAAGTAAATGAAGTGTCATTTTATAAGGGAAGGCATCTCCCGAAGTGGAATGGATTTGACTAGCAACCTCGCTTGCAGTGGAGGGTTTCCCCTTTTGGGGGTTGAAGGCTTTAGTCCCCCGGATAATAGCGTGCACCGTGCAGACCTGCAATGCCTTTGCGGCTGTGGGTTGGTGAAGCAATCTTCAGATGTGACTTGGCTACTGTTACCGTGCTGCTTTTTCCTTCCACAACTTTTTAAGCCTTGAACCATTTAACCATTTAAGCGTTTACGTAATTAGTCATTTTATTTAGTCTTGGGCTACCCCCGTCATCAGCCCCCCAAGTCAGAGGTTTTTGGGAGATGAGCTCAAAGACTTCTGACTTTATACGCGTGTTTTATTGCCTAAAAGTTTCAATGGTTCCATGCTTGAAGGCTTGAAAGGTTAACGGCAGTTAATGTTTTGAATTTGAATTTCAAATAACTGACACTTGATTTGATTGATGTATGGCAGTTGATAGGGTGGCGGTTTTCGCAGAAGTTACTGTGTTGCCATTATTACCCCTATTCTAGACTTATATTTATTTTATATTTCCATACTTATCCATTTGTCTCATAATCTTCTCCAAGTTTTCTGCCATTTTCTCTCCTTCTAAGGTTAGTTCCGGTTTCCTTTTCATCTTGCATTCTTCATTTTCCGTTCAAAAAAATGGGTGCTCGTAAGGACTTAGCAAAATCTTTTTCCCGGTTAACACAAGAGGAGATAGATTTATTTTGTATGGAATATGGTATTGATAGGAAATTTAACCCCACTGCCCCTGCTTGTGATCTTCCCGTTGATAAACCGCCTTCTGGTTCGATTGCCTTCTATTGTAGTCATTTTGAGTTCTCAAACCTTTGTTATCCTTTTTCGTTTTTTGTTTTGAACTTGTTGGAGTATTATCGGGTTTCTTTTGGGCAAGTTCATCCAAAGGGGATGGCTAGGGTTTTGCATTTTGAGGTTTTGTGTCGTGCTCTAGGGTATGATCCTTCCCTTTTACTCTTTCGCCGGTTTTTTCGCTTGGCGAAGAATGGCGATTGGTTTACATTTGAAACAACCAAAGTTGATACCTGCCTTATTGCATCGATGGTTACCACACTTGGGGCTTGGAAAGACCGCTTTTTCTGGGTTTCCGATACTATCATCCCTTTCAAAATGGTGTGGAGGAATCCGGATGCTGTTCTCAATGCTCCGGAACCTTCTGAGTCTGAATTGAATGATGTTTTTCTCAATGCCATCCGGGGGTGCCCTTCGAGGGTTCGCCCCTTTCCTGAACACTTACTTGTTCTATTAGGGGTTAGTAAAATTTGGGGAAATGTTGATCGGGATCCGGTTCTTATGAGGAGTGGAATTGGTATGCCTTTTCCTTTTTTGTCCTCTTTATGTTTTTCTTAGTCTATGACTTATGTGTTGTTGTTTTTTGCAGTCATGTCTGCCTTGGATTTTATTAAGAGCGACGATACTTCTGATGTTGTTTTTGAGGATGCTCCGTCTGTTCCTGGTGAGAATGTTGTGGTTAGGACTGTTGATCAAAGGTTTGAGGGTTCAGGTTATGTTAGTGCTGCTACTGCCAAGGGTTTTTCTAAGTCTAATGTTCCTAAATCTTCAACTCGCCGATCTTCTCGTCGGTTGTTGAAGGCTGGTCCTCAATCCACTTCTACTGAACCGGTGGAGTTGAGTGATGACATTGAAGTTTCGGAGGATCAAGGTGTTGAAGCGGGTGCGGAGAAGGATAAAGAATTGGTTGTTCATGGTAAAAAGGTTTCAAGCAAGAAGGTTGTTGTCACTCCTGTTCAGGAGTCCTCAAGCAAGAACGTTGAAGGGTTGGATCCGGAAGGGATTTATGTGCCTGCTTGGTCAGTGAAGAATGATGACAGTTTCAAAGATGTTACTGTTTGTGAGGATGCTCTGAGTCACATTGCTCCTCCCTCAGTACACGAGACTATTGCTGGGATGGATGATGACCTGATGCTGTCCCGAATGATTTTGAGTACCTGCAACCTAGCTTCTATGCTTCCTCAAGGCATTGCCCGTTTTTGTCAGAGAATGCGGGAATATGAAGAATTCTCCAAGAAGAAGGATAAAATGAAATCCTCCATGGCTGGGATGAAGAAGGAGATAGCTGGTTTTGCCGAGAAGGAAGCAGCATGGGAGAAGAAGGTTAGTGATCTGAAAAAGACGCATGAGATTGAGATGGATGATTTGAAAAAGAGCTTCGAGGCATCTAGGCTGAAACTTAGGGCTGACCGGGAAGCTTTGTTTGTTCAGCAGCAGGCTTTTTTTAAGGAGAAAGAAGGGTTGAAAGCTTCAGTTGCTCAGGCTACTGGGGATAACCAATGGCTCATAGAGCAAGGTTTTCACCAAGTGGTTACTTATCTATTGCACTCCAAAGAGTTTAACTCTGCTCTTGGTGACGTTTACACTAAGCTTCTTAACCTGGGGAAACATCAAGGCCTCATTGCTGGGTATAAACTTCATGAATCCGGTCATCCTTTGGAGAAGTCACCTCTGTTTCGTCCCGAGGCTTCTGGCGTTTTTAAAGGCTCCGTTGAGCAAATGGAGAAGCTGACCTACCCCTACATCCATCAGGTTTCCACTTGTTTTGGTAAACCTCTTTCTGTATTGCAGGAATTGAAACCGGAGGGCCTAAATGAGAAGGTTTGTGCTGAGGTTTTGGGCTCTCTTTCAAGGAAGAGGTCCTATTCGGGGGATAGCGATGATACCCTTTCAGGTCAGCCGGATGTTCCTAAGGATGCAAGCTTGGAGGCTTCGGCGGTTGGTGGTGATGGAGGTGTGAAGACTAAAAAGTTGAAGAAAACAAAGAAGGCCAAGGGCGAAGGTTCTGGAGTTTCCAAATCTGTTGATGCTTGATTCGTAGCTTTCTTAGCACTGAAAACAACTTATGTTTGTAATGTTAACTTGAACAATGTTAGGTTTGGTAGGAACCCCTAAGGTTCCTTTTGGTTATGTTGAAGACCTGTATGGCCGTTGGACAATGATTAGATTTGCAAGTTACTAGGACTTGCCTTAACTTATGTTTGGAAGTCTTTTTAGGACTTTTTATGATGTGATGTTTTAACTATTTTTCTTTTTGTTATGGTTTTATGCTTGTGCCTTTTTTGGACAAGGTAGTTTATTTGGAGTTTGCCTATTGAAGCCTTTTGGCTGTCGTTTAAAAGGTTGAAACCTTAAAGGCTTCGAGGTATTGCCCGAGTGGCTTGAAGCCTTGAAGGCTTTTTGGTTTTGCGTCCTGGCTTGGTTTGTACCTTTGTGATTTTTTCCAATTGACTTTGTTCTTTTTGTAACTTTGTCTTTGTCAGGTTTGTGTTGCCCTTATGTTTTTTATACCTAAAAGGGTTCAGTGCTGCAGACACTTAGCCTTGGCATTTTTAACAAGAAGAGATAACACCTATCCTTTTCATTATTTCTTTTGGTTTTTCTAGCCTCTTTGTAGACTATATTTCTAAAACTTCGTGAACATTTGGTGTAGGCTGTTTATACCCGTCTATGAGACAATTTTATTTTTTCTTGACAAGTCTCATGGAGTTGTATTGATTTAGGAACTCACCCCTTATATAGGCTCGTTCACCCTTGAACCTATTGAGCGATGTGGCCTGGGAGCTCATCCCCTTACATGGCACTTGCCATGGAGTTTTTTGCTAGGTTCTCAACCTGATTTTAGGATAGAAAGACAAGTTTGATAGAAACAACTTCATTCATTAGAGCAATACTTGCATTTTACAAAAGGTATTCTTAGTTCTGCTTGAAATACATTTTGATACAAACCAAACTTTCCGTTTACACATGGAACCTTTTCAATGTTTTGCCGTTCCAATGCCTTGGAAGCCTTTTACCTTCTGAATCAGCCAGCTTGTAGGATCCACCTTTGTGTGCTTCAAGGATGGTGTATGGGCCTTCCCACTTTGGGCCAAGCTTTCCTTGATTTTCTTTCTTACTGGCCTCGTTGTTTCTGAGGACTAAGTCCCCTGGCTTGAAACGCTCGTTTTTGACTTTTTTGTTGTAGTAAGCTTCCATCTGTTGCTTGTATTTGGCTTCTTGAATTGCGGCTTGATCTCTTGCTTCTTCTAGGAGTTGTAAATTCAACATGGTCTCTTTTTGGTTTGCTTCGGGATCCATGTTGACAATTCTTTGGGTTACAACTCCTATTTCGGCAGGGATCACAGCTTCGGATCCAAATACCAAGCTGTAAGGTGTTTTCTTATGGCTTGTTTTTTTCGTTGTTCTAATTGCCCATAGAACACTAGGCAATTCTTCAAGCCAGTTGCTTTCATATCTTCCCAATCTTGTCTTGATTCCTTCCACTATGCTTCTATTTGTTCTCTCAACCTGCTCGTTTGATTGTGGATAAGCCACTGAGCTGAAAACCTGATCGATTTTGTATTCTTTGCACCAAACGCTAAAAGGCTTCTCAGCAAATTGTCTTCCGTTGTCGGTAACAAGTACTCCTGGCAACCCATAACGGCAAATGATGTTTTCCCAGACAAAGTCAATGACTTGCTTTCCTGTTATCTTGGCAAGTGGTTTGACCTCGGGCCACTTGGTGAAATAGTCCACTGCCACCAATAGGAATTTTACTCCTCCTTTGCTTGGGGGAAATGGACCAACAATGTCCATTCCCCACCTGTGAAATGGCCAAGCGGGGGTTATTGGGACTAAGTCGTGCTTGGGACTTTTTGGGATTGGTGCATGGATCTGGCAGGCATCACATTTCTTCAATTCTTCGGCTGTGTCACGATGCATTGAAGGCCAGAAATATCCGAGGTTCATGAGTTTTGCAACTACCGATCTAGCTCCAAAGTGGGCTCCACACACTCCTTCATGAATTTCCTTGATCAAATACTTGCTTTGCTCGGGGCCGACACACCTTAGCAAGGGAGCAAGGTAACCCTTTTTGTAAAGGGTTTCTCCTTGCAGCATGTATTGTCTTGCCTTGATTTCAACCCTTTTAGCTTCCACTTGATCATTGGGTAATTCACCATTTTTGAGGAACTTTCTTATGGGAGTCATCCAGTTTGGTTCTTCTTCGGTAACCACATCTTGAACCTCTAATTCGTTAATGGATGGGGCCTTCAACACTTCTACCAGTACCTTCTTGGTGAGGTGGGCAAAGGTGAGAGATGCAAGCTTACTTAAGGCATCGGCCTTTTTGTTTTGAGATCTGGGGATCTGTTTGATGTTGCATGCTTGGAAGGTATTCATTAGTTCCTTTGATTTTTCTCTGTATTTTTTCATGTTGGGCTCTTTAGCTATGTAGCTATCATTCACTTGGCTTGAGACCAGCAACGAATCCGTGAACACTTCAAGCTTTTCAACCTTCATTTCTTTGGCCAGCCTTATGCCGGCTATTAGTGCTTCGTATTCAGCCTCGTTATTGGTGGTCTGAAAATCAAATCGAAGAGCATATGTGAACTCCAAACCTTTTGGGTTAATCAAAATTAATCCGGCCCTTGACCCTTCAACGCTTGAAGCCCCATCGGTAAAAAGCTTCCAGGCTTCAGGGTTAGAAGGTTCAGTGGTGGCTGTGTTTACTTCAGTAAGTGTTTGGTTTGGGACTTCCACAATGAAATCGGCCAAGACTTGAGCCTTGATAGCTTTTCTTGGAACATAGGTGATGTTATGTTCACCCAGTTCTATGGCCCATTTGGCTAATCGCCCCGAGTTTTCAGGTTTTTCAAGCACACTCTTAATTGGTTGGTCGGTGACTACTTGTATGGGGTGTGCTTGGAAATACCTTCGAAGCCTTCTAGCTGTTTGAACTAAAGCTAGGGCAAGTTTTTCAAGAGGAGGGTATTTTGTTTCAGCTAGTTTTAAAGTTTTGCTGAAAAAATAAACGGGTACCTGGGCCTTGTCTCGCTCAATGGTGAGGACTGCACTGATGGCCTCGTCCGTGATTGAGAGGTACACCGATATTAACTCCCCGGTTTTTGGTGCTGCTATGTCTGGTAGGGAAGCTAAGTGTTGCTTCATCTGGTTGAAAGCTTCCTCAGCTTCTTCAGTCCATTTGAAATCCTTCTTATCTGAGCAGTTCTTGAGCGTTTTGTAGAAGGGCATAGATCTTTCGGCTAACTTGGAGGTAAAACGCTTCAAGGCTGCAAGCTTCCCATTCAAGCTTTCAACCTCCTTCTTGGTCTTTGGTGGCTTGGTTTCAAGGACGGCTTTTACTTTGTTAGGGTTGGCTTTGATGCTTTGTTTTCCAACAATGTGGCCCAAAAATTTTCCTTCCTCGAATCCAAATGAACACTTTTCTGGATTAAGCTTCATGTTAACCTTTCTGAGGTTCTTGAAAGTTTCTTGAATATCATCGAGCATTTGGTATTCCGTTTTGCTTTTAATAACCAGGTCATCGACATATGCCTCCATGTTTTTGCCAATTTGGCTTTCGAAGGCTTTGTCAACGAGCCGTTGATAGGTTGCTCCTGCGTTTTTGAGGCCGAAAGGCATCTTTTGATAGCAAAAGATTCCTTTGTCCGTGTGAAAGGCTGTTTTTTCCTCATCTTCTTCCTTCATGAGGATTTGGTGGTAACCTTTGTATGCATCAAGAAAGCATTTGAACGAGTACCCGGTGAGGGAGTCAACTTTGAGGTCAATCTCTGGTAGTGGATAGCAATCCTTAGGACAAGCTTTGTTAAGATCCTTGAAGTCTATGCACATCCTCCAAGAGTTGTCTGGTTTTTTGACCATAACTGGGTTTGCAACCCATGATTGGTACTTGACTTCTCGGAGGATGCCGGCTGACACAAGCTTTTCAACCTCTTGGCAGGCTGCCAGACTTCTTTCAGGTGCCAAGCTTCTTTTCTTTTGAACCACCGGCTTGACCTCTGGTGGTATTCTCAACTCGTGCTCGGCAATATCCCGAGGGATCCCGGTCATATCTTCAGGACACCAAGCGAATACATCACTGTAGTGTGTTAGCAATTTTTCAAGATATGAAAGGGTCTCTTGAGAGAGGTCAGGGTTGACCCTTATCCTTTGTTCTGGGTATTTATGGTTTATGACCAATCTTTGCCTGTCTTCTTCACTGTTTGAACTTTCGCCTTCAACCATGTAGGCTTCCTGGGAGGGTTGAAGGGTTGCTATGCCCCTTTTGGTGGGGAATTTGACTATGCCATGACCAACAGACACGGCCATGTAAAATGCACACTGTCCTGGTCTTCCAATGATCACATCATAGCTTGAGGGGATGTTGATAACCACAAAGGTGAGTGGTTGGGTTCGTTCTTTTGAACCTTCACTAAAACGAACATTAAGTGTTAGTTGCCCTAAAGGCTTGAGAGGTATGTCAGCGATACCTTTTATAGAGGTTCCAGAAGGTTGAAGCCTTGAACGTTCTTCATTGCTCAATTGGTTGAAGAATTTTTCGAACATGATTTCAGTGGCTGCACCCGTGTCTATGTATGCCTTGCATGTTTGCAACGTTCCTACGGTAGCCCCTACCACGAGTGGGCTAGAGAGAGGGTCATTCTTCGTAGGGGGGAAACAGACACATTGAAGCTCCCAAGCTTCCAACCTTTGTCTTTTATGAGGAACCTTTCCATCGAAATCTACCATATTGACTTCCTTACCCTTTCCTTCAGCCATTTTGTCCCGGACTCCCTTTACCAAATGAGCGAGTTCTCCGGATTTAACAGCCTCTTCTATTCTTTTCTTGAGTTGGAAGCAATCATTGGTGTGGTGACCCTTTTCTTCATGAAACTCGCAGTATTGGGTGGAGTTCTCATTTTTCCTGCTTTTGGGGAGAGGTCTAGGAGGCCGAAAGTTTTGTTTAACTTCCTCTGTTGCAAGGATTTCTTGAGGGGTCTTTGTGAGGGGCGTGAAGCTTATGCCTTTTTCCCTGCTTGAAAGGTTCCGACCTTCAGACCTTCGAGGATCTGAACCCTTTGGCCGCCTGTCATAGGGGTTGAAGTTCCCTCTTTTTCTGGCTGGACTGTTGCTCCTCCAGCCGGACCCTCTTTTTCTTTGTTCCTTAATGTCTACTGCCTCCTCTCCCCGGATGTGGGCTTCGGCCCTTTCAAGAGCTTCTTCCAAGGTCTTGGGTAGAGATTTGTTGAAATCCCTTGTAAGGTACTTAGAGGTGATGGCATTCATGAAGCCAGCCACCCTCATTTTCTCGTCGGCCCCTACATAAGTCAGACCTTCCTTCTTGTATCGTTCAATGAAAGCACGGAGACTTTCATCATCACGTTGCTTTATCTGAAAGATCACTGTTGCGTCTTTGACATATCGTCTTTGTTGAGAGAAATTGGCCAGGAAACCTTTGCTGAGATCGTCAAAGCTTCGAACGCTTTGAGCAGGTAAATCGTTGAACCAGATCCTGGCGGATCCAACAAGAGTTTGCATGAACATTAGGCAACACTCCGCGTTGGACCACTTCTCTATCCGAGCTGCACCGGTGAAGATCTGAAGATGGTCCTCAGGATCTTCAGTCCCATCATATGTCCTGATGTGGGCCGGCATTTTGATCTTTGACTGGAAGTCATAATCGGCTATTTGTCTTGAGAAACATGAAAGGTTACTTGGCTTGTACGGTTTAGCCAAGTCTTCTTCAGTCCTTGCATCCACATTGCTGCCATTGCCATTGTTTCCTTGAGTGGCGAGCACTTGATTGATGAAGTGCTTCCACGGGAAGTTGGCCATCATCTGGGTCATCATGTTGGGCATAGGGTTGAAGCCTTGAAGGCTTCCTGGGCCAGTGGAGCAGTTCATCCCGAGGGGAGTGCTCATAACAGCACTCCGTGCTAAAGGGAGCACGGACAGAGCTTGCTCCCATGTAGTTGTAGTGGATGCTGGATAGCTTGTCACCGGGGATTGTAGGAGCTGGTCAAGAGTCAGCTCATGCCCCAAAGGAGCACCACTAGTAATTGGTTGGGAAGAGAAGATAGGATGCACCGTAGGATTTGTCATAGAGGACAGATAAGGGTGAGGGTTTGAAGGGTTACTGGGACCAGCCTCACTTCTTGTTGCAAAAAGAGGAGGAGGTGGTCCAGGAGACAATGTTGGCTCAGGTTCGTCATAGTCTAAACGAATCCTCACTCCCTTTTCTCTTTCTTTATTCACGTGCTGGTTGAGAAGAGACCTTAGCACAAGGAAATTGTTAGCAACCCCTTCAGGGGTGAGTTCAACACGTGATGGAGCATCAGAGACACCGATATTAGGAGATGGAACTCCGGATCGGGACGGGGTTGGTGTGTTGAAGTTAAGGAACTCGGGTGTGCTCCCCGGAGTTGAGAAAGAAGTTGGTATAGCCACGTGAGCTTGGCTACTACCCGGAGTAGAAGTGTTTGGAATCTGATTCACTTCTTCCGGGGATCCACTTTCAGACATGGTGATTTTAAGTGAATAGAGCTACACTACTAGGTCTTTTTGAGAAGAAATAGTGGCGTAGCCCCACGGTGGGCGCCAACTTGTTGATGCAACAAATACAAGACCAACGGTGGTAGCTTGGCTGGCTAGGCAGAAGGGTTGAAGGGTTCAACCTTGCCTAACGCAGGTCGTGGGGTCCCCCCACGTTTGCGAGACGTGGAAGGAGGTTTACTAGTTCGTTATTATTCTTTGCTATAGATCCTCCTCTGATTTGTGTTCAGATTCGGAAGTGAAAGCAAAGGGAATGTGTGTGGTGGATGTGAAAGGGAATGACTTGTGTGAGACAAGCATTCGATGTGAATGACCAGAGATAGAAGAATCAGAGCTGGTCCAGATGTCTCCCTGAAGTAAATGAAGTGTCATTTTATAAGGGAAGGTATCTCCCGAAGTGGAATGGATTTGACTAGCAACCTCGCTTGCAGTGGAGGGTTTCCCCTTTTGGGGGTTGAAGGCTTTAGTCCCCCGGATAATAGCGTGCACCGTGCAGACCTGCAATGCCTTTGCGGCTGTGGGTTGGTGAAGCAATCTTCAGATGTGACTTGGCTACTGTTACCGTGCTGCTTTTTCCTTCCACAGCTTTTTAAGCCTTGAACCATTTAACCATTTAAGCGTTTACGTAATTAGTCATTTTATTTAGTCTTGGGCTACCCCCGTCATCAGTTTCCTTTTCAGTAGTTGAAGAAACGCCAAGTCTAAATCATATGGATTTACCCTTGCGGGAATGGTCTCGTCAAATAAAGGTGAATCCTTAAACTTTCCTAACATTCAGGTTCTGTTTGTTTATCTCTTAATGAGGCTCTTAATGGTTCAGACCTCTTGCTGGTTCAGCACTTAATGGTTCAGACTGTTTGTTTCGTGAGCAGATGTCTGAATGGTTCAGACATTTGCCTCTGAATGGTTAAGCATTATACTGAGTCTGAATGGTTAAGACCTCTAATCTGAATTGGTCAGACATTTTCCTCTGAACGGTTAAGCATTATACTGGCTTTTAGTGGTTCAGACCTCTTACTGGTTCAACATTTTATGGTTCAGACCTCTTACTGGTTCAGCACTTAATGGTTCAGACCTCTTACTGGTTCAGCACTTAACCATTCAGAAGTTGCCAAACAACCCCTTAATAAGTAGTTTTCATGAGAAACCTAACATTCGCGGGAACCTTTAACATGAAATAAAATTTCCTTTAACTCTAGTAAGGTGTTGTTTCGTTCTGTTAATGCCACTTCACGAAATGTCTTGTTACAAAATGTACAGGTATGCAACTTTTTTGTTGAACGATCTCGACATTCGGTAACATATTTCCATGTCATATCCTTCTTTTAATGAATATTTGATTTGGTAATCGACTTGGATTGGTGTGAGATTGCGGTTCTTTTTGCGAATCCATGCTTTACAAAGAAAAAAAAAAAAAAAAAACGGAATGAACATTTAATATAACATCACAAACAAAAGTTAGCTATTACAAAACATTGATTTTATATGTATAAAAGGTTGATAAACCGACTATTGCGAAAACGAGTTCAAGTTCAGTAATTGACTAATATCTATTAAAACATGGTCACATTTAAAAATGAAGATAAAACATACTCATAGCAGACTGACCCTAAAAAAGTGACTTCTAAAGAAACAAGAGCACCATTTTGACTCTTGAATACGCTTATACAACGAGTCATTTACAACATATTTTATTAGTTTGTCATCGATTATTCATATTTACTACACACTTTATTAAAAAAACAATGGCATTTGTATGACCTTCAAAAAATACAAATGTAACAAACTATAGATCAACGCCCTCATCAAGTAGATATGCAATTTTTGAGATTCAAACAAAGTTAAAAAACCTAGTTTAATTTAAGTTCTAGATATACATATATAAATCTAGTTCGATTTCGAGATTCAAACAAAATGTTATACAAGTTACAGATGAAAGAAGAGTGATTAACCTACGATTAATTGCCGTTCTTTTTCCTATTCGGATTTTACTTTGGATGACTTTGGATGCTTTTATTTTGGTTCGATTTGTGTGGGAGAGTTCGATGGATCTAATGTCTAAAACAGTTGATGATGTGAAAATTACGGCTTTTATTTGATGAAAAGAATAAATAGCAAAGGACAAAATTATCCTAGCTGGCCCTACTTCTAGACATCACCGGTTTTCCGGTCTGGCCACCGGTTTGGCCGGGTGGCCAGATGCTAAACGATTTAAACATGCCTAACCGGACCACCTTGATAAACAGCCGCCGATTCAGGTCTAACAACATTGCTTGAACCTCTACAAATATGTTTTGTCATTTTTTCTCTGAACTTTTTACTTACTTACATTATATGATTGTTTGGGCTCAAAGAAATGATAATCCTTTTAACCCCCTCTTGTTTTCTATAACTATGATAAACCAAAATTACCTTATAGTTATATAATGTTTAAATTTTTGTATATGTAATGCTAATGTATTATGGGTGAGGATCAAATAGAAAGTTTATTTTGGCTAGGAAGGATAGGAAGCAATAAGATTTTGACATGTGACAAAATTTAAAATAAAGAGCAAGGGTATTTTAGTCAATCGTATCCAATATTCTTCATTCTTTTCCCCAGTAACTTCAAAACCCACCATTTTTTAAATCGACCATCTTCAACCTTTTCTTCAATTTTTATCTCAATAATCACTACATTATAGTGCGATTTTTGTCACCAATCAATGATTCAAACACCCAATAACGTGTTCTTCAACTTTTTTTTGAAGAAATCCAGTTTAACTTCATACAATATCTCATTTTTCCCCGTGATTTTGAAGTGAATCACTCGATCCATTCGATTCGATCGCTGGTAAGTGTTTCTATCATTCAAATTTCGTCAATCGTTGAAGAAATCGGCTTCAATCCATGTAAGAAATTCTTGAATTGCATTTTTACGATCTGGGTTTTTGAATTGAGTCATTGCGTTTTACGATCTTGGCGGGGGTCTAGGGGCAGCGCCCCTGGGAGCAGGGTCTAAGGGGCGGTAGCCCCTTAGGGCTGTTCATAAAGCTTGCGACTCGTAGCTCGGCTCGTAGCTCGCTCGAAAGAAGCTCGAGAAAAAACTAGCTAAAAAACTAAATTTGAGATGATGTGAACCAAGCTGGCTCATTTTGTAACCAAGCCCAGCTCGAGCTAAGCTCGGCTCGGCACATGGCTCGGCTCGTTGGCTTGTTCTTAGGCTCGTTTAACTCCGACGTAAAGCTCAGACCAAGTTTAACCGCCTGAATTAATTTCGAGCTTGAGCTCGACCCCACCCTGGCTCGACTCGTTTACAGCCCTACAGCCCCTAGCGGGGTCCAAGGGGCAGGGCCCCTGGCTGGGGTCGAAAATTGTCGCAACCCCCGCCCCCTATCTGTCCCGGGAACGGGCGGCCGCGAACATCAGTTTTGGTGGTATCGATGTTTATCATTTTGGCAGCAGAAATTACATCAGGACCGTAGTTAGGAAATATTTTATCAGAGTAAATACCACACTTTTATAATATTAAACATATTGGGATAAAACCCAAGTTTTCATTACAAACTGATTTATAGAGATAATCTCTATTTTATTGAATAAAACATCTTCTTTTATTTAGGTAACTTTTATAGCCACTTTTCCAAGCCTTCAGTGCTGTCCAGCTGGCTTCTAGTTGGCTCTCACATTTTGTTACCTGAAACGCGTTAAAAAATATTATGTCAGTGGGAAATACTGGTGAGTGAATCCCAGTTTAATCAAGAAGAGTTTTATCAATTAACACAGTATTGATAGCGATTACAATGTTTACATCTACATAATTACTCATTTAGTACTGTCAATCCTGACTGGTGGGTCATATTACCCATTGGCTAACTCTTTGTCCAATGGTAACGTGTTCCACATTTTGTATACAAAACCCCAACATACCGGCAGTAATTGAAGATTACAAAGACTCAATCACTGCTTAATCACATTGTAAAATATAAAAGGTTTTGTAAAACAGTTTACAAAAAGGAGATTACTCACATTGATGTCTTAGATTTCTTCTAAGGGTTTCCTGGTAATTATCTATAATTTACACAAATGCACACGCGTTAGTATAATAACCCAATATTTACATTAGTAATACCCTCCCCGAGACGGCATTCCAACGACTACGTCGGGTAGAACCACGCTAGCCGTTACGGAACCCTGGATCAATCGGGCAGCGTATCTAATACGTAACCGGGGTTATAATACTTACAACGGAGCAGAACTTCGTTAATAGGGGGATATTATACCCGAAAATAGCTTCTACTACTTAGAAATTCGAGAGAGAAAAGAGGTGTGAGCGAATGAAACTGAAAGCCGATGCGTTCAATTTATAGGGCCTGAATTCGATTTCCTCGCGGCCCGCGTAAGATGAGACCAAGGGCTACGCGGCCCGCGTAGTAGATTGGGTAGGCCCTAGCCTGGCCCAGTCACCGGTATAGGTTCGACGTGTGGCTACCACGTGGCAGCTCAGGGCTGCGCCTCGTTGATGAGCGCTCGCGCCCCGCGTAAGATCCCTAAGGGGTCTACGCGCCCCGCGACAGCCCATAAAAATTCGTTTTTAATTAATTTTTAATAAAATAGAGGTATTCGGGGCCCGTTTACGTATACGGGGTATAATTTAGGACATATTGGAATATTTTAAAATATATTAGGGTCTCGAAAATATTTTGGAGGGTTGTTATATCCTCCCCACCTTGTTTTAGAGCTCGTCCTCGAGATCTACTGGAACAAGTGTGGATATTTCTTTTGCATTGCTGATTCAAGTTCCCATGTGTATTCTGGTCCTCTTTTGGAGTCCCATTTCACTTTGACTAGAACTAATCTCTTGTGCTTGAGGTTCTTGACTTTCCTGTCTTCAATTTGTAGAGGCCTCTCTATAAATTTTAACTGCTCATTTACCTCTATATCCTTAAGAGGCCAGCTAAGCATTTCTTGAGATTAAATACATGAAATACATCATGTATTCCTGCCATTTCCTCTGGCAGTTGCAGCTGATAGGCTACAAGTCCTATTTTTCTAATAATCTCAAAAGGTCCAACATACCCGGGACTTAGCTTTCCCCTTTTGATGAATCTTACTACTCCTTTCCAAGGAGAGACTTTTAATAATACTTTATCTCCTACTTGAAATTTCAATGGCTGTCGTCTGTTATCAGCATAACTCTTTTGTCGATCACGTGTTGCTTTCAGTCGTTCCTTGACTTGAATAATCTTGTCTGTTGTTTCTTGTACTATCTCAGGTTCTGTGTGACAACCCGTGATTTACGACTCTTAATTACGTAATTAACAGGTGATTAACACGATAATAAATAGTGTTTACAGCGCATATTAACTTAATTAGGCCTTTGGAGTGCCTAGGAACGTTTATCCGACTTTACAGTACGCGTATGGTGATCTGCTGGAAATCTGCTGAATATTAAGCGACAACGAACTGATGCCGTACGAAATACTGACAACGCCGACAAATACGGATCTTCTACGAATATTCTATATTTATGAAATGAATTTTTGTGAATTTATTGGGCTTCCGTGCGACACGAATGTAAACGTGGACTAAAAACGCGATGGTAGGAAACGCATCAGCAACAAAACGGAAGCAACGGAGACGCCTGACACCTTCAGAACTTGCATTTTACGCTATATTTAGCCTCGTAATAAAATTTGAGTGACTACAGTCGAAACCGGATCGAAAAACGGATTAAAAACGACGAACGGAGCATTTTACGCGATTTTCACGCAACCGACGAACGAACACGCAAACACCGACTTCCGACCCTAATTTATGTATCTTAGTATTAAAATTATGCTCTACGATGCTTCCATGATATTCGGGTGCGAAGACAGGCTTCAAAAACGAGATCGGGCCGTTCGAAATAACTAGAGACAGGTTTGTGGGCCTTGGGCCCAAACCCATAAGACTCTCACTATATAAAGGATCCTAACCCACAAACCCCTCATTTGTCACTAACACTTTCTCACTCTAGCCACAAATTCTCTCAACCCTCTCTCTCTCTAGAACAGTCCAGCAACAGTCCGGCGAGAAGTTTTGGCGACCGGCGACGATGCCGGCGGACAAGCGGCGGCACCGCCGCATGCGGCGGCGACGGTGACGTTTTCCGGCGAGCATTTTTCGATCCGATACCCTACCCCCACTAAACCGAACATTCCCGACGTGATGGAGGCATCCGTTTACGAAGAATCTCGGTCGTCTGGGCTGTGTATCAACTCCGGCGAAGTTCCGGTCAAGATTCCGGCGATCACGTTTTGAATTTTTTCTTCCGTGCATGCATAGATCGGGACACTAGGAGTATTTCTGCAAAGTTTTAAGGAATTTTATATTCCGGCGACTTTCCGGTAAGTTGAACCCGACTCGTGTTATTATTTTCTTTTAATTTCTGATTGATGACGACGATGTACCTGTTTTCGTTGAAGACGATGTTGATTATGATGATGCTACTGAAGTGGTGGGGTCGGCCGACGGCGGCGTTAGCCACTTGAGCCACGCCGGCGACGGCGACGGGGGTGGTGAAGGTTATTTCTGACTCGGGTCCTTGTTATTCCAACTTCGGTTCATAGTGGTTCTGATTTGGTTCGAGTATTGTTTCATATTCATGTTCGGGTTTCGCAGCGGGTCAAACCCGGTCGACTCGGTTAAACCTAGTCGACCCGGTCAACACTCAGTCAACTCAGCTTAGTTGTTAGTGCACTATGTCTATTGACTGCGTCTTGTATCATGTAATAGGATATTATAGCTTGAAAGTGATGATTTAGCTTGAAGGTGTCACATATCATTTCAAGGGAAATCATGATTTAGCTTGAACTTGTTCAAGGGAAATCATGATTTAGCTTCAAGCTAAACCTCAACACTATATAAGCTTCAAGCTAAATCAAGATTTAGCTTGAAGAACACATTTGCACATTTGAGATTTGGAGAGCTCTAGTTCTAGAGAGAGAAACTAGAGAGAGAAAGTCTCCAAGTGATTCAAGGTTCATTGTACGTTTCAGATATATCAATAGAATCACAATTATATTACATCTTGTGTGTTTCGGTCACGTTCGTGTATGGATTCCGCACATTTCACGTTCGTTTAGCAATCGTATCGGAGTCAAACCGGTCCTAACAAGTGGTATCAGAGCAGGAATTCGATTGTTTTGATCAAACAACAAGATTCGTAACAGATTTCAACGTTTTCAGATCTGAATCGCAACTTTTCTTCTTCATCTACTCATTTCTTTCACGTTTTTGATGGATTTTCGACAAATTGAATGGGATTTCACGGTCGGAATTGGATGATTTTTTAGTATATCGTGCGAAAATAGTTGATAAACAATCCTACAAAGTTTCAGACTCAAATTCCTTGTCGTTTGGGAGAAATCTGAGTTTTTCTGTCCGATTTCGTAAACATTCAGCTGGATTTCGTTTGAACCTGCTGTTTTGGTCTTGATTTCGCTTGAAGACATTGAATGTTTGAAGCGAAATAGTGAAGTTCGCTTGAAAATCCTTAATCAGCAGATTTCGCTTCAACAGGAACTGTTTGATTTCGCTTCAAGACTGAACTGTTTGATTTCGCTTCAAGACTGAACTGTTTGATTTCGCTTCAAGACTGAACTGTTTGATTTCGCTTCAAGACTGAACTGTTTGATTTCGCTTCAAGACTGAACAGTTGATTTCGCTTGAAGCTTTAACACCTGATTTCGCTTCAACTGATTAATAGCTGATTTCGCTTGAAAGTTGTTGGACTGATTGATTTCGCTTGAAAAGTGAAATTTTGTGTCGAGAACATTTCACGGCAACCAAGTGTCAGTCTATTTCAAGTTGTTTAATATTGTTTGAACTAATTGTGTTTGTTTGTTTGTTTGCAGGTGATTCGAGGTGATTTACACGGCAAAATACCAAGAATTCAAAATGTTTGATGAACTGGAAAACATTAAATTTGAAAAAATGAACAATTGGACTTGTTGTTCTTCTTCTGAGAAAAAGGAAGTTTTAGTTGAAAGATTTGAACATTTCATGTGTCGAAAGGATGAAACGTTGGATGAGTTGGAAATACGGTTTAAAAATTTAATGGACAGTTTGAGAAACAAGAATATTAGAATATCAAATGAGGAACAGATATTGAAATTGGCAAATGCATTACCTGCTAAATGGGATAAATTCTTGGTTGATCTAAAAAGGGAAGATTTTTTTCTAGACCTTTATCCAACACAGTTCTTTAATGAGGTTAATGGAGAGTTTCGTAATGAAAATAGGAAAAAGAAGGAAATATTGACCGAAATGGAAAAGAATTTACAAAAATTGGAATTGGATGTTATTACTGAAATTGATAATAGAATTCGTGTGTGTCTTGAAACAAAGAGTATTTTGAAATATGATATTAAAAGGAAATGTTATATTGATGAAAATTTGAATCCTTTTGATTTCGTTAAACTCTTTTGTGCAGGAACATATAAGATGGAAACAAAGGATATTCCAAAGAACGAAGAATCTTTGAAGCTTGAATCTTCAAGTTCAGAATCAGTGTGCTCAAAATGTGACAATTTTAAGGCTGAAAATGACAAACTTTTGAAGGATGCAGAAAGTTTGACATCAGAAGTCGAGAAGTTGAGAGATGAAAAGCAAACCGATGATAACCAGATTCTTATGTTGCAGGGAATTTGTGAAAATTTGAAGTCTGAAAATGTCAAACTGCTTAGTGATTTGAACAGTTTGATATCAGAAAACAAGATTTTGAAAGAAAAAGAAAAAGAGTTTGAAAATGAAAAATTAAAATTTGAAAATGATTTCAAAAGTCAGTTAAAGATTTTAAAAGATGAGAGAGATGTTTTTGGAAAAGATAATCTTGAAAAACAAATTGAAATCAATTCTCATCTTGCTAAAATCATTCAGCTTGAAAAAGAAGCTGAAAAAGCTCGGACTAAAATCAAAGAGCTTGAAGTAAAATTGAAAGGTTTTGTGACTTCTATATCACATGTTTGTCCAGAACCAATCAATTTCAAAATTGAAAATATCAAAGTTGAAGATTGTGATGAGATATCTGATGATGAAAAAGAGAAGAAAAGATTTTTAGATTTACAAGAAAAATTTCAACATACTGTTCTGCGATCTACTGAAACAGGTGAATGTTCTAAACAAAAACCTGTTAAGAAGAATGCAGAACAGAAACAAAAAGATAGAAATTTGAAAAATTCTAAAATTGAAATTAAAAGCTCATCAGATAAATCATCCAATCATTATCAAAAATCACAAAAATTTAAAAATGAAAACTTACAAAATGTTGGTAATAAGTGGTGCAGGTTTGACCACAGTGCTCAAAAGACAAATCCAGCATTGAAGAGGAGAAATGACTATAACCAAGCCAAACAATGTTATGATTTGAAGGTTTGGACTGATCAAAGTGGATGGTACGATAACAGAGTGTGCTACACCTGTGGTGTTAGAGGACACATTGTTGTTAACTGCCAGAATTGGTATTATGAGACAAGAAGATGCTATAATTGCCATATCAGAGGACATATTGCCAGAGATTGCCCAAGGAGATCGATGGATAGATTGAGGGTTGAATCTCAAAGAACGGTAAAGAAGCCAGTCAAAGTCAAGCCCCATGAACAGAAGGTTCTAAAACCTAAAGTTCAGGATCAGACAATTCAAGAAAAGAAAGTTAAACTTTCGCAGGGGCAGAGAGACAGACTGAGGAAAAAGAGGAAGAAGGCGAGAGAATATTTTGAGAAAATTTTGTCTTCAGGTTCACCTGTTGGTTCAAATAAGAGTTCTGATGAATTGATTCACTCGACTGCAAAGCCAAGCAAATCGAATTCTTCAGATACAAATCTGAGGACAAAAGAGAAAAAGGAAAAGAAGAAAATGGTCGGCGATGAATCTGATATTTCAAAGTCAGACAAGCCACCATCAGGCGATGAATCTGAGTCATCTAAGTCAGATAAGCCAAGTTCGGGCAATGAATCTGATTCCACAAAATCAGAAGAGCCACAAGTTGAGGTAAAGAAGGAAGAAACTGTTCTTTTGATCAATGATGAAAAATTTCCTCCATTACAAGCCACAAACACAAAATCAAAAGGTGTTGATGCTGGAAAAATGTTTAATAGCAATGTTAAACATATTTTTAGTAAGATGGTTGATGGTAAGGAAAAAGGAGTGAAAGAGTTTTATGAAGAAAAGAGAAAAGCTCAAAATACACCCAAGGACAGTCAGACTTGGGTGAAACTTTTCAAATAGAAAAATCTGACTTGCCGGAGCTTCCAGGTTGGTAAGTGTGAAGCAGGTATCGGCATCATTCTTGAGAAATTCACAGGATGGTAACTGTGATATTTCGTCTTACATGTGGTAAATCAGGGACATTAAGTTGTACTTGATTTCCTACAAGTGTTGGCGTTTGATCTTATATTGTTAAAATCTGTACAAAAAGGTTTTAAAGAGAACAAGGTGATGAGATGACCCCGAACTCACAAGTGATGGATAAACAAACTAATTTTCCGGAAAAACCATTCTGATTAAAACAAACTTAAGTGTTTTGAAATCATTATGGGAAAATAGTTTGTTGTAAGGAGGAGTTGTTGATTGAATATGCCGAAACCCTCACGGCTGAACAAACATGATTACTTTCATCAGATTGAAAAACGGTTTTCAAACTGTTAAGATCAATGGGTTGTAAATCATGGGGGTACGTTATATTTTCTGCAAAACAGAGCATGAGAAGCAGAAAATGGATGGCGAGACAAAGCTATCAGTGTTGGTTGTCAAATTTTCTTTATATGATTTTGCATTTTAGGGGGAGTAATATTGTTAGAAAATACAAAAACATTTGAAAATTTGAAAAAGTCAAAAACATGATAAAATTCAAAAAATTGAGTTTTTGCGTAAAAAGAGGAAATGATAGTACATCAGTAGACAGTTACAGTATGCTAAAGAATTGGAAAGTTTAAATGTGTTAAACGATCTTACTGTGGATGTGTCGATAGGTTTTTGCACATTTAGTAAATTTTTTCAGGATATAAACATAAATTCAAACTTACTTATTTCGTGGGGAACACTACTTGGATATATAGGTAACCCCTGAAATTTCGTTTGAAAGGTCTCTTAATCTGATATACTAGGTCTTTATACTCTATGATATCTGGGGTATTATTCCGGGACTTCTGCTGAACGGTAGTTCTGACCTAGTCCTTGGCTAATACTTGCTTAAATGCTTGAAACACAGCATTACACCCTCAGCATGCTGAAACAATAAAATTGATATATGCTGCTGTTGTAAGCAAAAAGATCCTCTAAAGGGGACATACCTTAAAGTCGAAGCTGATATCTCTCTGCGTATACGGAAGTATCGATCTGAGATCCCTTGGCCCTCGCATACCTAATTTATATACAGATATCATTGTAGTATTCTCACCTGTAAGACTGATTATTGGGATTCTAGATACGGGAGTATATTCAAGAGGTGGGACACATGAATAGGTTTAAGTTCCTAAAACACCTAATTCATATCCTAAATCAGTTGAACTTTGTGTGAAAATTTAAGTGGACAAATATATCGACAATCTAAGTGAATTGTTTAATGCATAATGTGATTTTAAGCTCAACGGTACTTGTGACTTGTCAAAAACTGATATGATCCTCTGATGCATACTCAAAACAAAAATATGGTTTGTAAATATGTTTGTACATATTTCGTTATTGCTTTATATTTTCTGAAAATACAAAAAGATTTTGATTTCTGCTTTATTTTCGACAACTGATGTTTGAGTGCTGAGTTTCAAAATCTAAGTAAGCTGATTGTGTTTCTGAAAATAAAACAAGTTCATTAAATTGAAACTTGAATTAAAATCAAAAATTTCAAAAACAGTTTGTGATATCTCCAAGGTCATTAGCTTGAACTTGGATGATTAACTGTGAGGGAGTTGGATTCTTTAATACTGCTAAATCTATACAGTTTGTTGATAGGGGAAGTGGATTAGAGAATTTGATTGGAATTGCCAGGTTACGATTCCTGGATAGTCTAAAATGTTGTTACTTATGAATGTATGAGTGATTGCAGGAAAAAGTCCAGATTACGATCCCGGAAGCTGAGTCTAAGGGGGAGTCTGAAGATGAGTTCAAAGCAAGGGGGAGCTTGTATACGGAAAGCAAGGTGTCGATCCCAAAGCACGGAAGCTTGATAAAAGGGGGAGCCATGAAGCTGTTAGAAGAAGAGAGTGATGGATGCGTACAATGTTACAATTTGAACGAAAGAAAAGGCAGAATGATCAAGACTGAAGAAGGTGTCATATTGCAAAAATAGTCACTGAAGACTGCGTCAATATCCAAGGGGGAGTCTGTTAGTGCACTATGTCTATTGACTGCGTCTTGTATCATGTAATAGGATATTATAGCTTGAAAGTGATGATTTAGCTTGAAGGTGTCACATATCATTTCAAGGGAAATCATGATTTAGCTTGAACTTGTTCAAGGGAAATCATGATTTAGCTTCAAGCTAAACCTCAACACTATATAAGCTTCAAGCTAAATCAAGATTTAGCTTGAAGAACACATTTGCACATTTGAGATTTGGAGAGCTCTAGTTCTAGAGAGAGAAACTAGAGAGAGAAAGTCTCCAAGTGATTCAAGGTTCATTGTACGTTTCAGATATATCAATAGAATCACAATTATATTACATCTTGTGTGTTTCGGTCACGTTCGTGTATGGATTCCGCACATTTCACGTTCGTTTAGCAATCGTATCGGAGTCAAACCGGTCCTAACATTAGTTGAAGCAAGACTCGGTTCGGTCGTGGATTAGTTTTGGCTCAGATTCAGTATTCGGACTCGGTTGACTCGGTCAAACGAGTCAACTCAGTCAACTCACCGAGTCGGCTCGGGTCAACTCGGTCAACCCATCTCTTTGACACAAAGATTTGGTAATAATAATGTCACGTTTATAGTTTATGATTAGAGATTATTTTACTCGCGGAACCGAGCTCTCAAACCAAATCATATAATAAAATCATTTAATATAAACTTTGCGGAATCGTATATTTAACTTGAGCATATAACTCGAACCGGTCTATTGCAGTTTACGTTTAATATATTTAACAAATTACATTGTTTGAATCTTGTTGATTTTGGTAAAAATAACGACAACTAGTGTTGTCGGGGGCGTCCAAAAACAGAGGGAACTCTGCCCGTTTTTATAGAAAATCCGTAAAATAAAGGGCGTTTATTTATAAAACAAAACATGTTTTATTGAGAAACGACGACTAGTGATATCAGGCGACTGTTATGAAAATTAACAAAAATGTGTAATTACTTTCAACGACATTTTTGTTTAAAACTTACAAAAACGAAAATGGCACGACCTATTTTATTATATTTTATAAAATGAATATAATAACTTCTATATCTGATTTCAAACGACGATATCACAAATGTGATTTCACATATTACTTCCAACATCAAACGAAACAAAGGTTCTTTTGTAAACTTGAATATAGTTACTATATTTCTTTCAAACAATCAAACGACCCAACGATTGTTTTAATAAATAAATATAACTTTTATATTTATTTCAAATGTCGTACAACGCGAATTCTTTTACAAAAATAAATATTGTTATATATTTGTTTTCAAACACGACAACTCGACGATTCTCTTATAAAATAAATATAACTTTTTATATTTATTTCAAGCGCCTAAACGGCATATACGGATATTTTGACAAAGATCATACGAAACGCGGTATATAATACGAGTTTGTCATATACTATTTTCGTATAAATATTCTTTTATATACGCACGACTCCTCGGAACGACTAACCTTATTCTACCGGTGTATTTATATATTCAGATATATAAATACTCATATATTTTAAATCTCACCGACATTAGATGAACCTTAACAAGCTTAACCTATTCGTTTCTTTCAAGTTAACAACTTACCGTCGAATCGTTCGGCTAACGATTCGGTAGAGCTCGGCGACACGTAGTTTTGTTTCCACCTTAATTAGAAACTTATAAGATATTCCGTGTTAGGAATATTGTAGAATGCACGCTAGCAAGTCAAGTCTTGGAAACGACATCACGAAATTGTAATTAGCTAGCTTTCCACAGGAATATTCAGGTGAGTTCATAACCCCACCTTTTACAGTTTTACAATTTGTAAATGTTTTCGGGGTGGAAAGACATGCACGTTTTTCAGAAACATACAAGGTTTTCGATAAACAAAGATTGCATATTTTAGACAAAGCACGTTTTTGCAAGAACATACAAAGTTTTTGAATGAATGAAAACTCACATTTCTAAATCATGTTACGAACGGATTTCAAGGAACTCAAACGGTTTACGAATGAACTTTATACTAAATATATCGGTTTTTACAAAACAAATGCGTATTACCGAAATGTGATTAATTTTTATGACTAAGGGAAGTTAGCCTTAGAGGCTGGGGAGGTTCAGCCTTAGAGGTTGGGGTAAAATACATGTTAAAATTATTACAGACATTTACAGACATTCACAGACATTTACAGACATATATAGACATTTATTTATACATGGTATGGTTAGCCTAAGGAGGGTTTACTACTAGACTAGATCATGTGAAGGGTGGGCACAACACTTGAGGCCATTAATCCTCATTATAGGACCGAGGGACACAAGAGTGATAGATCTATTTGGGTGTAGCGAGCCCACACCCGTGAGGCCGGGGCGGCCCATAGAGGTGACTGTGTCTTCCAGCCGGAAGCTCGGTAACAAATTTGCTAGGTTTGAGTTTCCCTGCACCTTTTCACACATACCAGTGGCTTTGCAACCCATTGGTGATCTCTTTTTCCTTAATGCTACATACCAGGGACTTTTATTCATACATGAAAGGTTTATACATACTCACAGAAATACTTGATTTATACAAATTAGATGTCATGTTTTTATACAAATTTAAAAAGCATAGGATTATGCGGGCATGAAGTCAAAGTCAGGGTGGGCATTGACGGGTATACGAACATTACAAATACGAGACTTTACAAATACATGGTTACAGATACAACGTTTCCATATAACTTGGCAAGAAAATGATTTCTAAATTCGTTTTCTCAATATTATTTCACAAACCGGTTATTCAAAAGATTTATTTCAAATCTTTTACAAACAAACTATGAACTCGCTCAACTTTATGTTGATTTTTCGCATGTTTCTTTCTCAGGTTACAGTTCTAAGACAAGGCACGGTTGGAATAGGAGAACCATTGGGGATTCGAGTACTTAGTGGGCGTTCAATTTACTAAAAGACTTAGCTTATTTTGCCTCCGCTGTGCAATGAAGATACCAGTCCAGTCACGCCAGCTCTGATAATTTCGGGGTGTGACAGATTGGTATCAGAGCTATAGGTTACAGCGAATTAGGTTTCTGTTGTGATACCTAGGCTCTAACCTCACTTTTCTCTGGGACTTAGACTATTAAGACGTTGAATACATACAGAACGCCTAGTACTCGAGTATGGTCTCCAACCGTTGCCGAAAAACAAACAGTCAAAATTTTGTTTTCAAACATACGCTAAAGTTGTGTTTTACACACGGTACACGAAACGATTACATACAGTACACACAACTCTGAGAGTTTAGGAAACATGCATTTAAGACCTTCGGAAACTTATGTTGAAGTTCATTAAAGGTAATCACGTATGAACCGCGAATATTAACTCGGGCACACACTATTATCCATATTGTCTATGATATTTTAACTTCCCGAGCAGGCAGCCTACGCATAACAAAACGCTAGTGCACGAGAATACATGGAACTCAAATTTTATGTCAACGGATGTCGGAGTACATCACATTCTACGCGGAACAAAACGCTAGTGCACAGGTATACGTGAAACTTAAGCTATACATCAACGGAGGTTGAAGTACGACACATACGACTATCAAGGTGAGGCCTTTGAAAAGACACGATGGCGCAATTCAACGACGACGCTAGATTCCTGTCAGCAGGAGAACTATCGATCAGGAAGCGGCGGCTTGGAACGCGATCCTGCAACGACAACGAGTCATGCTAAGGTGAAGACGCATGCCTTCATAACCCCCTATCTTATTAACGACAAATACGCTATGTTCAACATTCCATGGTAATGTCAACTAACAACCGGTCATCACATGAAACCCCAGGTAAAGTCCTTCAATTTCTCTTATTGAAATTCTGACTTTTACATCTAGTAAGTAGATTTTCATATCTCTACTCCTCTTAATAGTCATTGTATCACGATCATTTCTTTTCAAGTTACATACATGGTTTTTCGTTGTGACCATGCCGAAAGTTTTCTTGTCGACACGTATATTTATTGGCGGATTGCGTCGAAACCAAGTTCGTTTGTTTGAACTTGTTCATTACCCATATTCGATTCAAGACATCCTATGATGTATTGGGAGCATCATATTCAAACTAATTTTAACAAGACTTTCAACTGTTTCGATTCGTAGTAGATTTGTTTGGTCTACGACTCCATTTAGCAGTTTGTTGATTTCGAAACCTTGTGGTCGTATTTTCATTTATTTGAAGCTTGCGCTAAACTTGATTACATATCTCATGCACGGATTTAATTATTTAATTATTGATTTAGATTAAATCCGCTTTGATTTATCACATTACGACAGCCTTAACACAATCGTGTGTTAAGACAGTGGTACCCCAAACTTATTTCTATATTCCGGTGTACCTATTAACGGTTCTTTCATTATCGATTGAATGATTTTGCAAAAATTCATTGCTTCTTCATCTTCGATCGAAAGCATTATTTCTTTGATGGTCCACTTTCAATTGAAAATTCTACGATGTCATTTGAAACAAACTTTCAGATTTCCTTTATTACGCCTCCATTTGATTTCAAACACGGTGAATTTGTTTGATCACCGCTATTATAGAATTATTTAAATCACTACGAAACCTTGTGGTGTCAGTACAAACTTGTAGCTTGGGCTAATTATATGATTGAGCGTTTCATGTAAAACAACAGGTGATACTTGTTCGATCACCGCTATATTCGAATTGCTTCATTCACTAAGACACCTTGTGGCGTCGGTATAACTTGCAGCTTGTGCTGATCACGATCGAGCGTTTCGTGCAAACTATTATATTTGAGATTATTGATTCTAAGTTCATCCAGTGGATGTTATTGCTTCTAGAACTCATTCACACGTTATAAACGTTCATATGGAATTCGATTGGTCGAAGTTCCTGTTCATTGTTGGATCCTTGTTAACTTAGTCGCACTGGTGACTGTATCATTACGCCTCGTTTCTTTGACATCAATTACTGAGACACATTGCTTTTACCGTTGGGTTCTTATTGTTGAGGAATGTCATTAAATTCACATGATTCGAATAAGTCTTCTTTCGATTACGCGGTCATTCACTTGTTATTATTCGGACTTACCTGCGAACAACACAATTCTGAGGAGATAACATAGTCTAAATTTCGAGGACGAAATTTCTGTAACAGGGGGAGAATGTGACAACCCGTGATTTACGGCTCTTAATTACGTAATTAACAGGTGATTAACGCGATAATAAATAGTGTTTACAGCGCATATTAACTTAATTAGGCCTTTGGAGTGCCTAGGAACGTTTATCCGACTTTACAGTACGCGTATGGTGATCTGCTGGAAATCTGCTGAATATTAAGCGACAACGAACTGATGCCGTACGAAATACTGACAACGCAGACAAATACGGATCTTCTACGAATATTCTATATTTATGAAATGAATTTTTGTGAATTTATTGGGCTTCCGTGCGACACGAATGTAAACGTGGACTAAAAACGCGATGGTAGGAAACGCATCAGCAACAAAACGGAAGCAACGGAGACGCCTGACACCTTCAGAACTTGCATTTTACGCTATATTTAGCCTCGTAATAAAATTTGAGTGACTACAGTCAAAACCGGATTGAAAAACGGATTAAAAACGACGAACGGAGCATTTTACGCGATTTTCACGCAACCGACGAACGAACACGCAAACACCGACTTCCGACCCTAATTTACGTATCTTAGTATTAAAATTATGCTCTACGATGCTTCCATGATATTCGGGTGCGAAGACAGGCTTAAAAAACGAGATCGGGTCGTTCGAAATAACTAGAGACAGGCTTGTGGGCCTTGGGCCCAAGCCCATAAGACTCTCACTATATAAAGGATCCTAACCCACAAACCCCTCATTTGTCACTAACACTTTCTCACTCTAGCCACAAATTTTCTCAACCCTCTCTCTCTCTAGAACAGTCCAGCAACAGTCTGGCGAGAAGTTCCGGCGACCGGCGACGGCGGACCAGCGGCGGCGCCGCCGCATGCGGCGGCAGCGGTGACGTTTTCCGGCGAGCATTTTTCGATCCGATACCCTACCCCCACTAAACCAAACATTCCCGACATGATGGCGGCATCTGTTTTCGAAGAATCTCGGTCGTCTGGGCTGTGTATCAACTCCGGCGAAGTTCCGGTCAAGATTCCGGCAATCACGTTTTGAATTTTTTCTTCCGTGCATGCATAGATCGGGACACTAGGAGTATTTCTGCAAAGTTTTAAGGAATTTTATATTCCGGCGACTTTCCGGTAAGTTGAACCCGACTCGTGTTATTATTTTCTTTTAATTTCTGATTGATGACGACGATGTACCTGTTTTCATTAAAGACGATGTTGATTATGATGATGCTACTGAAGTGGTGGGGTCGGCCGACGGCGGCGTTCGCCACCGGAGCCACGCCGGCGACGGCGACGGGGGTGGTGAAGGTTATTTCTGAGCTGACTCGGGTCCTTGTTATTCCAACTTCGGTTCATAGTGGTTCTGATTTGGTTCGAGTATTGTTTCAGATTCATGTTCGGGTTTCGCAGCGGGTCAAACCCGGTCGACTCGGTTAAACCGAGTCGGCCCGGTCAACACTCTGTCAACTCAGCTTAGTTGAAGCAAGACTCGGTTCGGTCGTGGATTAGTTTTGGCTCAGATTCAGTATTCGGACTCGGTTGACTTGGTCAAACGAGTCAACTCAGTCAACTCACCGAGTCGACTCGGGTCAACTCGGTCAACCCATCTCTTCGACACAAAGATTTGGTAATAATAATGTCACGTTTATAGTTTATGATTAGAGATTATTTTACTCGCGGAACCGAGCTCTCAAACCAAATCATATAATAAAATCGTTATATATAAACTTTGCGGAATCGTATATTTAACTTGAGCATATAACTCGAACCGATCTATTGCAGTTTACGTTTAATATATTTAACAAATTACATTGTTTGAATCTTGTTGATTTTGGTAAAAATAACGACAACTAGTGTTGTCGGGGGCGTCCAAAAACAGAGGGAACTCTGCCCGTTTTTATAGAAAATCCGTAAAATAAAGGGCGTTTATTTATAAAAAAAAACATGTTTTATTGAGAAACGACGACTAGTGATATCAGGCTACTGTTATGAAAATTAACAAAAATGTGTAATTACTTTCAACGACATTTTTGTTTAAAACTTACAAAAACGAAAATGGCACGACCTATTTTATTATATTTTATAAAATGAATATAATAACTTCTATATCTGATTTCAAACGACGATATCACAAATGTGATTTCACATATTACTTCCAACATCAAACGAAACAAAGGTTCTTTTATAAACTTGAATATAGTTACTATATTTCTTTCAAACAATCAAACGACCCAACGATTGTTTTAATAAATAAATATAACTTTTATATTTATTTCAAATGTCGTACAACGCGAATTCTTTTACAAAAATAAATATTGTTATATATTTGTTTTCAAACACGACAATTCGACGATTCTCTTATAAAATAAATATAACTTTTTATATTTATTTCAAGCGCCTAAACGCCATATACGGATATTTTGACAAAGATCATACGAAACACGGTATATAATACGAGTTTGTCATATACTATTTTCGTATAAATATTCTGTTATATACGCACGACTCCTCGGAATGACTAACCTTATTCTACCGGTGTATTTATATATTCAGATATATAAATACTCATATATTTTAAATCTCACCGACATTAGATGAACCTTAACAAGCTTAACCTATTCGTTTCTTTCAAGTTAACAACTTACCGTCGAATCGTTCGGCTTACGATTCGGTAGAGCTCGGCGACACGTAGTTTTGTTTCCACCTTAATTAGAAACTTATAAGATATTCCGTGTTAGGAATATTGTAGAATGCACGCTAGCAAGTCAAGTCTTGGAAACGACATCACGAAATCGTAATTAGCTAGCTTTCCACAGGAATATTCAGGTGAGTTCATAACCCCACCTTTTACAGTTTTACATTTTGTAAATGTTTTCGGGGTGGAAAGACATGCACGTTTTTCAGAAACAAACAAGGTTTTCGATAAACAAAGATTGCATATTTTAGACAAAGCACGTTTTTGCAAGAACATACAAAGTTTTCGAATGAATGAAAACTCACATTTCTAAATCATGTTACGAACGGATTTCAAGGAACTCAAACGGTTTACGAATGAACTTTATACTAAATATACCGGTTTTTACAAAACAAATGCGTATTACCGAAATGTGATTAATTTTTATGACTAGGGGAGGTTAGCCTTAGAGGCTGGGGAGGTTCAGCCTTAGAGGCTGGGGTAAAATACATGTTACAATTATTACAGACATTTACAGACATTCACAGACATTTACAGACATTTACAGACATTTACAGGCATTTACAGACATTTATTTATACATGGTATGGTTAGCCTAAGGAGGGTTTACTACTAGACTAGATCATGTGAAGGGTGGGCACAACACTTGAGGCCATTAATCCTCATTATAGGACCGAGGGACACAAGAGTGATAGATCTATTTGGGTGTAGCGAGCCCACACCCGTGAGGCCGGGGCGGCCCATAGAGGTGACTGTGTTTTCCAGCCGGAAGCCCGGTAACAAATTTGCTAGGTTTGAGTTTCCCTGCACCTTTTCACACATACCAGTGGCTTTGCAACCCATTGGTGATCTCTTTTTCCTTAATGCTACATACCAGGGACTTTTATTCATACATGAAAGGTTTATACATACTCACAGAAATACTTGATTTATACAAATTAGATGTCATGTTTTTATACAAATTTAAAAAGCATAGGATTATGCGGGCATGAAGTCAAAGTCAGGGTGGGCATTGACGGGTATACGAACATTACAAATACGAGACTTTACAAATACATGGTTACAGATACAACGTTTCCATATAACTTGGCAAGAAAATGATTTCTAAATTCGTTTTCTCAATATTATTTCACAAACCGGTTATTCAAAAGATTTATTTCAAATCTTTTACAAACAAACTATGAACTCGCTCAACTTTATGTTGATTTTTCGCATGTTTCTTTCTCAGGTTATAGTTCTAAGACAAGGCACGGTTGGAATAGGAGAACCATTGGGGATTCGAGTACTTAGTGGGCGTTCAATTTACTAAAAGACTTAGCTTATTTTGCCTCCGCTGTGCAATGAAGATACCAGTCCAGTCACGCCAGCTCTGATAATTTTGGGGTGTGACATTCAGATAGTTGCTTTTCCCCAATTTCTGCCCAATAGACTGGAGTTCGGGACTTTCGTCCATAAAGTGCTTCGAATGGTGCAACATTGATACTTGTGTGATAACTGTTATTATAAGAAAATTCTATCAATGGTCAGTGATCGTCCCAATTACCTCCGAAATCAATTACACAAGGTCTAAGCATGTCCTCCATTGTCTGAATTGTCCTTTCGCTTTGTCCGTCCGTTTGAGGAAGATAAGCGGTGCTTAGATTTAACTTGGTTCCCATTGCTTTTTGGAAACTTGTCAAAAAATGAGAGGTAAAACGACTATCTCTGTCAGAAACAATTGATAGAGGAATTCCATGTAAAGAAACTATTTCATTTACATATAATTTAGCTAATTGTTCCATACTGAAAGTTTCCTTCATTGGGAGGAAATGAGCTGACTTGGTTAGTCTGTCTACAATCACCCAGCTTGTATCATTACCTTTTCTTGTTTTGGGTAATTTAGTAACAAAATCCATTGTTATCAATTCCCACTTCCATACAGGCATTTCTAACTGTTGACATAAACCTGAGGGTTTCTGATGTTCAGCTTTGACTTGTGAACAGGTTAAACACTTTGCAACATATGCTGCTATATCCTTTTTCATTCCTATCCACCAAAAATTCTTTCTTAAGTCCTGATACATCTTATCACTTCCAGGATGCATCATATACTTAGACTTATGGGCTTCTTCTAATATATGGTGGCGTAGGTTTCCTAATTTAGGTATCCACATCCTTTTCTTATGGAATCTCCAAATTCCATATGTTCCTTGTTCTTATTCCTTAATCATTCCTTTCAATTTTTCAGTATCATCCTTGATTACTGATTCTTGTACCTTTTTAATCTGTTCATTTAAATCTACTTGTAGATTTAATTTAAGTGAACGTACTCTTTTTGGCTTTTCATGATACTTTCGACTTAAAGCATCAGCTACTACATTTGCCTTTCCTGCATGATACTGGATATTACAATCATAATCACTAAGTATCTCCATCCAGCGTCTTAAACTCTTATGATCAGTGAAAATGGTAAACTTACTACCGTAAAGGTAATGTCTCCAAATCTTAAAGGCAAAAGTTATGGCTCCTAATTCAAGATCATGGGTTGAATAATTCTCTTCATGATTCTTAAGTTGTCTGGATGCATAGGCTATAACCTTTTGACGTTGCATCAACACACATTCATAACCTAACTTAGAAGCATCACAATAGACTACAAAGTCTTCGGTTCCTTCTGGTAATGCTAGTATAGGTGCATTGGTTAGTCTTTGTTTAAGAATTCTAAAGGTTTCTTCTTGTCTTGATCCCCATTCAAACTTAACAGATTTACAGGTTAACTTAGTTAAGGGAATGGCTATTCTAGAAAAATCTTGAATAAATCTTCTATAATAACCGGCTA
This sequence comes from Helianthus tuberosus, assembly GCA_030545235.1. Classification (NCBI taxonomy): domain Eukaryota; kingdom Viridiplantae; phylum Streptophyta; class Magnoliopsida; order Asterales; family Asteraceae; genus Helianthus; species Helianthus tuberosus. The sequence continues at coordinate 163,618,934 of CM060360.1, forward strand.
ATCCTAAGAAACTTCTAACCTCGGTTGGTGGCTCAGGGGTTTTCCACTTGGTAATTGCCTCGATCTTGGTAGGATCTACATGAATTCCTTCATGATTAACTAGATGTCCAAGAAATTATACCTGTTCTAACCAAAACTCACACTTCGAAAATTTAGCATAAAGCTTTTCTTTTCTTAATAAACTTAGAAGTGCGTGCAAATGCTTTGCATGTTCCTCTTTACTCTTAGAGTAAATAAGAATATCATCTATAAAGACAATTATGAATTTATCCAAATATGGCTTACATATTCGGTTCATCATGTCCATAAATGCAGCTGGGGCATTGGTTAAACCAAATGACATGACAGTAAATTCATAATGGCCATACCTTGTTCTGAAGGCGGTCTTAGGAATGTCCTCTTCCTGTACCTTTAATTGATGATATCCTGATCGTAAATCGATTTTAGAGAAAAATCAAGCTCCTTGTAACTGATCGAACAGATCATCGATTCTTGGTAATGGATACCTATTCTTAATTGTGACTTTGTTCAATTCACGGTAATCAATGCACATACGCATTGATCCGTCCTTCTTTTTGACGAATTGGATTGGCGCTCCCCATGGCGATGAACTTGGCTGTATGAATCTTTTCTCTAACAATTCATCTAATTGTTTCTTCAGTTCCTGCATTTCTACGGGTGCAAAACGGTAAGGTGCTTTGGCAATTGGTGCTGTCCCTGGTATCAAATGGATTCTGAATTCAACTTCTCTGTCTGGCGGTTGTCCTGGTAATTCTTCTGGAAATACATCTGAAAACTGGGATACTACTGGAATATCCTTTAATTCTTTTCTTTTAGTGTTAATGATTATAGAAATCAAATACACTAATGATCCTTTTCTTATATAACTTGTTGTTTTCATCACAGAGATGAATTTTGTGGATCTAGAGGGTTTATCTCCTTTAATTGTGATCTTTTCACCCTTTGGTGAATCTACTTGGATGAACTTTTGATCACATAAAATACTGGCTTTATTGGCTATTAACCAATCCATTCCTAACACAACATCAAATCCTGCCAGATTCATTGGGTAAAGGTTTGCACTAAACTTTTGATTTAAAAATTCTATTCTTGCTCCCTGCAAGATATCAGAAATCTTAATGGTTTCCCCATTTGCTGTCTCTACTAGACATTCTTGTAGGAGTTTAGTTAATGGTTGATTGAGAAGTTTGCAAAATGAAGTATTAATAAAACTTTGGTTTACACCAGAGTCAAATAATACTTTAGCAAAAACATCATTAACTAAAAACGTACCGGCTATCACATCCGGGATCATCTTTGCTTCTTCTGTAGTTAGAACAAATGCTCTAGCATTTTTAGTGTTCTTGTTATTCGTAGCTGGAGCTAATTTCGGACAGTTTGGCATGATGTGGCCTTGTTCTCCACAGTTGTAACATATCCTTTTGTTAAGTTTCTTCCTGCAGTCTTCTTCCTTATGTCCAGATATTTTGCAGAAATTGCAATAGATGGAGCATCTTCCAGAATGCTTCCTTTTGCAGTACTTGCAATAGGGTGCAGAGGTAGAACCTACATTTCTCCCACGGTTGGAATTACCATAACGGAATTCCTTCTGAGCTAGGTTTCTCCTCTGGTCTTCTTCTCGCGTACGGACTAATTCATCTGTCAAGGTATTTTCTAGTTCTACTGTTTCTTCTATGGTTTGAGGTCTAGCTGCCTTGACTACATGTCTTATTTCACTAATTAATCCCCAGATGTAACGGGAGATTAATACTGGTTCAAGTGATGCAAGGGTTGGCACTATTCTAGCATATTCAAAGAATAATGTAGTGTATCCCTTACTATCCACTCCAGTCATCCTAAGGTTTAGGAATTTATTTGCTATCTGTTCCTTTTCATTGGGAGGACATAATTTCCTTTCTACCATGCTTTTGAATTCCTCCCATTCCATATTATAAACCCTATCACTTCCTCTAGACTGGAGGATAGTATTCCACCATTCTAAGGCTGAATTCTTAAACAGATTAGAAGCAAACATTATTTTATCCTCTTCAGCACACTTGCTTATTTTTAAAACAGCCTCAGTCTTTTCTATCCAGCGTAGAACTGCAACAGCCCCTTCATTGCCCGAGAATTCCATTGGTTTACAAGACCATAATTCTTTATAAGAACAACCATAAGGCATGGTCCTTCTTCTTTTGGGAATGGGCGCTTGAAGTATAGGTCCATTGTTCACGCTGTTTTCCGGTTCAGAGGGTCGTTTACTATCACTGTTACTTTTATTATCAGCTTCCCTAACCGTTTGAATGATATATGGCATCACATCTATTATTCCTTGTGCCACTATGTGTTGGATGGCATTGTTGTCCACTTGGTTTCCATTATTGTTGTTGTTTGGGTTTTCGTTACCCGGGTTATTGTTACTCTGGTTATCGTTATTCTGGTTTTCCGGGTTATTATCCGGATTCTCTTGATTCACTTGGTCGGCCATCTGAATTTTAAACATTTACCACATATTAATATCACAAGATAATATCTTAATACGATCAATCACATGACACGCATTTTGATAAAAAAACGTCGAACATTGCGACTTACTCTTTCTTATATAGTATGCATCTAATACAAACCGATACTGAAATTAAAATTACAATACTACTATGCATCATTAACCACGAAGTGGTCTATACTACGATAGATTTATTATATATATATATATATATATATATATATATTTTCATACACACATATTATATATTATTATATTATTATTATTACCACTTCCACTATCACCATCACGGATATGGATTCATACAGAAATCCATATTGCGCTCGTCGTACTTCCAGACGAGTCGCTCTCCTACCCACCCCATTCTCTCGCTACTATCTAAAATCTCTTCTCCGAAAGTTCGGAGCTCTTGCACATTTTCTGCACTCATTGGGGGTGTAGGTGCTGGTACTGGATCTGGGTACTGTGGCATGGGTTCTTCCTGAGGATACGGATTCTCTAGGATTTCCCTAATGTATTCATCATTATCATAGTAGGGATCTAGAGGGTCCAGACATGGGTAAGCTGCTAGGTTTAGCATAGGTAAGTCTGTTAGATGGTAGCGTTGCACATAATCTCTATGATCATCAAACCACGGATCGTAGTCTGGGTCTAAGGGATTGGGTGCTGGTACCCTAGGTATCTCCTCTGGATTAAAATCATGCATTTCTACTTGATTTTCTGGGTTGTTTTCAATCTCCATTGGCTGGGTGGGAAACAAGGGTAATGGTTGAGGGGCTACTAGTTGTTCTAAGTTTGGGTCGGCAGCTATGGATGCTAAGATATGGAAGTTTGCTAAACTCCTATTAAGCATGTCTTGGGTGTGGGCATCGGTTTCTCTTTTAACAACCGTTAGCACTCGTTGCTCTTGTAACTTTTTCATTCTCTTCCTACGCTCATGTGCTCCCTTACTGAACCATCCTCTCTTTTTCTGAGGGAATGGCTCTTCAGACTGAGCCTTAAATACGAATATCCCGTCTTCATTATCAACAGAATACCCTGAGAGGGTAGGCTGTGAAGAGGTGCCTTCGCTTCTAGGTGAGCTGGACAACTGACGATACGCGTCGGATGGTCCTTGATCACTCATACTTTAAACTAACAAATAGTCAAATAACACATAACAATAAAATACAGATATGCACGTATTTCCGTAATTTATTTCCTAACACTTTAAATAATATATTGGTGTCAGCAGAACACTTCTGTGGCTGAATCAGTGGCTTGGCTCTGATACCACCTCCTGTCGCAACCCCCGCCCCCTATCTGTCCCGGGAACGGGCGGCCGCGTACATCAGTTTGGGTAGTATCGATGTTTATCATTTTGGCAGCGGAAATTACATCAGGACTGTAGTTAGGAAATATTTTATCAGAGTAAATACCACACTTTTATAATATTAAACATATTGGGATAAAACCCAAGTTTTCATTACACACTGATTTATAGAGATAATCTCTATTTTATTGAATAAAACATCTTCTTTTATTTAGGTAACTTTTATAGTCACTTTTCCAAGCCTTCAGTGCTGTCCAGCTGGCTCTCACATTTTGTTACCTGAAACGCGTTAAAAAAATATTTTGTCAGTGGGAAATACTGGTGAGTGAATCCCAGTTTAATCAAGAAGAGTTTTATCAATTAACACAGTATTGAGAGCGATTACAATGTTTACATCTACACAATTACTCATTCAGTACTGTCAATCCTGACTGGTGGGTCATATTACCCATTGGCTAACTCTTTGTCCAATGGTAACGTGTTTCACATTTTATATACAAAACCCCAACATACCGGCAGTAATTGAAGATTACAAAGACTCAATCACTGCTTAATCACATTGTAAAATATAAAAGGTTTTGTAAAACAGTTTACAAAAAGGAGATTACTCACATTACTGTCTAAGATTTCTTCCAAGGGTTTCCTGGTAATTATCTATAATTTACACAAATGCACACGCTTTAGTATAATAACCCAATATTTACATTAGTAATACCCTCCCCGAGACGGCATTCCAACGACTACGTCGGGCAGAACCACGACAGCCGTTACGAAACCCTGGATCAATCGGGCAGCGTATCTATTACGTAACCGGGGTTATAATACTTACAACGGAGCAGAACTTCGTTAATTAGGGGGGTATTATACCCGAAAATAGCTTCTACTACTTAGAAATTCGAGAGAGAAAAGATGTGTGAGCGAATGAAACTGAAAGCTGATGCGTTCAATTTATAGGGCCTGAATTCGATTTCCTCGTGGCCCAGGTAAGATGAGACCAAGGGCTACGCGGCCCGCGTAGTAGACTGGGTAGGCCCTAGCCTGGCCCAGTCACCGGTATAGGTTCGACGTGTGGCTGCCACGTGGCAGCTCAGGGCTGCGCCTCGTTGATGAGCGCTCGCGCCCCGCGTAAGATCCCTAAGGGGTCTACGCGCCCCGCGACAGCCTATAAAAATTCGTTTTTAATTAATTTTTAATAAAATAGAGGTATTCGGGGCCCGTTTACGTATACGGGGTATAATTTAGGACATATTGAAATATTTTAAAATATATTAGGGTCTCGAAAATATTTTGGAGGGTTGTTATAAAAATTTAATTTTGTTTTGATTAAATTGCTTTAATAAAACTACATCAGTAAATTGCCTCTGGAAAACTGCATTAGAAATAAGACATTTTTATGTGTTTTCTAGCAATTGCGTTTTAGAAAAACACATTTTTGAAGTGTTTTTAGTCATTGCGTTTTAGGTAAAATATATTTTTATGTGTTTTTAGTCTATTGCGTTTTAGAGAGAACGCTTTATTTTGTGTTTTTAAGCCATTGCATTTTAGAAATAAGACATTTCTTTGTGTTTTTGATGCATTGTGTTTTAGGTAAAACACATTTTTATGTGTTTTCAGTCCATTCCGTTTTAGAAGGTACACTCCCTTTTGTGTTTTTAGGCCATTACGTTTTAGAAAAAAGACATTTTAAGTGTTTTCTGGCCATTGCGTTTTAGAAATAAGACAATTCTTTGTGTTTTTTGTGCATTGCGTTCTAGAAAAAAATCAATTTTATGTGTTTTCAGTCCATTGCATTTTACAAAGTACACTTTCTTTTGTGTTTTTAGGCTATTGCATTTTAGAAAGTACACTTTCTTTTGTGTTTTTAGGTTATTGCGTTTTAGAAATAAGACATTTCTTTGTGTTTTCTGGCCATTGCGTTTTACAAATAAGACATTTCTTTGTGTTTTTGGTGCATTGCGTTTTAGAAAAAAGTCATTTTTTACGTTTTTTTCCATTGTGTTTTACACAACTGGGTTTTTTTCTATTGTGTTTTACGCAACTGGGTTTTCGATTTTTTTTTCAAAAATATAACCATAGTATACTCGTTTTAAAGATAAAAAAAGCTCGTTTTTTTGGTGCAATTTTTATAAAAATTAATGTCGTATGAAAAATATATTAACGTTTAAAAAATGGGAGGGAATTGGAGGAGGGAGAAACTATTGTTCTGGATTGACTAAAATGCCCTTACACAAACCCATGCGCCTCTTTTCTTCTCTTCAATTTCATTCATTTAATCTTAGCCCTTGATTAAAACAATTGATCGTCAAGATTACTTCCTAGCCTTCCTAGCCAAAAAAACTTCCTATTATATCCTAACCCAATGTATTATATTATTAAATGTTCAAAAGTTTCAATGGGTTGCAATCGTATTATCGTTGGCTATAGCGGTGCACGGTGGATTTAGGTGTTCTCGTTGGAAGTTTTGCTTTGTTTATTGTTAGAGAGATGTATTTTTATCTTTTTTTACGGGAATTGCTATTGCGGCTCTAAATGCGTTAAATGTTGCAACTTATAAAACTAAACTGGTAAACAAGATAATGAAATGTATTGCAAGTTGTATATAAACCCAAACGCCCAAATGAAATGATGCAAGTCATAATTTGGGGGATAATTTTGGTGTTTGAAGTTAGGCTTTAATCATAGACAAAAGAATAGAAGGTTTTCAAAAGTGGAAAACAATATTATGGAATATGAAATGACTTCAGAGTTCAGACCAAAGTTTTTATGGTTTTGGTGTTACTTTGTTTTTGTAAAAATATACTAGTATCCAACTAATTTCTTCCTAATCGACTCCAACTCATATAACCTAAACCTATCAGTATCCAACAAATCTAGGAAGCTTAGTAACCCTTTTACATACCTTCGGCCAGGAAAAGAACTAAAATAGTCTTCATGATGCATATTGATCGTAAATATGGTTGGATACAAACCTACATTTGCAAAATAAGAGTTAAATGCCATTTTAGTCCATGTGGTATGGGTTATTTTGCCAGTTTAGTCAAAAGGTTTCATTTTTCGCATGTGGGTCCAAAAAGATTTCACTGTTGCCATTTTAGTCTACTGGGTTAACTTCATCCATTTTTTTGTTAACGAGAAGGGCAATTCAGTTATTTTATATGTAATTCTGTTAACTAGAAGGGCAATTCGGCCATATAAAATGACTGAATTGCCCTTCTCGTCAATAGAAATAATGGATAAAGTTAACCCAGTAGACTAAAATGGCAACGATGAAACCTTTTTGGATAGGCGAAAAATGAAACCTTTGGACTAAACTGGCAAAATGGACCAAACCACTGCTCTTGGTGATCACAACACCACAACCACTGCTGTGAAACCCCCACCATCAAAACCCAAAAAGACCAAATCCAAATCCAAAAAATCCCACCAAACCCACTAAAACGGGTCCTCTGGAAGATGAGATCCCAGAGGTTAACCTTGTGACAACACAATTGTCACTAGAAACCACTGTTGCTACTTCCTCACAATAAGTGGAAAGATCTCAACCTGAAAACCAAACTCCTCATGATTTCTCACAAAAGGAACATATTGTATTCACATGGACACCACAATATGATGTCATACCCTCATTTGAGAGTATGCTTAAAAGCCCTTCTCCTGTGGCAATGTCTCTTTCTACACCACTCCCTTCATCTCCTATTCCACCTACCTTTATACCATTGTTTTAGTCTGTTGACATTCAGACTCAAAACAGCCCCTCTCGCCAACACATTACTGAGAGTATAACTTTAACAATAGCTGTGTATGAACCTGTTCAATTAGCTAACCCATAAACAGTTGAGGAGGTTACACCATTTAAATTTCATGAAATTCTTGTTGGTATTTCAAGTGGAGCAGCTACTACAAGTGTCAAATCCACTGCTTTACATTTGGACATTAGTTTCATTTCTAAGACTCCCTTAAAGGCAACCACTACTGTGAGTACCAAAGTATCCACTGCTGTAGAGGGAAGTCCCCAGTACCAAGACAAATGGGCATCTGCCATTGATGATTTGGAGTCTACTCCTATCACCAAGGCAGATACAACCACCACTGGTGGGAATTCAGGTGATCCTATTAAGTTTGGTGATAAATTAAAATACAAGGATTTGACGGAGAAAATGTCATCTATTGAAACCACTGTTGGGGAAATGAAAGATCTGATGAAATAGTTGGTGGATGCTTCTAAAAGTCAGCCTAGTCACCAACAATTATCCCAGGAGCTTTGGAATTCTGTGCAACTAATCTTAGCAGCTCAAAGGGATTAGCTGAAATTCAACACAACTCACACATGGAACTGATCAGAGTTATGGTTGATGCAAGATACAAGGATACTTAGGCAGATATAAGGGGTATCAAAGAATCCATTGCAAAACTCACTAACACTTCCCCTGCACCTATCTTTGAAAAAGATGACCAAGATGATGCCAAAAAGGGGGAGAAAGATTCCTTGAGAAAACTTGATGTTGACCCCAAAGCAAAACCAAAAGGTCAACCAAAACAAAAGCCAGGGTCTGCCAAAGACACTTCTAAAAAATCTGATGCTAGAAAGAAAAAGGGAATTGATGAGACCCTTAACAAACAGACAGATGAAGAGATTTTAGAAAAGCAGAAGAGAAAAGATACAGCAGAAAGCAAGGCAGATGTTTGGAAGCAGGAACAGGAGAAAAAGATGAAAAGAGAAAACCAAACACAAAACATTAGCACTTCTAATAGAAGAAAATCATTCAGAAACAACAGACCTCCAATTGCCGCATTCCCCAAAACCACTGCTGCTACTAAAAAGCCAACCGTTGCTGCAACCAAACCCAAACCTTCACCTCAAACACCATCACCACAAAAGCCACCTTAAAAGAAGCAGAAAACAACTTCATCACCACCACCATCCTTAACAAAACCAACAGATGTTGATGCATCAAAAGCATCAGCAGATGTTAAGGCAACAACTGTTGAGACACCAGTGGTTTCAATAGTTGTTAGTTAATCCACAGCTCCTATTCATTTTGATCCTCCATCATCAACACAACCACCAACACCTCAAAGATTCCCCACACAATCAACCTTTTCACCTAAACCACCTTCTCCATCAAAAACTCCTCATCCTCCTCCAAAATTTGCTTATGCTAGAAAAAGGAAATTTGTTGTGCTTGATGAAGAAAAAGAAATTCCATCACCAATTCCTTTATCATCTGCTCCTGCTACATTAATTCCACCCTCATCTCCACAAACAAACCCACTTGATCATCCACCCACTGGTTGCATTCCATGTATCATTCCATTGGCAACTCAATATCCTCTGGAACTGCTTGCAGTCCAAGATGAAATGATACAATTTTACAAAGAAGAGGATCCATCCAAAAGAGCCTTCCCATCTTTATATGGATTCAGAACACCTCAAAATATAGATGAATATTTGAAGTTGAAAGCCAAACAAGCAGAGTTTATAGCAAAAGAAGAGAGTAAAGGGTTAGGAGTCAGGAGATACCAAGGTCTGATGCAACATGGGCTTAGTAAAGTTAGGAAACTTGAAGACTTTGCTAGAAACCTCAGTAAATCCATGTCAGAGTTGTCACCAGATGCTAGTCTTCAAAAGGAATTAAGGGTTGATTATTTGGATCTCATCATGAAAACCAAGCCCTACAAAGCAAACAAGTCTCAATTCAAAGATTGGTCTCTTTATGCTCTCAATGAAGAAATTAACATAACTGAAATGATGAATAAAGATCCTCAAATGAAGAAATCTGCACCCAACTTGAATAAATTCAAGAAGGTTGATGTAGATGATGCATTGAGGTACAAGAGAAAGAGAGCAGAGCTTGTCACTGCTGGGTATGGGTCTGCAAGATCAATTGCAAGATGGCCAAAGCAGAACGTTGATGAAACCAACAGAAAATTGAAAGGGCTAAGAAAGAAAGACCCAAAGGTTCCTCAGAAGCCAGTGTATACTGAAACCATTGCTGATAGGCCTTAACAGACCTATGCCACTAAAAAGTTGTTCTCATCATCTGCTTTACCCATCAGTGCCTTAAATCAATTAAAAAGACAAAAGAAGATGGACGAGGAAGATGAGAAGAGGTATGATGAACACAGAAAATAGGCCATCAGAAATCAACTTCAATTTGGAGTTGCTGATGTTTCTCACCAACTTGCTGCTCAAATTGCTGATACAATCAAGTAGTTGGCAAGCAGATCTCAATCACCAAACTCATCTCAAATAAATCTTATCCCTAGAAAGCTATCAGACCCAAAAATACTAAAGTGGAAGTCTGACAAAGATACCCACGTATTGACTCTGCTCAGGTCTGATGGTAATGTTGAAAAGCTATCAAGGAAGGCTGCATATGGTCTGAATGCAGGAGACCTTCAAGATCTATTGAACCTCCAACTAATTAGGGATGAAGAAGACACAGATTCCTTGGATTTTGAGCTCCAATTCAAAGGACAAATCAGGGAACTGTTGATGAGGAAATAAAGATCAGAGAATAACGAAGTGTTTTGGCATCATCTGTTCTAGGGGAGATTGTTGGCTCATGTGATCCTTCCTGAAGAACAGATGATACAAAGCCAAAACTAGTTCTGCAACAACTGATCTAAATTACAATGTTTGAATTCTATTTCTCTCCAATGGCAGTGGCATCCAATAACTGATGATCTCTAAAGTTTGCTAATCTATAAAGACTGTTATGAACAAAGTCTGTTGAAGTTTAAAGTCTGTTGAATACTTATCATTTGTTGAAGTCAAAGAACTGCTGGAAGTCAAAGGCCTGATCAACCTTTATGGAAAACACTGCTCAAGCTTCATCAGTGGTTGATCCCATTAGCGGATAGCATAATTAGTAGATAGATAGTCAATGTTTATTGTAACAGTGTCTGTAATCATCAGTGTTTAGAGGTTGTTAAGATTGTTAGCTGTCACTGTCTAGGTGACGTCAGCCAAGATGCCACAGTGTTTAGGATAGTACTATAAATAGATAGTGTCTGTATTGTTCTATTAGCTCTTTGCACACACTTGCATCTTGTACGAACTTACACTCTCAGGCTGAGGGGGAGATAGCAATTCACGCATACGTTGAATATTTTATAATGAAATCATTCGACACAAAGTATGGTCGTGCCACCAATGAAACAACCCGATTATATCCATCTCTATTAGGCATAATGCCAATACACCAATTCAGGAGGAAACCTAATAAATATGGGAAAACCTCCCTTTGTGGGAATCGAACCTAGGATCTATTGATCCCAAAGCCTTATCCCACAACCAAGATGCCACTAGGCTATAAAGACACGAGCTTTAGGTTATCCTATTATTTAGTTTTTCTTTTTCATTTCTATTTCAAAATATATTATCAGTATATTTTAAGCAACTTAACTACAAGCAGGGGCGGGCCCATATTATGTGGGTAGGGGTCCCCTGACCCCAATATTTTTCTAAAAATTTAGTAAAGACGATATGTTAAGTTATTCAAGGACCCCATAAGAATAACCAAGTGAAACCATCGTACAAAGATTAAGTTTAGTGCAGTGGTAAACCTCCTCTTTTTCATCTCATAGGTCAAAGGTTCGAATCCCACTTTAACCATTTTGTGTTTTTTTTTTGTTTTTTTAGTACCAAATAAACCATCCAATGTTAGTTTGAATATATCAAACCGCCCAAAAGAAGTCACTAATACTTTATTTTGATTATAGCATTACTTGATTGCCACATATATTTTATATTTGAGTAAATGTCAATTTACGTCCCTGAGGTTTACACCAAAACGTATGACCAGCCCTCATTTGAAAAAAAAAACGCTACAATCAAGTCCTTGTAGTTGTCGATTACGTTCAATAACGTCCCTCCTTATATTTTCCAATTATTATCCATTTATTTAATTACTAACTTAAAGGGAAAAATGGTAAATTCACCTAAAAGTGAAACTGGCCCTCCATATTACTCCCCAAGCTTCTTTGAGAAGCTCATTTTCAATCCCCCCAACTTCTTCCACATTTGTTCCTTCACCGGAGAAATAATTCCGACAACGATGAGGCAGTATGCGGTGATTTGTTTACCCTACAAGTGATCGGTACTGTGACAACCCGGGATTCCAAGACCTTACATTTACGTATTATCTGTTTTACAGTCTTGCTCCATATTTTGTTGTACGTAGTACTGTGTATAGTATTTTATAATGATTGCAATTTAAGTTGGTGTTTGATGAGTTAGTTTTTAGGCATGTGAATATAAATCCATATTAATTTAATTAGGCCCGACGAAATGTTGCTAATTGTGGGAATTGTGGCTCGACGAAAGATGGCCCATTTGGGGTTTTCGTCGGGATTTCATCACCATTGAGGATTTCATCACCGAGATGGGCCCTTCGGCCCAAAGCGAAGCCCAAACACAACACAATCATATAATTGTATGCATACGTGCAGCAGTTACGTATTGGCAAAACCCTAAGTTCTTCCTCTTGTCGCACGATTTCAGTAGCAGACCCCCCTCACTCGAGTTAGCATCTTGTACGGTTAAAATCCTGGTTAGTGATTCTTGGCTGTTGTTATTCATAATTGCATGATATGGATTATATGTGGTATTGAACCTGATCGATTGCATGATATTATATGTGTTATCATTTATATGTGGTAGTGAATCTGGTTATATATGATGTTGAATCTGATTGACTACATGATATTGTCTATATGGGATATTGAACCTGATTGATCATGTTACCATTTGATGTCGTCGAGTGGTTGATTCTAGCATATGTGATAATCGTTTCCGATGGTACGGATCGGAAACGAGATGTATTGGTTTATTACAGGAATTAAATAAATGACTAATGATTTAACGAAACTGTTGAATTCGAACTGCCAATGATGATGTGATCGGCTATAAAACATGACTAGGGTTGTGCGTAACTGTTCTCCGACGAAATCCCTGAAGTTCGTCACATAGGTCTTCGACGAAATCTATGAAGTTCGTCACTCAGGGACTTCGACGAAATCCTTGTGTTTGTCATGAATAGTTAGGATTTCGTCGGAGGGTTTTCGTCGACAGGGCTGCATGGGGATTTCATCGATTAGATTAACATATGGTTATTGGATTGTGGACGTGCATGTTGATAGTGTGGGTGATAATTGCATGTGCAGGTGATGACCGACCCATGTGGTCTGATCATCCTCCATTAGGTTTGATCAAATTCATCATTTAATTGTCAGAGTAGTGAGTTAGTATTTCAAGGTTTCATTTGATCATCATTATAGTAACCTTTATCATTAATAGTTCGCATGTACTTAACATGGACCTGTGAATTGTCGGCCATACAATATATGTATGCAACAGTTGATGAGTTTATGTGAAATATGAATCGGTGGTGTAAACGTGTATAAAACTCGAATACTAGTTATGCGATAGCAATGAATAACTAATGTACATGAGTAATCGTTACGACTAGTCATATATTATGTGTTTCTGGTACACCACTGGATTGACGGTGTATGTAATACTTGTGTGCTACATGTGTAATATGCATAAGGAATTTGTGATTAAGTGTTACGAAACTAACGGTTATTAGTAATCATATTAGGATTTGGTCGACAAATTGTAAACACGTAACTAATCTTACCGAGCAAACCAAGGTGAGTTCACTGCTCTTTTCCAAGCATGCATCCCGGGAAGGGATATCGGGTAACGTTTTCAGGGAAGAACGTCAGGTTAATGGGATGTTTGTTATTACTCAGTTTCTATCATATAAGAGCCCTTACATCTACCGATTGTTGCCGGGAAGGCAACGAGGTATTTAGTTGATAGCGCTATTAGGTTTGGCACCCTCACACCGGGTCAGAATGGACGGGCGTGAACTATTTACCTTGACCACTTGACCAATGCTTTGATAGAGGCATTGGGGTTTGGGCAAACATATCTAGTAGCCACATACGGTAATCGAGTTAATAATATCATCAAAACATAACGTTGAACTATTTTATACACATATCTGGTAACTAAACGCGTTAACAAAACTTTGAACTCACCAGCGTCGTCTGACACACTTGTCTGCATGCTTGCAGGTCGTTAGGTGTTTGATATGGACTTGCTATCTGGGAGTGCTGGAGTAGTCATGGATCGAGACTCTTGGATATTTGACACATTGGTTTTTAAACACTTATTTTGCAACAGTTGTTAAACAATTTACCTTATGCTTTCGCTGAATGTTTTCTTTGGTTTTAACACTTGACTTGGATTTATCTTATGCAATGGAACAAATGTTTTATTAAATATTTATTATTGGTTCGATATGATTGGTGGCTTGGATCCTGTTACGTGACACGTCTTGCGGTGTTCCCGCACGTGGTATTTTGGGGGTGTGACAGTTTGGTATCAGAGCCACTGGTTATAGTGAACTAGGTTTTAAAACGTTTTTGTAAAACCGGACTATAACCGAACAACTTCGAAAATTGACCATGACACTCAGCTCCAGATTGCAAGGTTCGTCTTCTGTTTACGTTATGCATTACTTGTTTAGTAGTCACACACTCACAGCTTACATGAAACGACACGCTAGATACTATGGTGATTTAACAGCGTGATACTACTCATCGACTTTTGTGAATCGTAATCCTGTAATACCTTCTGTTTTACTTCTTGAATGCGGGGGAAACTTTTAGCGCAAGTTAAGAGGCACTGAGATGAGCATGCAAATTGTCTTATTATTATGGGTGCACACATAATAATAATATGAGGTGCATGTAAGTCCCAGTGAGGCTTAACGAGTGTGAGAAGGGTTCTGCCCTATTGTGTGTAAACTTGGTAGTTGTAAATATCAACATGAGACTTGACTTTTACCTCATCTTGACACCTAAAATTATTCCCTCTCCTTATATAGAAACATGAGTGGACGAGGTCATGGACGTGGTCACATCGCAATGACCCAAGCTGAGCTGACAAACTTAATCAACACACGTGTGGCTGAGGCTCTGGCAGCCTACCAAGCTGGTACGAAATGTGCCAAACACTCTTTAATCTTGTGTCGCGTACATGACTCTTACCCCTATAATGTGTTTTCTTTCGTCCAATAGGTCAGCAAAACCAAAACAATCCACCTTCCTGTACGTTCAAGATGTTCATGGATTGTAAGCCGCAGACCTTCAGTGGGACTGAAGGGGCCATAGGACTTCTGCGATGGTTTGAGAAAGCAGAATCAGTGTTTGCAATGTGTAATTGTCCCGCTGGGGACAGAGTGAAGTATGCTACGGGCACACTCGAGGATGGTGCCCTGACATGGTGGAATGCCCAGGTTCAGTTGTTGGGCATCGAAGTGGCTAATGCTACTACTTGGGATGATTTTAAAGAGCTGATAAGGGAGGAGTATTGTCCTCATGATAAAATACAGAAACTTGAGAATGAATATTATGATCTGAAGATGGTGGGATCTGAGATTGAGGCGTACGCGAAACGGTCACATGAGTTGGCGATCATGTGCCCAAACTTGTCCCGACCTCCGCATCGAAGAATAGAATTGTTCATCAAGGGATTAGCTCCACGGGTGAAGGGTTTGGTTACTGCAGCAAACCTCAACAACTTAACTCAGATTGTTCGTTTGGCTCACAAAATCACCGATCAGGAGGTGGAGAGTGGTTCTTTACCACCGCGTGTTTCTGCCACTACTGCTACTACAACCACCGCTACTACGTCTGCTAGTGATAACAAACGGAAATGGAACGACGCTGACAAGTCAACCAGTGTCAGCCAATCTCAGAAAAGGCCTGACAACAGCAACAACTGCAGTTTCAGTCAGCCGTCTTCAGTTAATCAAGGCAAGGGCAGTAATCAGAATCAGGGCTCTTATGTTGGGAAGAAGCCGCAGTGCAACAAGTGTGGCTATCATCATTACGGGCAGTGTGTCCGGGCTTGTCGAAGGTGCGAGAAAGTGGGTCATGAGGCCAAAGACTGTAGAGCCCCACAGCCAAAGCAGCAGCAGCAAAATCAGCAGTATCAGAGACAGCAAAGGCAACAACCCCATCAGAATCAGGGTTTCAAGAAAGGGTGCTACCAGTGTGGGGATGAGGGCCACTTCAAGCGGGATTGCCCTCAGTTAAATCAGGATGCCAACGACAACAACCGCCAGAATAATAACAACAATGCCGGAAACAACAACAACAATGGCAACAATGGGGGCAATGGTGCTTGGGGAAGGGGATTCGTGCTTGGTGCCGGTGATGCTAGGAACGACGGCAATGTCGTGATTGGTACGTTTTCTGTGAACAACCTTATTGCTTCTGTGTTATTTGATTCCGGTGCCGATTGGAGTTATGTGTCCCTAGAGTTTAGCCAGCGATTAGGGTTAACTCCAACACCTTTAGAGGTTAAGCATGTAGTAGAACTAGCCGATGGTAAAACGATAGAAGCTTCGCATGTTATTTTTGGGTGTAAACTAGATCTCGTGGGTCAAGTGTTTGATATTGACCTCCTTCCTGTTACTCTCGGTAGCTTTGATGTTGTGATTGGTATGGATTGGCTGTCTAAGCACCAAGCTGAGATTCTGTGTAAGGAAAAGATTGTACGTATCCTTCTCCCTGATGGATAGTCATTATCAGTTCAAGGGCATCGTAGTGGGACGATGGTTGGTATTATCTCGGCTATGCAAGCGTAGAAATGTCTACGAAAGGGGTATCCTGCAATTCTAGCACTAGTTACTGACACTCCATCTGAAGAAAGAAAGATCGAGGATCTGCCAGTTGTACGTTAATTTTCCGATGTATTTCCTGAGGAACTTCCTGGTCTACCTCCTCACCGTCAAGTGGAATTCCAGATTGATCTTGCACCAGGAGCAGCCCCAATTGCTCGTGCTCCTTATCGTCTAGCACCTAGAGAGTTACAGGAGTTGTCTAACCAGCTGCAAGAGTTATTGGACAGAGGCTTTATTCGACCCAGTTCTTCGCCTTGGGGAACCCTATTCTTGTTTGTGAAGAAGAAAGACGGGTCCTTTCGCATGTGTATTGATTATCGGGAACTCAACAAGGTGACTATCAAGAACCGTTATCCATTGCCACGCATTGACGACTTGTTTGACCAGTTGCAAGGGTCAAGTTTTTATTCGAAGACCAACTTAAGATCGGGCTATCATCAAGTGAGAGTCCGAGAGGAAGATGTTCCGAAAAAGGCTTTTCAAACGCGTTATGGGCACTATGAGTTTTTGGTTATGCCGTTTGGATTGACGAATGCGCCAGCGGTCTTCATGGATCTCATGAACCGCGTATGTAAACCGTATCTCGACGATTTCGTTATAGTATTCATTGACGACATTTTGATCTACTCTAAGAGCAAGGAAGATCACGAGTGGCACCTGCGTCTTATTTTGGAACTTCTAAGGAAGGAGCAGCTCTATGCGAAGTTTTCTAAGTGTGACTTCTGGATTCGGGAGGTACACTTTCTTGGGCACATTGTTAATGAATTTGGGATACACGTGGATCCTGCAAAAGTTGATGCTGTTAGAAATTGGGCGGCACCAAAGAATCCTTCGGAGGTGCGGCAATTTCTTGGTCTCGCTGGGTATTATCGAAGATTATCAAAGACTTTTCGAAGATCGCACAACCTCTTACTTCATTGACACAGAAAAGCGTTGTATACTCTTGGGGAACGAAACAAGAAGAGGCTTTCCAACTATTAAAACAGAAACTCTGCAGTGCGCCAATTTTGTCTCTACCTAAAGGTACCGAAGATTTCACGGTATACTGTGATGCATCTATTCAGGGTCTCGGCTGCGTATTGATGCAACGCAACAAGGTGATAGCTTACGCCTCACGCCAGTTGAAGGTTCACGAGAGGAATTACACGACACACAACTTGGAATTGGGGGCTGTGGTTTTCGCGTTGAAGATCTGAAGGCATTACCTGTACGGTACTAAATGCACTATTTATACCGACCACAGGAGCCTTCAGCACATTTTCGATCAAAAGGATTTGAATATGCGACAGCGTCGCTGGGTTGAACTTTAAAAAGATTATGATTGTACAATCAAATATCATCCGGGTAAGGCCTACGTTGTAGCTGACGCACTTAGCAGAAAGGAATCGAAATCCAAGCGTATTCGCGCTTTGCAGCTCACCATTCATTCTAACCTGCCTGATCAGATCCGTTCGGCCCAGGCCGAGGCATTGAAAGAAGAAAACTATGAAGCTGAGTACTTACGGGGTATGGAGAAACGACTCGAGAAGAGGTCAGACGGCATTTACTATTTCATGGAGCGGATATGGATTCCGTTGTTTGGTAATCTTAGAGAACTTGTGATGGATGAAGCGCACAAGTCTCGGTACTCTGTTCACCCTGGTTCGGATAAAATGTATCAGGACCTCAAAATCATGTATTGGTGGCCGAAGATGAAAGCTCACATCGCAACTTATGTGAGTAAGTGTTTGACCTGCTCGAAAGTTAAAGTGGAATATCAGAAACCGTCTGGATTGTTGCTGTTGGACCGGTTACGTGACCCGAAAAGTCAATCCGAGTAGCTCATTCTCACATATAAAGGCGGAATCAGAATATGCAAGATTACAACAGCTTGTCCTATCAATCTCCCTTCTTTTTATTGCTTTCTGATGAAATTTTGACAGAGTTTCGGCTCCCAAGCACACACATACACGTTACAGACTAATGAACATGCTGAACCTATTTATAGAGTTTCTGGTCCGCTTATACGACATGCCAAATAAGCGGTCCAGAATACTTGACATATAAGCGATCCAGACTAATGACATATAAGCGATCCAGACTAATGACATATAAGCGATCCAGACTAATGACAAATAAGCGATCCAGACCCTATTTCACACAATATTTACATTTTGACCCCCTGTTGACCAATATTGACTTCAGGCTTTTTGTAGACGCAGTCAACAGACATTCTGTGCATCAACAGACTCCCCCTTGGATGTTGACGTAGTCTTTTAGCATCTTCAGATCCGTAGTCTTCAGTCTTAGTCTTTTCACCAACTCTGTCTATCTTCACAAGCATTCTTCACAAGTTCACAATCTTGCTCCATCTTCAAACTCCCCTTTGATTATTGATCCAGACTCCCCCTTTCACAGACTCCCCCTCTCGATATGCTAGAATTTGAGGTATCTGGTTCAAGCTTTGACAAATAGCTTCCTTTGGGAATAATGAAGATCAAACCTGTTACTCAACCAACAAACATTACAAACTATCTTTTCAACATTAAATCACAAACTCAATCAGTTATAGCAATCCACTCAAGTATTCAGGTCCAAGCTAATGACCCTAATTACTCAATTAATCTACCAAGTCCAATTTAATGACCTTGGTTGATCATTTGTCGAAACAAACTGATTTAAAAACAACAATTTCAAACAATTTCTGAAAATAACAAGTATCAAGTTAATGAACTTGTTTTTGACTATTCAATAAATCAAACTCTATCAAGATAAGCTCTCCTCATTCTTCAGTTCAGAATCTCCTGCATCTGCTTCAAACATTTAAGAATCCAACAATCAACTCTCCACTTTGGTTTGTCGGAAAATAAAGCAGAAATAAAATCTTTTTGAATTTTATAAAATGATCTAAACTAAGAAATGAAATACAGAAAACTTAAATTGCAGAAATTAAACAAAGTAAACTATTTACAAACATATTTTTGGTGAGCGTGTCAGGGAATCATATCAGCTTTTCAGACAAATTACAAGTACCATTAAGCTACATTTCATACTTAGATTTAAACAATTTACCTCGATTGTCGATATACTGATCCATCTTAAATTCTCACACAAATTTCAACTTATTCAGGATACGATTTAGATGAATTAAGAACTTAGCTCATTCATGTGTCCCACCTCTTGAATATACTCCCGTATCCAGAATCCCAATAATCAGTCTTACAGGTGAGAATACTACAATGATATCTGTATATAATTTAGGTATGCGAGGGCCGAGGGATCTCAGATCGATACTTCCGTATACGCAGAGAGATATCAGCTTCGACTTTTCGGTGTGTCCCCTTTAAAGGATCTTTTTGCTTACAACAGCAGCATTTATCAATTTTATTGTTTCAGCATGCTGAGGGTTTAATGCTGTGTTTCAAGCATTGCAGCAAATATTAGCCAGGGACTAGGTCAGAACTACCGTTCAGCAGAAGTCCCGGAATAATACCCCAGACATCATTGAGTATAAAGACCTAGTATATCAGATTACGAGACCTTTCAAACGAGATTTCAGGGGTTACCTATATATCCAAGTAGTGTTCCCCATGAATTCACAAGTTTGAATTTTAGGTTTATATCCCGAATAAATCTACTAAATGTGCGAAAACCTATCGACATATCATCAGTAAGATTGTTTAACTCTTTTATACTTTTCAAATCTTTAGCATACTGTAATCGTCTAGCTGATGTACTATCATTTTCCCTATATACACAAGCTCTTTTTCAGATTTTATCATGTTTTTGTATTTTTTCATTTTTTACTGTTTTTGTATTTTCTGAAAATAACTATGTACAAACATCTACTCCCCCTAAATACCAAAACAAGTAAAAATTCGACAAACCATTGCAGATTGTTTCTCGTCTTCATCCGCAACAGTACTCTCATCAACGCCAATTATGCCATCCGACACCGACAGAAGCTTCATACCATTCAGTTTTAACAAATATTTAAACCGATTTTTATCAAAAGCTTTGGTATGTAAATCAGCTTTCTGTTCGTCTGTGTGGATTTTCTCAATTCGTATCAACTTTTTCTCAAAGCAATCACGAATAAAGTGATGACGAATTTCTATGTGTTTAGTTTTAGCGTGATGTACTGGATTCTTTGTTATATTTATAGCGGCCTCATTATCAACAAAAAGAGGTGTGTTAAGAAACTGCAAACCGTAGTCGCGCATCTGTTGCTGTATCCACAAGATCTGAGAGCAGCAACTGCTAGCAGAAACATACTCCGCTTCACATGTAGATAACGCCACAGACGTTTGTTTCTTACACTGCCAGGTAATCAATCTAGGACCAAAGAACTGGCATCCTGCAGTTGTTGACTTTGAATTGACTTTGCAGCATCCGAAATCCGAATCGGAATACCCTTCGAGCTTAAAATCACCTTTCCTAGGATACCACAACCCCAATGAAGGAGTTCCTTTCAGGTAGCGCAATATCCTCTTCACAATGATCATATGTGATGCTCTCGGGTTAGACTGAAATCTTGCTGCGAGGCACGTTGGGTACATTATATCAGGACGTGAAGCAGTTAGGTACATTAAAGAACCTATCATGGATCGATAAAAAGTTTCATCAGCCCTGTCTCCGGTGAGATCTGGGTGAATCCCATGATTTGTTGCAAGTGGGGTAGCAGCTGGAGTAGAACCTAACATCCCAAATTTCTCTAGAATATCATGAACATACTTTGACTGATGAATGAAAATTCCCTCAGGAAGTTGTTCAACTTGTAATCCCAGAAAGAATTTCATCTCCCCCATTGATGACATTTCAAACTTCTGCTTCATCACTGATTCAAAATCTTTGCATAGATTTTCATTTGTCGACCCAAAAATTATATCGTCCACATAAATCTGAACAATCAGAAGATGACCATCGACTTCTTTAGTGAAGAGAGTGGCATCCACTTTTCCACGAATGAACTTGTTAGCTAGTAGGTGTTGAGACAAAGTCTCGTACCAGGCTCTCGGGGCCTGGTGTAAACCATACAGCGCTTTGTCCAATAAGTATACCTTGTTTTTATGGATTGGATCGGTGAAGCCCGGCGGCTGACCGACATAAACCTCCTCTTTAACCTTCCCATAGAGAAAAGCCGATTTAACATCCAACTGATAAACTTTAAAGTTCTTCCAAGACGCAAATGCTAGGAAAATTCTGATAGCCTCTAGTCGTGCTACAGGAGCATAGACTTCAGTAAAATCAATTCCCTCCTGTTGACTAAATCCCTGAACAACAAGTCGAGCTTTGTTCCTTATAACAACTCCTCTATCGTCCCTCTTGCACTTGAACACCCACTTGGTGTTAATCTTCCTCTGACCATCCGGCAAATCAACTAACTTCCACACTCCCAACTTCTCGAATTGACTAAGTTCCTCCTGCATTGCATTGACCCAAGAGTCTTCAGTAAGCGCCTCTTTGTAAGTTCTTGGCTCAACCTGCGAGATAAAACAACTCAAAGAAACTTCAGTTTGCAAAGGAGCAACTTTTGTATAAAAACATGTAAACCCTTTATCAATCTGATTTCGAGTGCGAACGCCTTTCTGCAATTCTCCTATGATCAACTCCTCTGGATGATATGAAAAAGTTCGCGGCATCACTTCGCTTGGAACATCTACATTTCCCTCCAGATTAGTAACATTCTGCTCTGCATCTTGTTCACCAACTTAGTTTGTTTGACTTGAAATCTGAATTTGCTCCCCCTCAGAATCTGAATCACCATGATCAAAGACTGGCATGTTTTCAGCTTCTAGATTATCATTCTGAACCGACTGATTATCCTGAGCAACTTCATTCTGTTGGACATCATCATGTTCACCAGCATTACTTGGACCTGCTTCATCGTCATTTGAAGTTTCCCGTGGTCTCCTCGAATACTCAGCTGGGAACCTTAGTTGTGACTCATATTCACGCAAAATATCCAACTCATCAAAGAAATCTTCATCTTCCTCTGATTCTTCTCTCATGTCAAATGAATCCCAAAGTTTGTCATAATGATAACGCCATGAATCACCAGGATTCTGCGGCGGCATAGTATAACCTTGACATTCAACATTTGCAGCTTCAATAATCCGCTTTTCACTTGGAACGAAGACACGTCGCAATGGATTTGAATAACCAACAAATATACCCTCAATGCACTTCGGACCAAACTTTCCAAAAGGCTCTATAACCGTACAAGGTGACCCAAACGGTTCTAGATACTTCAAATTCGGTTTGCGATTATTGATTAGCTCAAAGCATGTTTTGTTGAACTTCTTGACAGTTAGAACCCTGTTGAGCGTATAGCATGCGGCAGAAACAGCTTCAGCCCAAAAATTTATCGGTAACTTTGAATCTGCGAGCATAGTTCTAGCCGTCTCGATTAGCATCCGGTTTTTGCGTTCTGCGACTCCATTCTGTTGCGGAGTGTACGGAGCACTAAACTCATGCAAAATACCTCTTTCATCACAAAATTCTTCCATCTTGCTGTTCTTGAATTCAGTACCATTATCACTTCGAATTCTCTTGATACGCCTTTGGTACAAATTCTCAATCTTTCTGAACAGACCCATCAAACTATCAAATGTTTCATCTTTTGTCTTCAAGAAAGAAACCCACGAAAATCTGGAATAATCATCAGTAACGACCAAACAATAGTAATCTCCTGTAATACTTTTGACATTCACAGGACCAAACAAATCCATGTGAAGTCTTTCCAACGGTCTCGAAACTGAATTGACTTGCTTTGTAGGGTGTGACTTTTTCTTCTGCTTGCCTTTGATGCAGCTAATGCACTCCCCTTCCAGATGAAAACCTTTGATATTAACTCCCAATACTAAATCATTGTGCACCAAGTGATTCATCTTCCTAAGATGTATATGCCCCATCTTTCGGTGCCACAATCTTGATTCTTTCTCAGTTGCTCTAGACACAAAACAATGTGCTTGACCAGTAGTTGTAGTTGCTACAGACATATCTAACACATATAAATCATTCACTCTAGGTGCCCTCATGATAATCCAATCTTCCGGAATAACAAAACCAGGTTTCAAAATCAAACATTCCTTATCAGTGAAGTGAGTAGTATACTGATTGTCACAAATCTGCGAGATACTAAGCAGATTGTTCTCCAGCTCAGTGATGTAGTTAACTCTCTCAAACGTCACAATCCCATTGGATAACGTTCCTTCACCAACAATTCTACCACCTTCATGACCTGCAAATCCCACCTAACCACCATTGATATTTTTCACATCATACAGTAATGCAGTTTTTCCTGTCATATGTCGAGATGCGCCACTATCCATGATCCATCTTGAAATGGCTCTTGGAAGATCCTGCACATACCACAAGTTGATTTTAAAACATTTCAATAAAGATGCCGATTCATGCTTCGCGATCCAGGAAGCTCCGACCATTCAAACTGCTTATTCGAACATGGTGTCCACCCAGGCCTCATCAGCCTTAGGTGTAACCTTGACTCTAGCAATTTGAATTTTGAAATTTTTAGCCTTCAAAGGTGGAAAATTTGCATCATAATCAACCGAAATTGATTCTTCAGCCTTTTTCACTTCAGAAGTTAAAATTTTCATTTCAGTTTTTGGTTTCCAAACTTGTTGAGATAATGCAACCCGCTTATAAAATTTGTCATTTTTAGTTACCACTTTCATTACGGGTTCATTTTTCACTTTGATGTTGTCATTTTTCACATTCTTTTTCTCAACAACGATTGGTGCTTTACCCTTCATATCAACTTTCTTCTGTTGAATCTTCACAGTTTCAGTCTTAGGCTTCTCATTTGTACACTTCCGTGCAATGTGACCAACTTGGTTACATCTGAAACATGTTCGAGTATCAATAACTCGACTTGTGCCTTCAGACTGATACTGTGAATCTCTTTTCTCAAAGAACTCTTCATTCGATTTTGAAAAAATCTCATTTTCTTCATCAGCAAGTGAACTTGAACTGTTCACAAACACCTTCTTTTCAACAAACCTCTTGTTTTGAAAACTCTTCTTCTGATAACTATTACCACCCCGATAACCACCCGACCAACTGTTTCAATTGTTATTATAAAAACGTGATGGATTAACAGATTTCTTGTAGTATGATTTATCTTTCTCAAAACTCATTTTTCTCTTTGTTTGACTGAACTTATTCACTTCTGACAACTCAACTTCAACCAACTTGAAAACATTTGTCAATTTGTTCACATTAACATTCTCAATCGGAAACTCAGAATCCGAATACAACTTATCAGATCCAGCCATCTTATACATCACAAGACCCGGTTCATCACTTAAGTTGTTTTTGGATTGTGATTTCTGAATGTACTTGTCCAAGAAACACCCATCTTCCTCAGTAGTGTCACTATCCATTTTTAGTACATTTTCAACAACACCTTTTACAATATCATTTTGGACACTATCGTCATTGGAAGTTGTAAACATGACATCAATGTTCTCTGGAAGTTTAACTTCACTTTCTTCCTCAATTTCCACCAAACTAGACTGCTTTTTCGTGTAGTTGTCTAAAATTGGCGGTGGAACTTTGTGAAAACCTACACCCGTTCCATCAGAAAACACATCCTCGCCATCTTTGTTTTTCCCTATAGGTTTAGGAACAATATGCTGTAAAACAAAGCTTGCTGATTTATAGCTGTTAAGCTTCAACTGGATTCGTTCATTCTCAATTTCAGCTTCTTGAACTTTAAGTTTCAGTTTAGCAATTTGATCCAGTTGTTCATTAATCGATTCTTCTTTTAATCTCAAAACAGCTCTTAGATGTTCATTTTCTTTAAATGTTTTGCCATTACGATCATCACTATCTTTGACAATGTTTTTCAATTTCTCAAACTTTTCAGAAATCTGACGGTTTTCAAGAATTAACTTTTCATTTTCAGATTTTATTTTCTCACGTTCAGTTTTATCATTTTCAATTTGAGCCGTTAATTCTTTGATCCGTTCAGTTGAAGCTTTTATAGTTTTGTCACGATCGAGAATCTGATCTTCAATATTTCTAACCTTTGTTGTCAGATTCTGAATTTTCTCATTGTTAAGATACGTGACAGTGCTACAAAAATTGCATTGTTTGGTGCAATTTTTGCAGTCAGCATTCCCGTCAATCTTGTTACCTGACGCATTTGTTGACACACTTTGACTGACCGACCCCTTTGACTCAGTAACAGAATTAGGATCTACCTCAAGTGCTTTTGCAGCTAGCACTTTGTCAGCCATCATTCCCAAGTTCTCAGCTGTCAACTCTTGCGTAGTATCAATTAAGCCTGTATCATCCTGCTTTTCTTTCTTCTCTTTCTCCTCTTTCTCCTTTCTCTCTTTCTCTTTCGCTTCTTCAATCATCTTCTCAGTTGGTGTTCCCCACCACTTGTGCTGCCAGTATTCATCTTCTTCTTTGTACTCCTTGATGATGGCTTCGATATCTAGCGTTTTGTCATCAATCGCAATGTTGCCATACCTATCAAGATACCACTCTCTATCTGGATCCCATCTGTTTGCTCTTCTAGCTTCCAGAAAGATACCAGAAAGTCTAATAATCTTGTTTTCAGCAATCATCTTCCGGTATTTATACTTCTGTTCCTCAGTACGATCATCTTTCCACTTAACGGGTTCATCATTGCTTGCCATGAATGCGTAACCCACCGCATCTTCTTCCGGTAGAACTTCCTTACTCCAATCATACCCCTCATCATCATAAATCACAGCAAGAGCCCTTGATTTGTCTCTGTTATCTTCAGACTGCTTCAATCTAGGCGGCTCGGATTTATTCTGATGGTAGATTGCCTTTTTGTAATAATCATCTCGAAACGGATTCTCTGACTCATCAGCATACGCATTCCTGCATTCCCGTTTGAAATGACCCTTCTGCTTACACTTAAAACATGTCACTTTTGACTTGTCGAACCCCAGTTTTGTAGACGGACCACCGATCGTTTTTCTCCCTGTAATCTCCATGAAGCGTTGTGCACGTCGAACTGCACTTGCCATTGCCCAACGAATGTCAATCAGCTCCATTTCTTCAGGGTCTATCTGATTGTAGTCTTCTTTCGTCAGATTTGTATTCCCGATTTTTCCAGCCACCAACCCTTCGTAGGATTCCAAAACAGACGCCAGAAAAACCACTTGTTGCTTGGCCGACTCCTCATCAAAATTCTGTGCGTTTTTCAGATCTAGTGCGATATTGCAAGAAAACTTCGCATCAGAACGATTTGCAGAAGACGTAGATCCACTGTGATAACCACTATGGCTTCCACTGCTTGAATTGCTTTGACTTTCTTTGCTTGCTGGAGAAACATTCTCAGCAGAAAATGCAGTTTTTGGAGAAGTAGCTTTCGGAATCAAACTTTTTGGATAGTACAAATCCAGATTTTGCTGATAAGATGAATTATTAACTTTAAACGTTTTCTTCAGCTCTAGCTCATGACTTTCCAGTCTTTCAATCAACACATCTGGAGTCAAATCTTTTGGAGCAATAGTGTTTTTCAACATCAGCGCGTAATATCTCCAATCCACTTCGTCTGGTAATGAATCAAACAGTTTATCAACAAGTTCTTCATCAGAATACGTGATCTTGTGTCGAGCAAGCTCCAGTTTCAGATGACCGAACCTTTCAATCATTTTACACACCGATTCATTTTTAAGACAACCAAACATATCAAACTCTTTCCTAAGAAGTTTCTTTTTATTTTTTACAATCTCTTTGCTTCCAAGACACTTCTTTTCGAGTTTTTCCCATAAGTCTTTAGCATTGGAGTAATCTATCAGCGAAATGATGTCTTCACGCACCGATTGAAACAATAATGCCACACATTTTTGCTCGGCCACAAAACTCTTAATCTCTTCAGCTGATCTTAATGCTTCACCATTCTTCTTTCCTTCGGCATAACCACTCTTCATACTCTTCCAGCTAGGAAAAGCAAATGCCATCAACCAATCTTCGAACTTTGTTGCCCACCTGCTATAATCTTCTATAGCCATCAGCTTAGGAGGTTTGTTAAATGTTCCAAATGCGCTTTCGGACTCCCAAGCTTCCTTCTTTCTTTCTTTCGGTGGACTTTTGTTTGCATTGTTTGAAGTATCGTTGTTTCCTGAACTACCCGTAAAAGCATACATATCGCTGAAGGGATTCATGAAAATATCATCCATTTTGATTGTACCTGCAAAATTAATCAACACTTAGAAAAATTTTCGAGATTTTAAAAAAAAAAAAATATAACCACAAAAGCGAACCAATCTGTGCTCGTGACAGATAAGCGGACCAAACAGGTTCAGATAAGCAAATCTATACTGTCAACATGAGCGGACGAGATAAGGTTCGTTCGAGCGAACCAAAAAAGTACGTTCGAGCGAATCAGATTTTGCCCGTTCGAGCGGACCAGCTAATGTTCGTTCGAGCGAACCAGATTTTGCCCGTTCGAGCGGACCAGCTAATGTTCGGATAAGCGAACCACGTGATAATCAACAAGCTGTTCGTTTGAGCGGATCTGATAATGTACGTAACAGCGGACCAGAAAGTGTATTAAAAGCGAACCAAGAACTAGCGATGACCGTAAAAGCGGACCACATTTTTTAGCCTGTTTTTACCATTTTTAGTCCAAATTACACTCTGATACTTTCAAGGAATGATCTACACTGAATTCCGAACACAATGATATGATTATTGTTCAATTTCGACCGCTAATTCGTTCCAGATCTGAAGATGAAGTTTCTGTTCGAAAACCGATTGAGATTTTGATAAAATTGATTGATTTTTACTAAGTTTTAAGGTCTGATATTGTTAAGAATTGTTTAAAATCTATTTTCGCTCAATATACTTGAACTTCAAACCATTATGTCCGAAGAAACTTGTTTAAACCGAAAAATAAAAGAGAAACATGAGTAGAAATGAGATAAAAGTGTCGAATCAGCTGATGTAGTATGAACTCCTCGTCCTGAAGCTCTGATACCACTTGTTGGACCGGTTACTTGACCCGAAAAGTCAATCCGAGTAGCTCATTCTCACATATAAAGGCGGAATCAGAATATGCAAGATTACAACAGCTTGTCCTATCAATCTCCTTTCTTTTTATTGCTTTCTGATGAAATTTTGACAGAGTTTCGGCTCCCAAGCACACACATACACGTTACAGACTAATGAACATGCTGAACCTATTTATAGAGTTTCTGGTCCGCTTATACGACATGCCAAATAAGCGGTCCAGAATACTTGACATATAAGCGATCCAGACTAATGACATATAAGCGATCCAGACTAATGACAAATAAGCGATCCAGACCCTATTTCACACAATATTTACATTTTGACCCCCTGTTGACCAATATTGACTTCAGGCTTTTTGTAGACGCAGTCAACAGACATTCTGTGCATCAACAGTTGCAACAACCAGAAACACCCATGTGGAAATGGGAACAGATTGCTATGGATTTTGTCACCGGGCTACCAAGAACTCAAAACGGAAACGATACTATCTGGGTGATCGTTGATCGCCTCACGAAGTCAGCACACTTCTTAGCAATCAAGGAAACAGACAAGTTCTCACAACTAGCCGCTGTCTACCTTAAGGAAGTGGTTTCTAGGCACGGGGTGCCGACATCTATTATCTCAGACCGTGACCCGCGTTTCATTTCAGATTTGTGGCAGTCGATGCACAAATCATTCGGCTCGCGTCTTGATATGAGCACTGCTTATCACCCGCAGACGGATGGTCAAAGTGAGCGAACCATCCAGACACTTGAGGATATGTTACGAGCCTGCGTGATTGACTTTGGCAAGGGTTGGGAGAAACACTTGCCGTTGATAGAGTTTTCTTACAACAATAGCTACCATACCGGCATTCAGGCAGCTCCATTCGAAGCGTTGTATGGACGAAAGTGTCGTTCACCTCTCTGTTGGGCTGAGGTGGGTGACAGCTAGGTCACAGGCCCTGAACTTGTGTTGGAAACTTCAGAAAAGATTGTTCAGATCAGGAATCGGATGGCAGCAGCGCGCGACCGTCAGAAAAGCTATGCTGATAAGCGTAGAAAACCCTTGGAATTCGAAGTCAATGATCGTGTTATGTTGAAGGTCTCGCCCTGGAAGGGTGTGGTGCGTTTTGGAAAACGCGGCAAGCTAAACCCTCGTTATATAGGGCCATTCAAGATTCTGGAGCGGATTGGTAAAGTGGCCTACAAGTTAGAGTTACCTGCTGAGTTGGGTAACGTTCATGATGTTTTCCACGTATCGCAGCTGAAGAAGTGTTTGTCTGATGAAACACTGGTCGTACCATTTCAAGAGCTGAAAATCGATGACAAGTTGCAGTTTATCGAAGAACCAATAGAAATTATGGAGCGGGAAGTCAAGGTCCGTAAGCACAGCCGTATTCCGATTTGAGAGTTCGTTGGAACTCAAGACGTGGACCGGAGTTCACGTGGGAACGCGAGGATCAGATGAAGCTCAAGTACCCACATTTATTCCCTGATGACAAGTCGAAGTCTGATAAAGCTAAGTCTGGTGCAACTAGTGAATTTCGGGACGAAATTCCCAATCAAGTTGGGGATGATGTGGCACCCGCGGAAAATGCTCAGTCAGCTTAACCTAACACTGTGCCGTTTTGGATTGCTTATCAAATTTTGGGACAAAATTTCTTTCAAGTTGGGGATGATGTGACAACCCGGGATTCCAAGACCTTACATTTACGTATTATCTGTTTTACAGTCTTGCTCCATATTTTGTTATGCGTAGTACTGTGTATAGTATTTTATAATGATTGCAATTTAAGTTGGTGTTTGATGAGTTAGTTTTTAGGCATGTGAATATAAATCCATATTAATTTAATTGGGCCCGACGAAAAGTTGCTAATTGTGGGAATTGTGGCTCGACGAAAGATGGCCCATTTGGGGTTTTCGCTGGGATTTCGTCACCATTGGGGATTTCGTCACCGAGATGGGCCCTTCGGCCCAAAGCGAAGCCCAAACACAACACAATCATATAATTGTATGCATACGTGCAGTGGCGGAGCCAGAAATTTTTTCTTATGGTGTCATTTTTTATGGATACCCCGGTTTATAGTAACCCGGAGTCGAACTTTTTTGGATCGGTTCGGATCTATTCGGGTCAAATCACATGATAAAAGCAAATATCACAGTAAAAGTAAAAAGTCATTGAATTAAAACACATAATAAAATTACAAAGTCATTTGAAATATATAATAAAATGCATTTAATAGTTGTTCTGTACTCATTTTCATGTTTTGAAAACGATTCATAATGTTTTCAATGGCAACTTGAAAAAAAAAATAACCTCCTTTTCATTAAAACAAGTGCACACATCATTCAAGTGATCATCAAACATCCTGTTAGGTTAAACAATTGAAACAAAACTAATTAGACATGCGGCTATAATGCTTATTGGATTAGAAAAAATAAAAATTAAGCATGGACCTTTAATGATTTAAAGTATACTAATTAAATTCAAGTAACTGGGCTTAAATTTTGAAATATAAATTTGTTTATTATATAATTGTTTTAGAAGAAAACAAAACAATGGTGTCGTTTGTAAAAACACAATGGTGTCGCTCGTAAAAAAACAATGGTGTCGCTCGAATTTTCCCTATTATACGTTATATTTGCTACACAAAATTCAATGGTGTCGGACGACACCGTTGTTCAAAGTGTGGCTCCGCCACTGCATACGTGCGGCAGTTACGTATTGGCAAAACCCTAAGTTCTTCCTCTTGTCGCACGATTTCAGTAGCAGACCCCCCCTCACTCGAGTTAGCATCTTGTACGGTAAAAATCCTGGTTAGTGATTCTTGGCTGTTGTTATTCATAATTGCATGATATGGATTATATGTGGTATTGAACCTGATCGATTGCATGATATTATATGTGTAATCATTTATATGTGGTAGTGAATCTGGTTATATATGATGTTGAATCTGATTGACTACATGATATTGTCTATATGGGATATTGAATCTGATTGATCATGTTACCATTTGATGTCGTCGAGTGGTTGATTCTAGCATATATGATAATCGTTTCCGATGGTACGGATCGGAAACGAGATGTATTGGTTTAATACAGGAATTAAATAAACGACTAATAATTTAACGAAACTGTTGAATTCGAACTGCCAATGATGATGTGATCGACTGTAAAACGTGACTAGGGTTGTTCGTAACTGTTCTCCGACAAAATCCCTGAAGTTCGTCAGACAGGTCTTCGACGAAATCTATGAAGTTCGTCACTCAGGGACTTCGACGAAATCCTTGTGTTCGTCATGAATAGTTGGGATTTCGTCGGAGGGTTTTCGTCGACATGGCTGCATGGGAATTTTGTCGGAGGGTGTTCGTCGACAGGGCTGCATGGGGATTTTGTCGATTAGATTAACATATGGTTATTGGATTGTGGACGTGCATGTTGATAGTGTGGGTGATAATTGCATGTGCAGGTGATGACCAACCCATGTGGTCTGATCATTCTCCATTAGGTTTGATCAAATTCATCATTTAATTGTCAGAGTAGTGGGTTAGTATTTCAAGGTTTCATTTGATCATCATTATAGTAACCTTTATCATTAATAGTTCGCATGTACTTAACATGGACCTGTGAATTGTCGGCCATACAATATATGTATGCAACAGTTGATGAGTTTATGTGAAATATGAATCGGTGGTGTAAACGTGTATACAACTCGAATACCAGTTATGCGATAGCAATGAATAACTAATTTACATGAGTAATCGTTACGACTAGTCATATATTATGTGTTTTTGGAACACCACTGGATTGACGGTGTATGTAATACTTGTGTGCTACATGTGTAATATGCATAAGGAATTTGTGATTAAGTGTTACGAAACTGACGGTTACTGGTAATCATGTTAGGATTTGGTCGACCAATTGTAAACACGTAACTAATCTTACCGAGCAAACCAAGGTGAGTTCACTACTCTTTTCCAAGCATGCATCCCGGGAAGGGATATCGGGTAACGTTTTCAGGGAAGAACGTCAGGTTAATGGGATGTTTGTTATTACTCAGTTTCTATCATATAAGACCCCTTACATCTACCGATTGTTGCCGGGAAGGCAATGAGGTATTTAGTTGATAGCGCTATTAGGTTTGGCACCCTCACACCGGGCTGGAATGGACGGGCGTGAACTATTTACCATGACCACTTGACCAATGCTTTGATAGAGGCATTGGGGTTTGGGCAAACACATCTAGTAGCCACATACGGTAATCGAGTTAATAACATCATCAAAACATAACGTTGAACTGTTTTATACACATATCTGGTAACTAAACGCATTAACAAAACTTTGAACTCACCAGCGTCGTCTGACACACTTGTCTGCATGCTTGCAGGTCGTTAGGTGTTTGATATGGACTTGCTATCTGGGAGTGCTGGAGTAGTCACGGATCGAGACACTTGGATATTTGACACATTGGTTTTTAAACACTTATTTTGCAACAGTTGTTAAACAATTTACCTTATGCTTCAACTGAATGTTTTCTTTGGTTTTAACTCTTGACTTGGATTTATCTTATGCAATGGAACAAATGTTTTATTAAATATTTATTATTCGTTCGATATGATTGGTGGCTTGGATCCTGGTACGTCACACGTCTTGCGGTGTTCCCGCACGTGGTATTTTGGGGGTGTGACAGGTACAACATTTTTCTTATTTTTGAATTTAATCTATGATTTTGATAAGCATGATAGTCGTATAATCTGAAATGTGGGTTGGTTTTCTTCGAATTCCAGTCGGATTTCGAATGCAGCTCACTTGAAGACTCATTAGGATCCAATACCGGGTCCTTTTGAGGGGTGGAAGAGGGTTAAGGATTGACCAATGTTTTAGCCGGCGACCATGACTCCGATGGTGGTTGGTTGGCTGTACATATTAAATATGTAACTATTAGGATAACTATAAGGGTTAATTTTGGATTGATCCTGATCATTCTTGGGTTTTTGGTGTTTATGATCAGGGTTTACCCTTTATTTCTATGACTATCAACTTAAAATTAAAACCGCTATGATATTAACTTAAACTTAGTTGTTGTGCATTAGGTTATGTTATTGTTGTTGGTGTTTGAACAGATTAGACTTGCATTCACTTGCATTAGGTTATGTTTTTGTTGTTGGTGTTTGAACAGGTTGTGCATAAGTTTCAGTTTCAGTTGGATTCACTTGCATTCAGTTTCACCTTCAGGTTCATTTTGAGTTTTGCTTGTTGCATTCACTTGCATTCAGTTCAAATTGTTCATAACCTTACTGCAATCAGATTGCTGCATTCACTTGTTGCATTCAGATATTGTAAGTTCAGATTGTTACATTCACTTGCATTCAGATTGTTCAGATTGTTGCATTCAGATTGTAAGTTCAGATTGTTCGTGTTGTTCAGGGCCGGCCCTAAAGGAGGGCGGGGAGGACAACCGGCCAGGGCCCGTGATTTCGTAGGGCACGTAATTTAAAAAAAATCTGATATTATATATGTAAATTTTTTAATAGGGTATAACCAAACAAATATTAACATAGGCCCACTTAAAAAATCATATTGTTTAAAATATTTAGCCCATTAGGTTAGTGAGTCCAATACCCAAATAATTCTAAAAACTAATAAAAAGAAAGAAATCTGGGTGGCAACTGGGTAATGAAACGTCGCAGGAACAGGATAATCGAGATCAGAGACAGAGCAGGCCTTCGATCATCATCATTCTGCAGTTTTTAGGTTTTGTTCGATTTCACTCATCAGCCCACAGTTCACAGCAGCCAACAGGCCTTAGATTTCATAGTCACAACCTTCAATCACGTAGTCGGATTAGTTCACAGGTAAACATCAATTATCGAATTCAGTTAACTTATGATTTAGGATTGATTTACGATTTCAGTTATTATGTTGAATTCAGTTAAGTTATGTCGATTTAAGTTAATTTATGTTGTCGATCAGTTAAGTTAAGTTGAGTTATTTAGGATTTCAGTTAACTTATGTCGATTTCATTTAAGTTATGTCGAATTCAGTTAATTTATGTTGTCGATCATTATTTAGGCGTTAACTTAATTTGATACAAACTTTGTCGATTAATGATTATTTAGGCGTTAATGGCTCCTAAACAAGCATCCGGATGGCAAAAACATCAAAAGAGGAAACAAGTTGATGAATTGGTGAAGTCACAAAAGGGTGCTATGCAAAAAATTTTGGCGCCTAATCCGCATATTGGTGATGTGGAAAAACCACAAGAGCATGTTGAAGTAGAACGGGAACACGAGGAAGTAGAACAAGAGTAAGAACGTGTGGAAGTAGAAGACGGGCAAGACGAAGAACATGTTGAAAAGCAACAAGAACAAGAACATGTTGAAGAGCAACAACAAAAAGAGCATGTTGATTATATATTTGATCCAAGAAGGTGAGAAGGACTAAATGCGGATGAGATTAAACTATTGGTCGCGAAAGGTCCTAAAAGAGATACTAGTATTGAATTTGGTCCATATGATAAATTTAATAGACGATTTTCGGCAACTCTTTATACAAGAACATTATCAAACTTGGAGAAGTGTGATAGAGAAAGGCTAGTATATTCGAAAGATCTAGATAAGATGTTTTGTTTTTGTTGCAAAGTGTTTAGAAATGGGGCGCCAAAAGGTAGATTGGGAGGTGTAGGTTTTGATGATTGGCACCATGCTACCGATATAGTGAGAGAACACGAAGTTTCTTTAGATCATCTCATAAAGATGAAAAAGTGGTTTGATTTGCGTAAAAGATTGAAATCGGATGACACAATTGATAAATTTCAACATGAGCAATTCAAGAAGGAAACAAATTATTGGAAACAAGTCCTTTTTAGAATTATACGCTAGTCAAGTTTCTTGCTAAGCATAATTTAGCATTTCGTGGAAATAAGGAAAAGTTGTATGAAAAAGGTAATTGAAATTGTTTTATTTTAGTTCCATTTATTCTTACTTA
This sequence comes from Helianthus tuberosus, assembly GCA_030545235.1. Classification (NCBI taxonomy): domain Eukaryota; kingdom Viridiplantae; phylum Streptophyta; class Magnoliopsida; order Asterales; family Asteraceae; genus Helianthus; species Helianthus tuberosus. The sequence continues at coordinate 163,654,427 of CM060360.1, forward strand.
ATTGTTATAACCGAGTTCACTTCATTTTTTGTTGATTGTATTTAACAGGTAATGGAAATTTCTTGGGTCTAGTTGAGATGTTGGAAGAGTTTGATCGGCGGATCACTAATGACAATATCCATGTGCATTATCTTGGACACAAGATCCAAAATGAGATAATAGTTATGCTTGATGATGAAATTAAAAAAGAACTCAATAAGAACATAAAAGAAGCAAAGTACTACTCAATCATACTAGATTGTACCCCCGATTCTATCACCAAGAACAGATAACTATAATAGTGAGGTATGTAAAGTTCTCATCTAATTCTGTTATTGTTGAGGAGTCATTTTTGGGGTTTTTGAATGCTAATGATACCAATGGGAAGGGACTATTTGATGTAACTTATGCGGAGTTACAAAATCTTGGTCTTGAAATTGATGACATGCGTGGCCAAGGATATGACAATGGGCTCAAGGAGTCTAAACGAGATTTTTAAAAGAAAATCCAAGAGCATTTTACACTCCTTGTGGTAGCCATTCACTTAACCTTACATTATGTGATATGGCTTATAGTTGTGTGAAAGGAAAGAGTTTTTTTGGACACGTCCAACGGATTTACACTATTTTTGCAAATTCTATCAATCGTTGGCAAATTTTGAAAGATAATGTGAAAAACTGGAGTCAAAAGTCATTGTCTCAAACTCGTTGGGAAAGTCGTTTTGAGAGTGTTAAGGCAATCAAATTGCAACTTGATGATCTGCGGGATGCTTTGATTCAAGTTGGAGAGACAGATAATGATGCTGCAATTGTAGAGGAAGCATTAGCTTTAGCAGAAAATCAACTTAGTGGATTTGATTTTTTGGTATCAATTGTCATTTGGTATGAAGTGTTAAACCGGGTGAATATTGTGAGCAAAAAAATTACAAGCAAATGATATGCTTCTTGAAATTGCTATTCAAGAAATACACAATTTGATTGAGTACTCTAAGGATTATAGAGAAACAGGTTTTCCTAAAGCGATTGATGAAGCTATGAAGATTGCTAGTTAAATGGAAATTGATCCCATATTTAAAGGAAAACGTAAGATTAAAAGGAAAAAAAAAGAAAAGTAGAGACTTCAAGTAGCGAAGAAGTTGCATTTACAGTAGAAGAGAATTTCAGAGTAAACTTTTTCTTATATATTGTGGATCAAGCTATTGCTTCTTTAGAGAAAAGATTTGAACAATTTAAATGGTATGAGGGTTTATTTGGTTTGTTGTTTCCACGTACATTGAGTGTCACATCTGTGCTTGAGTAATCATTGTACAACTCCGAACACTTCAATTATCAATAAAACAATGTGTATTGATCCCAATATTTGTTTATTTATGCTTGACATTTGCACGTTTTGATTTTTGTTTGATCTCAAACTCTTAAACGCTTTCTTGAAAGTTATACACAAACTATTACACAAATGTAATTAGTTTAACATGACATACACTCCGGAACGGTAACATAAGCTCAACATACCTTAAATAACCTTTACATAACTTAGAAATAAGTTTTGAAGGGTTTGGTATGACAAAAACAAGTTTATTCGTTCACAGGGACTATTTCCGACAAACTGCAAAAGTCTGTCGATTCGTATAGCAACGAACATTCCGGAACAAGATCATAAGCTAAACATACCCTAAATACCCTTTACATAGCTTAGAAATAAGTTTTGAAGGGTTCGGTAGGTGAAAATACGCTTATTTGATCACAGGGACTAAAATCGTCAAAAACTGCGTAAGTTTGCATTTACGCGCATATCTTACATTCTGGCCATATCCGGTCATCCAAAAATTTTTGTAATCACTAAAATATTATATTTTAGTGATAGGAATGCAAAAATATCATTCGTTGCGCAATTTGGATCGTTTTCGCGTCTTTTCGAGTTTCGTCGTAATTAACCGAAAAACGCGATCGTACGACCAAACGAACGGACATCCATGATATTTTCAAGTATATTTCAAGTCCCCTATGCTTTAACATCCTTGTAGAGCCTTGAAATTGGGTTAACGGGGGTTAAATGCATCAAAAACAAGTTTTAGAGGCTGCAGGGACTAAAACTGACAACAGTTGAAAATACGAGGCACACCCTCGTGCCACGCGCCAGCCCAGGGTTCTCCTGGCGTGCCACGTGACAACACCGTTTTTCAGAACTTTCTAAATCAGCTGCTGATTCCTGTATTTTAACTTGGTTTTTGATATTGTGGGGCGGTTTATGTGATCAACAAGGCTTAATTTCCTGGCCTAACACTTGTCATGATCTTGTAATTGCTTGGGCAATACATAAAACACTTGGAAAGATCACATTCATCCTAGATTACTATAAATACCCCTTCCATTCACCTCATTCATTGCTCATTTCTCATCTTGTTCATCTCTTGGACTCTAAGTGGAGGCTACCATCTTTGGGTGCCACCTACCTGAGTTCTTCTAGTCATTTTCCAGACTTAGAGCATTGGACTCTTGTAAGTGTTCTTTCATGCTTGTTAGTTATTTCAAGCAAGAAAGTCAGACAGTGTTTGACTTTCAGCTTTGACCATGAATTGGTCAAGACAAAGTTCGTTTGAACTTTGCAACGTGGGCGTAATCACGACGGTTATAGTCCCTTGCGACTATACCTACTGATTACCACGTTGACTAGTCGAAGTGATGAGTCAAAGTTTCGGTTAAAATGCATGATTATGTGCATTTTACGATGAAACTATTTTTGGGTATCAAAACACTTTGTTTTGATGTCAAATCAGTTTTCTAACTTAGTTAAACATGTTTTAACATGTTTAACTCGTTACTTTTAGTTTAGTGCTTACTTAGGGTCGTAAGTCAAGCGGTCTAAACAACCGCTTAGACTTTCGAACCCGACCCGTTTGGTCGATCATTAGGATCCGACCAAACATATTTTGTGACCATAGTTGTATAGGGAATAACCTTCCGAGGTTATACCTTATGGTCACTTCGTTTAGTTAGTTGTATGATAGGTAGTTTATATGCCTTAGGAAAATGACCAAAATGCCATTTTTATGCATAATTTGAATTTAAGCATATGTGACCAAGTTTTTGACACCTAAACTGATTATGCAACATAATTAAACTTGTTAAGGCATATAATACTTGTCATAGGGCTAGTTAGACCATCCGAATGCGCATTTGCGCAAATGACGTGTTAAAGTAGCATAAACTACCTTAACGGGTCATAACGGGTCATAAGCACTTAGGATAGGTTCCAACTCAGAATGTAGGCTTTGTTAAACCATATCATATGAGTTCCAACACTCATTTGGTTTACAAGACCTCATTCTATCCTATCTCCCGATTTAGGTTCGATTTATTAACATAGTTACCTATATTAGGTGTCGTTTGATTCCGTGATCCTACGAGCCATATTTGGACTTTATTCCAAGACTATTAAGCAATCTCAAGTGAGTAGATAGTTCCCCTCTTTTACTTTTTGCAAATATTTTGGGGTGAAACACATGTGCGCTGCTTGTTACTTTCATGCTTTTCATGACATATACATGCTATGTTCAATTAGTACACATATAGTACATGATTTCAATTATGCTTTGCTATGTATGTTGACTGAGCATGCTAGCGCATTGATTTCATAAACACTTTTGCTGCATATGTTTACTCAACATATGGGCACATTCATTTACATTACATTTCTGCTGCATATGTTTACTCAGCATATGGGCACATTGATTTACATGACATGCTTACATTTGGTATGACATTTGGTATGTTTAACGGGACAAAAATACATTTATTAACATTGATCATGCCGCTCGGTAGTATGTAGTGGTACCATAGGACTTGACAAATCCCGTTCCTGGCTTCCTAGGTTTGTTTGGAAGTAGGGAATGACAGAATCCGAAAACATAACTAATAAACCTTTGACTTGTTAAGGGTTTATCCGACAGTCTCAAGGCTTGAATGTATGCGATAAACATTACTGCATAGATGTTCGTAACAATAAAGCATTGGTTTTGCAAAGCATAACTTTTGATTTAAACTATGGTTTATTCAAAGACATTGTTTTGTACATGACATTTGGTTTCACATGACAATCGATTATACATGACATTATACCTATGGTTTGAGTAAATACTTTTTATTCACCATACATGACATTTGGTTATGCATTGACATTATACATATGGTTTGAGTAAATACTTTTTACTTGCCATACAAAACATTTGATTATGCAAGACATGGTTTACATTTGACATTTGGACATTGTTTACTTATAACATTTTGACATTTGGTTAACAAGACATTTTTGGTGGTTATTTAGTAAGTGATTTAAATAACGAGGCGTGTGTAATATGATAAAAGCATGGTGGATACGCCGCTGGTACTTCCTATATATAAGTGCTTTTATGATATTACATATCGTGGCATTATCTAAATCACTTCCACAAAGACAAAGACATGAGACATTTTATACAAATGGCATATTTTATACAAATACACTTTTACTTGGTTATTCACTTAACCATGCATTATTCTTTTATTATCATCTGATTTTCATATCGATTTTCATATGATTTTATAATAGAAAACGCTTTATAAGATTCATGACTACTTTTCGTTAAACACTTCTTTTAACTACAAGTCATGAATCCTTTATTAACATAACCTATGTATCTCACAGGCATTTTTATGCTCATACCTATTTTCACAAGTGTTTCAGGAGCTAACGTTTGATGACGATCGTAACACACTTAGGCGGACTTGGGCCTTAGTGACTTAAAAGAAGCAAGAACAGTTTAACTTATGTTATGTTTTCCTTTAAATTCCAAGACAATGTAAACACTTTAATAAATAAAACCAAACTTTAAATACCATGTGTTGTGAAACAATAATTCTGTTACGACACTCCCCGACGTTTCCGCCGCGGTTTGTTGTTTTACGCGGTCGGGGTGTGACTTTGAGGATTATTAAAGATGAAGATCTTAAGTCGTCTTATCATCGTCTTGAAAATGCACTCAGGTTTAAAGAAAAATCAGATATTGATGGCGAGGCACTTTATACAGAGCTTAATTTATTTTGTGAATCACTAACCAATAAATTTAGTAGTCCTATAGATGTTTTGGAGTATATGAAAGAAGACAGTTATTCCCCAGAAGCATGCATTGCATATAGAATATTGTTGACTATTCTAGTCACTGTGGCATCTGCAGAAAGAAGTTTTTCGAAGTTGAAGTTATTGAAATCTTACATACGATCTTCAATGTCCCAAGAAAGACTTACTGGGTCGGCGATGATTGCTATCGAGAACGGAGTCTTAGATGATATAAACTGTGAAGAGTTGATTCACCAATTTGCTATCAAGAATGCAAGGAGGGTTTCTTGAATCATTGTTTAGCTATTAGCTTATTAGTTTTTACGGTATGTCATTCATTCGAATACTATATTTTGTATTTTGTTAATTGCATTGTTTATCGAATGCTATATTTTTGTCAACGGTTTAAAGTTGTATGAAAAACTAGTTAAATTTTTGTATTTAGTTAAGACCTAAGGGCACGTTTTTTCGAGCTCGAACAAGGTACATGAATTCTCAGGGCCGACCCTAATGTTGTTACTGCAGTCCATTCACTTAGGGTCAGTTCAGATTGTTCATGTTGTTACTGCAGTCATGTTGTTCATGTTGTTGCTGCAGTCATGTTCTCCATGTTGTTGCTGCAATGAGTTTAGATTTTTCAGATTGATTGTCGCAACCCCCCCTATCTGTCCCGGGAACGGGCGGCCACGAGACCAGTTTTGGTGGTATCGATGTTTATCATTTTGGCAGCGGAAATTACATCATGACCGTAGTTAGGAAATATTTTATTAGAGTAAATACCACGCTTTTATAATATTAGACATATTGGGATAAAACCCAAGTTTTCATTACAAACATTTTTATAGGGAAGATCCATATTTTATTGAATAAAACATCTTCTTTTATTTAGGTAACTTTTATAGCCACTTTTCCAAGCCTTCAGTGCTGTCCAGCTGGCTTTCACATTTTGTTACCTGAAACGCGTTTAAAAACATTTTGTTACCTGAAACGCGTTTAAAAACATTTTATCAGCTTCCCTAACTGTTTGAATAATATATGGCATCGCATCTATTATTCCTTTGTGCCACTATGTGTTGGATGGCACTGTTGTCCACTTGGTTTCCATTATTGTTGTTGTTTGGGTTTTCGTTACCCGGGTTATTGTTACCCAGGTTATCGTTGTTCTGGTTTTCCGGGTTATTATCCGGATTCTCTTGATTCACTTGGTCGGCCATCTGAATTTTAAATATTTACCACATATTAATATCAGAAGATAATATCTTAATACGATCAATCACAAGACACACATTTTTGATCAAAAACGTCGAACATTGCGACTTACTCTTTTCTTATATAGTATGCATCTAATACAAATCAGAACTGAAATTTAAAATTACAATACTACTATGCATCATTAACCACAAAGTGGTCTATACTACGATTGATTTATTATTATTACTATTATAAATATATATATATTTTATACACACGTATTATATATATTATTATTATTATTATTACTACTCCCACCATCAACTTTACTGATATGGATTCATCCAGAAATCCATATGACGCTCGTCGTACTTCCAGACGAGTCGTTCTCCTACTTGCCTCATTCTCTCGCTACTTTCTAAAATTTCTTCTCCGAAAGTTCGGAGCTCTTGCACATTTTCTGTACTCATTGGGGGTGCAGGTGTTGGTACTTGATCTGGGTACTGTGGCATTGGTTCTTCCTGAGGATACAGATTCTCTAGGATTTCCCTAATGTATTCATCATTATCGTAGTAGGGATCTAGAGGGTCCAGACCTAGGTAAGCTGCTAGGTTTGGCATGGGTAGGTCTGTTAGGTGGTAGCGTTGCACATAATCCCTATGATCATCAAACCACGGATTGTAGTCTGGATCTAAGGGATTGGGTGCTGGTACCCTAGGTATCTCCTCTGGATTAAAATCATGCATTTCGACTTGATTTTCTGGGTTGTTTTCAATCTCCATTGGCTGCGTGGGAAACAAGGGTAATGGTTGAGGGGCTACTAATTGTTCCAGGTTTGGGTCGGCAGCTGTGGTTGCTAAAATATGGAAGTTTGCTAAACTCCTATTAAGCATGTCTTGGGTGTGGGCATCTGTTTCTCTCTTAGCGGCTGCTAGCACTCGTTGCTCTTGTAACTTTTTCATTCTCTTCCCACGCTCATCTGCTCCCTTACTGAACCATCCTCTCTTTTTCTGAGGGAATGGCTCTTCAGACTGAGCCTTAAACACGAATATCCCGTCTTCATTGTTAGCAGAATACCCTGAGAGGGTTGGCTGTGAAGAGGTGCCTTCGCTTCTAGGTGAGCTGGACAACTGACGATACGCGTCGGATGGTCCTTGATCACTCATACTGTAAACTAACAAATAGTCAAATAACACACAACAATAAAATACAGATATGCACGTAATTCCATAATAAATTTCCTAACAATTTGAATAATATTTTGATGTCAGCAGAATACTTCTGTGGCTGAATCAGTGGCTTAGCTCTGATACCACATCCTGTCGCAACCCCCGCCCCCTATCTGTCCCAGGAACGGGCGGCCGCGAGACCAGTTTTGGTGGTATCAATGTTTATCATTTTGGCAGCGGAAATTACATCAGGACCATAGTTAGGAAATATTTTATCAGAGTAAATACCACGCTTTTATAATATTAGACATATTGGGATAAAACCCAAGTTTTCATTACAAACATTTTTATAGGGAAGATCCCTATTTTATTGAATAAAACATCTTCTTTTATTTAGGTAACTTTTATAGCCACTTTTTCAAGCCTTCAGTGCTGTCCAGCTGGCTTCTAGTTGGCTTTCACATTTTGTTACCTGAAACGCCTTTAAAAACATTTTGTCAGTGGGAAATACTGGTGAGTAAATCCCAGTTTAATCAAGAAGAGTTTTATCAATTTTCACAGTATTGAGAGCGATTACAATGTTTACATCTACACAATTACTCATTCAGTACTTGCCACTCGACCGTATCTGTGGCTATGGTCATATCACACATTGGCTAACCCGTTGTCCAATTGTGAAGATTATCAAGTAATGTATACAAAACCCCATAATACCGGCAGTAATTGAAGAATTACAAAGACTCAATCACTGCTTAATCACATTGTAAAATATTTAAGGTTTTGTGAAACAGTTTACAAAAAGGAGATTACTCACATTGCTGTCTTAGGTTTTCTTTAAGGGTTTCCTGGTGATTATCTATAATTTACACAAATGCACACGCGTTAGTATAATAACCCTTTATATTTACATTAGCAATACCCTCCCCGAGACGGCATTCCAACGACTATGTCGGGCAAAACCACGACAGCCGTTACGGAATCCTGGATCAATCGGGCAGCGTATCTAATACGTAACCGGGGTTATAATACTTACAACGGAACAGAACTTCGTTAATTAGGGGGGGTATTATGCCCGAAAATTATGTTTCCTATTCAGAAATTCGAGAGAGAAAGAGAACATGAGCGAATTGAGACTGAAGGCCCGAGGATGCTATTTATAGGTGACCTTTCACCTTCCCTCACTGCCCGCGTAAGAGAATGGAGAGGCCTACACGGCCCGCGTAGTAGACTGGGTAGGCCCTAGCCTGGCCCAGTCATCGCACTAGCTTCGCCACGATGATGACACGTGGCAGCACCGGGTGTCGCCTGATCTCGTAGCTGTCGCGGCCCGCGTAGGTGGTAGCCAAAGGCTACGCGCCCCGCGAGAGACCATAAATTCTGGTTTTTAATTAATTTTTATAAAAATAAAGGTATTCGGGGCCCGTTTACGTATACGGGGTGTATTTTAGGGCATATTGGAATATTTTAAAATATATTAGGGTCTCGAAAATATTTTGGAGGGTTGTTATATTGATCATGTTGTTGTTGTTGTTGTTCTTGCACACATTTGTTGTTCATGTTGTCGTTGCACACATTTGTTGTTGTTGATTTGTTGGGGTGATTGGTAATTAGATTTGGATACCAATTGAATATGGAGGGGAATTAACAAATTTTACAGCAGGGACCGAAATGGTCATGAAAGTTTTGAGGGTAATTTAGCCTTTTCACAATATTTAAGGAGGGTAGTTTAGTCTTTTCACAATATTTAAAACGGGAAAATATAAGGAGGGATGTTATTGAACGTAATCGACAACCATAGGGACTTGATTGTAGCGTTTTTCAAATGAGGGCTTGTCCTGCATTTGGTGTAAACCTCAGGGACATAAATTGACATTTACTCTTTATATTTTTAAGGCTGGGTCTTTTAAAGTTCCCTGCTCATGTATTATTTTCTTACAAACAACTAGAAATGTCTTTGTTTCAAGCTCGTCTAGTAATCTTTTAAGGTGCTTTCAAATATTTTGTCGGTACAAGGAGTTGGACAAACCGAATAATTCTTTAAAGACATCAGAAAGTTCAAATTGTAGAGATTACAAGTCTACAAGTTAAGTCAATGTATGCATGGTCAAATATATTATAGCAATTCTATTTGGTAAATTATATCACTCAATATTAATGTAGCATGATTTATTACCAGAGCAACAATAGTTATTAGATTTTAAGGTTTAGTTCACTTTTTAGAATGATTTGCTACTAGACCTGTTTGATTATATATTAAAGGTCATTCTTTTTGGTTTAGAACTATAGCAATCAACACATAAGCCTTTAGCAAAATGCACAATTTAGCTAGTTTTAAACTTTTCAATTATTCATAGTTATAAATTATGAACTTCTACAATTTGCATAGTGATCTCCCCGACCTTTCTTGAATTGCAACCGACCTAAAGACCCAAAAATAAACTAGATAGCTAGAGTAAAGTAGGGTACCGAACCAGAGGAGTATGGTGGAAAGTGTCTGTTGATTAAGTATTAAAGATCTACTTGCAAAAATGTAAAATAAGGTTTTTGAGTGTTTTAAACTAAATTAAGACCTACTAAAAAGAGTTTGTAACAATAAGAGGGAAGATGGTTCCTTCGAATATTAGATTCACAATGGATTTCAATTATTTGTTTAATTGCAACAATCACATAGACATGATCATGTAACTCCATTAATAGGTTGCAATTATTCAAAGACTAAGTACTTCGATTGCAAAACAACAGAAGGTTATCATATGAACATCAATTGAAATTACCAACCCCAATCCCTATCAAATATATCCTAATTACTAGAACTCTTGGGAATTGAATGAATTAGAACTAAGGTTTAAAGAAAAATCAATCGTTTACAACCAATCAATCAAGTCAAACGGTAAAAAAGTATCGAATGCTTAGAATACCAAGTTTACAAACAATAAAAACACATAAAATATGTCCACTTACAAGAATCCTCCACCCGGAGGAAACCACAAACGAAGTAGCCGCTCATGTTGGTGATTCGGTCTTCAAACGCTTGGATTGTGGTTTATTGCATCTTCAATATCTTTGATTCGGTGAAAAACTATGATAGAAGAGGTGAAACGTCGCCCAAAAATGCTCCCTAGGTCACACAAATTCGTCCCAAAGCTAGATGGCTGATTAGGGTTTTAAAAATAACCTTTAATACCCTTGAAAAGTCAACACACGAATTCCCAAGCGGACCTCGCCATAGCTTACGACAGATGGCCGTAAGTTACAGTGCACACGTTCTGATATCTTTGAGATTATATGGACTAGCCGTAAGTTACGACACCTCAGCCATAGGTTACGACGGCCTTTATACCTTCCATTTCCTTCACAATTTCAACTTTCACAAAATGACCAGTAGACCCCCAAACTTCTTTCCTCCATGTTTTCCATGCTTCAAAGCTAACTTCAAATCCAAAACAAGTCCCGAACAATGTCTTTTGCTTTGCTTATCATCTTCGGGTGTTCCACTTAATCTCCAAGCACTTTAACTCCATCAATTTAAGCGATTAATCTGCAAAACCACAATTTCTCGTAGTTATCACATTCAAACAACATAATCACCTAAAACGCAATAAAACCCATAAGATAAACACATTAATGCTCGGGTTTTTCCCTCTCCATCACTATATCTATACTCTAAATTTTCATAACCTTTTGTTTGTTTATAATTTTTTTCTGTCGAAATCAATTTAGAACACTACTAGAATAATGGGCAATAGCCACCAAAATTTGCTACCAAAATAAACGGTAGCAAATTTGGCTTACCTATTTTCAACCTGATTTAAATAAGCTTATAATTTGGTAGCAAAATGGTGTCAAAATAGGTAATAAATTGAATTTTTAATTTTCTTTTAAGTCAAAATAGGTAACAAAATACGGTCCACTCGTTCTCATTCATCAGTAACAATGCGTATCTAGGGTTCATGCGCTCAAACCACAACATGAATCACAATCACAAATCACTCGCTCAAACCACAGCACGAACAAAGATCAAATCGGAAATCAACTCCGCCGCTCAATTCCGCCGCTCGACCGTCGTTCGAATCCTTTCAACTCTAGCCTATTCATATCCAGTGAGCTTCAGGTAATTCAAAACCTCCATTATCACTGTTCAATTGACCTAATTACGCTTCAAATTTCGTTCAATCAGAGCTCTGTTTGTAGACGATGATATAATTTGTTCCGGTAGTTCATCTCGCACATGTTTATTGCTTCAATTGATTAACCGGTTTGTTCATTTCGTTTATTATCATTTCTAGCACTAGAAATACATATTCGCTGACTGTTTATGATTCTATCTTCTCGAATTCGTTGATTATTAAGCTTATTTTGTTTAGATAAACTAGTGAACATGCAACTTGATGGATTGGATTGATGATAATCTTATTTTGATATTGTTATAGTTCTTGTAAAGTGTGATTAGTTGGTTGAATTAGCTTATGGATGGAATAGATGATTTGGATTTCCGGTTTGTCGAATTCGTATAGGTACAGCTGATTTCGAATAGATGATTAGTTGATTGATTGAATTGGAAGATAAGGTTTGATGAATTGAGCTGAATCTGATAGTTAGGGTTTTAGCGATTTGTGGATTATTAGTGATCTCTATAAATGATACTTGATGATCATGTAATTAGTAACTACATGCTTTATTTTATAGCTTACAAGATGATCTTATCATGACTTTCATTTGATGTTTGTCACATGGTGAACATAGGCTTTAAGCTCTGATTATCTGATGTTGAAAACTAGTGTTCAACTCAGCAAACAACATTTTTATTTGCCTGTAGGATGGATTTCATAGGCCACACTCCTTAGTTGATGATGATTTGCGCCTTCTATGTGCGCACGTGTAAGGACTCTTTTTGGTGTTTTGCTGTTAATCGCTGTCAAATACTGAAAAGTACTAGCCCTCACAATGCGCGGTGCTTCTAGGTAGTTTACATCACTAGGCGTAAACAAGTGCACGACCGAGAGAAGAAAAAACACAAATACACAATAATACCAATTGTTTTTAAATCTGGATTTTGTATTCATTTTTTAATATTTTTATGAAGTTTGTTTAATTTGATTACAATTTTCTCTATCCTTGACGGTCTTTAAGAAAATATTTATATTGAATTGGACTATTATAGTTTTAGCATTTAGTTTTATTTATTGAGATTTTTAGGATTGTGAGTACGTTTTTTCTGTTTTAATATAATTAGTATGTTTGATATTTTACATTTTTATGTGAGATAATGATGAAGCTAAATATATTCATATTCCAACACTTGGACTGAGAGATTTGTTCTCAACAGATGTACACAGTGCTTCTGAATCTTTTTAATCAGTAAATTTGAAATAATTACTTTATTTTTGGGACATAAAGTTATGGACTAGACATGGCAAACGGTTCCGGTCGGGTCATGGGTCAAAACGGATTCGGATCAATATGGGTCATTTTGGTTCGGCTTGAAACGACTCTGGGTAGGTACGGGTTTGGGTCAGAACGGGCCGGGTCAGAACAGGTTTCGGGTTGGGCCGGGTCGGGTCTTCTCTTGTGATGTTCTTCTTGCTCTAGGTTAACAGAGGTTGTGTAGGTCAGAGAAGAGCCAGAAGAAGAGCCTAGTTAGCATATTAAGGGTACTATTATATTTTCTGTTATAAAGTTAACTTTTTAGTTGTAATTATTCTATATTCTTTTTCATATATATAACCTTAACTGCTAACTGTTTTTAGATGATGATTGTTGGATTATTAGTTTTGCAGGTGTTATGGAGATATCACTTCGGAAAGCGCTTCTAAAATATATATCTAGTTTCTTCAATCTGCAGTGTCATGAAAACAAAACTTCAGAACTCGTTCAAAAGTACTACCAAAAGATTGAAGAAATACTGAAGTTAATTAAGCCAGTACTCGAGTCTGTTATTCTTCCAGAAGTCGCTTCTGATGAATCTCTTCAGAAAGAACTTGCAGGCTTGAGTCAGTCTGTTGATGAACTCAGGGAGCTTCTAGAAGATTCCTATCCATTGATGAGTAAAGTTTACTTTGTATGTCTTTCTCATCAAAACTTCCTTGTCTCACGCACGCACGCACGCACAAGATTGTGGACCTGTCCGATGCAAGAATAACAGACTCGAGTACTGGCTTAATTAACTTCAGTATTTCTTCAATCTTTTGGTTGTACTTTATAACAGAAAATATAATAGTACCTTTAATATGCTAACTAGGCTCTTCTTCTGGCTCTTCTCTGACCTACACAACCTCTGTCAACCTAGAGCAAGAAGAACATCACAAGCGAAGCCCAAAAGTTAATAACATTTATGAATTTATTATTGGATATTAAAAATGTTTCCAGATGGATATCCAACTATGTGAGATGCCATTGTCCTGTTCCACCACAAGTTAACTAATTTAGGGAAACAAGAAAGACTACCACATGTTAACATCAAGCTACATACTAAATCATCATCATCATTGAATAGTAAAGTAATATAAATAGAAACTGATCCTAATATAACCATGCTATAGTGACGAGCACCTAATACATGATTACTTTCTTTAAATATCTCTTTTATTTGTAGATATCATGGCACGTACTATGGGTGGTCGTCAAAGTAGTTCTCAAGTTGGTGGTCAGGGTGTTGAGCGAGGTGGTGACCAAGCTTGTGAACTGTCACGGCCCCCTACCCGGTTTGACCCGTTTCAGGAGCCGAGGGACAGAAAATCCCGTGGTATTTATTTAACAGCGGAAGTTTCTTCAGGATCTTTTTAAAACTGCAATTTCCCGATTATTTTATTTCATAATTCGGGTTAAAAACCCAGTAATTTTACAACCACATGATTTCACTGAGAAATCCTTATTTACAAAACATGTTTCTTTATTTTTATTTTGAGCCACTTCCTCAAGCTTGTAGTGCTTCGCGGCACTTTTCCTGAATCACGACAGATTACCTGAAACATGTTTGAAAAATGTTTTGTCAGCGGGAAATACTGGTGAATCATTCTTTTTAATAAAAAGATCCGTTTGTTATAATTTACAGTATTAAGGGTGATTACATTGTTTCCATATATCAACCAACTACCCACAGTATTTGTCACTCGACCGGATCTGTGACTATGGTCATATCACCATTGGCCACCCGTTTGTCCAATGGCAAAGATTATCAAGTAATGTATACAAAACCCCACATACTGGCTGTAATTTGGTGATTACAAAGACTTAATCCCTGTAATTATAACTTTGAAAATAACATGCTTTTCTAAACAAATTTGATAAAAAGAGAATGACTCACATTGCAGATTTAATTGAACAGAGCTTAGCCTACTGATTAGCCTTTTAACCTAATTTAATAACATGCACACAACTTGGTTAGTAACTTAATACAGCATTTACGATAACTCACGAGATTAAACCCTCACATCGAATGACAAAGTGCGATACTTAAACATCCATCGAATTAACGACGAATGACAAAGCATAAACCCTAATGTGGGCAGCACTTAAACATCCATTGGATAGTTTAATCGATCGGACATTGAATCGTAGCAGCGATCGAGTTATTACCATGTTATTGCGGCAGCACTTCGTGAATCGTGTGTGTGTTTTGGACTGTTTCTACAATATCTCAGCGTATATTTTGAGTTTTAACGTCGTTCAAGTGTCAGAATTCAAGTCCCAAACACCCCTATTTATACATAAAATTTGACCCCCTCGCGTGACGCGAGGGTTACCCCTGTGGGCGTCGCGTGGCGCGAGGGGTCCCTATCTATCATAGGGTAGCCACGTCCCTAACTAGCTTGGCTGACTTGACGGATTCTTAAAATTCGATTTTGACAGCTAATTTTGTGGATAATCGTAACTAGGGAAAAGCCCCCCCCCCCCCCCTGAGTTTTAGGGGCCCTGATCCTGATTATTCTGAAAATTTTAGGGTTTGTACAGAATCACTTGGGTGTCTCAATTAGGGTTTCCTTTTGGACAAAATAATATAATAAATAGGATTTTTAATAAGAGTTGTTACATTCTCCCCACCTTAATAAAATCTCGTCCTCGAGATTTATTGGAATAATAGAGGATACTTTTGCTTCATTTATGATTCCAGCTCCCAAGTATATTCAGGTCCTCTCTTTGAATCCCACTTGACTTTGACCAGTACTAGTCCCTTGTGTTTGAGAAATTTGATCTTTCGGTCTTCTATTTGGATTGGTTTCTCAACAAATTTTAGCTTTTCTTTTACCTCTATATCTTGAAGAGGTATTACCAGGGATTCATCTGATAGACATTTCTTGAGGTTGGATATATGAAATACATCATGTACTCCAGCTAACTCTTCTGGTAGTTGTAAACGATAAGCAACTGGTCCTATACGTTGGATCACTGGAAATGGTCCTACGTATCTTGGACTTAGCTTTCCTTTCTTACCGAATCGAACTACTCCTTTCCAAGGTGAAACTTTCAAAAGTACTTTATATCCGATTTGAAATTCCATTGGCTTCCGTCTATTGTCTGCATAACTCTTTTGGCGATCTCGAGCCGTCTTTAATCTTTCCTTGATTTGGTTAATCTTGTCGGTCGTCTCTTGTACAATTTCAAGACCTGACAATTGACTTTCTCCTATTTCTGCCCAACAAACTGGAGTTCTGCACTTTCGTTCATATAATGCTTCAAATGGGGTAGTTTCGATGCTTGAATGATAACTATTGTTATAGGAGAATTCAATCAAAGGTAAGTGGTCGTCCCAATTTCCACCAAAATCTATCACACATGCTCTGAGCATGTCTTCTAGAGTTTGTATCGTCCTTTCACTTTGCCCGTCTGTTTGTGGATGATATGCAGTACTCAGATTTAGTCGAGTTCCCATTGCTTCTTGGAAACTTGTCCAAAAAATGAGAAGTGAAACGACTATCTTTATCTGATACAAAGGAGAGTGGAACTCCATGTAAAGATACGACTTCATCTACATACAACTTTGCCAATCTTTCCATGCTAAAGGTTTCTTTCATAGGTAGAAAGTGAGCTGATTTGGTTAATCGATCCACAATTACCCAAATCACATCATTACCTTTTTTGGTTTTGGGTAACTTAGTAACGAAATCCATTGTTATGAGTTCCCATTTCCTTTTTCATTCCTATCCACCAAAAGTTATTTCTCAAATCTTGGTACCATTTATTGTTTCCAGGGTGCATGGTATATTTGGATTTATGGGCTTCTTCTAAAATCTTATGTCTTAATTCTCCTTGCTTAGGTACCCAAATTCTGCTTTTATGGAATCTCCAAATTCCATCAGCTCCTTGCTCTAATTCTTTTATTCTTCCCTTCATTCCTTCAGCATCATCCTTGATTGCTGTAGTTTGAACATTCTTCAACTGTTCCATTAAATCTAATTGTAGATTTAATCTGAGAGCACGAACTCGTTTTTGCTTTTCATGATATTTACGACTTAAGGCATCTGCAACTACATTTGCCTTTCCTTCGTGATACTGAATATCACAGTCGTAATCACTTAGGATTTCCATCCATCTCCTTTGTCTCATGTTCAATTCTTTTTGCCCAAATATGTATCTTAAGCTCTTATGATCTGTATAGATAGTAAATTTACTTCCGTACAGATAATGTCTCCAAATCTTAAGGGCAAAAATTACGGCTCCTAATTCTAAATCATGAGTCGTATAGTTCTCCTCTTGCTTTTTCAATTGCCTTGAAGCATACGCAATTACCTTCTTGCGTTGCATTAGCACACATCCAAATCCTAGTTTTGAAGCATCACAATATACTTCAAAATCTTCAGTTCCTTCTGGTAAGGCTAAGATTGGAGCTTCGGTTAATTTCTGTTTCAAGATCCTAAAGGCTTCTTCTTGCTTAGTTCCCCATTCAAACTTAACTGCTTTACAGATTAGCTTAGGTAATGGTACAGCTATCTTGGAAAAATCCTTAATAAACCGTCTATAATATCCAGCTAAGCCTATAAAACTTCTAATTTCCATTGCGGATTGCGGAACCTTCCATTTGGTAATTGCTTCTATCTTAGCAGGATCTACATGAATACCTTCATGATTCACCATGTGTCCTAGGAATTGCACTTCTTGTAGCCAAAATTCACACTTCGAGAATTTGGCGTAAAGCTTTTCTTTTCTTAACAAAGTTAAGAGTGCATGCAAGTGCTGACAATGTTCTTCTTGATTTTTGGAATAAATAAGTATATCGTCGATGAAGACAATTACAAATTTATCCAAGTACGGTTTACAAATCCTATTCATCATGTCCATGAATGCTGCAGGTGCATTCGTTAATCCGAAGGGCATGACTGTAAACTCATAATGACCAAACCTAGTTCGGAAAGCAGTTTTAGGTATGTCTTCTTCTTGTACCTTCAATTGATGATATCCGGAGCGTAAATCTATCTTAGAAAAATATCTAGCCCCTTGAAGTTGATCGAATAAATCATCAATCCTAGGTAATGGGTATCGATTCTTAATTGTAACCTTATTCAATTCTCTATAATCGATACACATTCTCATGGACCCATCCTTCTTTTTCACAAACAACACTGGTGCTCCCCACGGGGATGAACTAGGTTGTATGAATCCTTTACTTAGTAATTCATCTAATTGCTTTTTCAGTTCTAACATTTCTGTGGGTGCTAACCGATAAGGGGCCTTAGCTATCGGTATAGTTCCTGGAATTAGATTAATTCTAAATTCTACTTCCCTATCTGGTGGTAATCCTGGTAATTCTTCTGGAAATACATCTGGGTATTCTGAGACTACAGGAATTTCCTTAAGTTCTTTACCCTTAGTACTAATGATTACTGAAATCATATATACTATTCCTTGTTTTCGTTCATAACTAGCAACTTTCATTACTGATATGAACTTCATGGGCTTACGTGGTTTGTCTCCTGTAATCATAATTACTTCTCCGGTGGGTGCTTGAATTTCTATGGAATTCTGATCACAAAGAATTCGAGCATGGTTGGCTACTAACCAATCAATTCCTAACACAACATCAAATTCGGCTAATTTCATAGGTAGTAGGTTTGCAAAGAATTTATGACCTGAGAGTTCTATATTTCCCTTTTTCAAAACTTTATTTATGCTAACAAAATTTCCGTCTGCCGTTTCGACTGTAAAAATCTGCCTAAGGTTGGTTAAGGGTAAGTTAAGAGCTTGGCAGAATGAAGTATTGATAAAACTTTGGTTTGCACCGGAGTCAAATAATACTTTTGCATACACGTTGTGAACTAGGAACGTACCAGCTATCACATCTGGAATGAGTTCGGCCTCCTGAGTTGTTAACTGAAAGGCTCGAACATTCTTCTTGGTAGCTCCGTCGGCTGTCTTGGCTTTGTTGTCTGCTGGTTTGACCAATTTAGGACATTCTGTTTTGAAATGCCCAGCTTCTCCACAGTTATAGCAGATCCTGGTTTTCCTTCTGCAGTCTTCTTCACGATGTCCTATGGCTTTGCAAAAGTTGCAAGTCACATTACATCTTCCATAATGTTTCTTTCGGCAATTCTTGCAGAATGGCAAGTTTGAAGATTGCCCTGTTCCTCTTCTTTTGAGGCTGTTATTATTACCCGTACGAAATCCTTGGGTAATTTTCTGAGCCAGTTCATTTTTCCTGTTATCATCTCTTGTGCGCACCTGTTCATCAGTTAGGGTGTTGGCTAATTCCACTGCATCGTCAATAGTGCGAGGTCTCGCAGCTTTAATGATATTGCGGATTTCACCAATCAATCCCCAAATATAGCGAGAAATGATTACCGGTTCTGGCGAAGCCAGTGTTGGTACCACTCTAGCATATTCAAAGAATGTCGAAGTATAACCGCGACAATCTACACCCATCATTCGATGATTTAGGAACTTATTTGCCATTTGATCTTTTCATATTCGGGACAGAATTTGCTTTCTACCAGACTCTTAAATTCTTCCCAGTTCATGGCATAAGCCATCATCCTTCCTTTTGCTTGTAACACCGTATTCCACCATTCTAGCGCCCCTTCTTTAAAAAGATTTGACGCGTACATGACCTGATCATCCTTGGCACATTTACTTATTGTAATCACTGCCTCGGTTTTCTCTAACCAACGCAGTACCACGGTTGCTCCTTCATTGCCTGCAAACTCAGATGGTTTACAAGCAAGAAATTCTTTATAAGTGCAACCAAGTGTTGCAGCTTTCATTTTCTTAGGGAGCGAAGCCTGCCGTGGATTATTATCGTGATTAGTATGATTACCGCCTCCATTTACGCTATTACTGAAGTTATCTTCAGAAATATGTTTGCTAGTAATGATTTGTTGAGGTTCGATTGGATTTCTAACAGCAGCAACTATTGCTGGAATAGCGTTGGCTATCCCTTGAGCAACGATATTTTCTATATCTTGCCTATTTAGAAATTGATCCTCCGGGTGTTGCTCAGATTGATTAACCTCATTAACTGGTTCGTTATTAGCGTTTTCCATCTGATAATATATATAATTTATTAGTATCGATTAAATAACAATTATACACAAAACAATCATACAAATTTCAAATACACACATATAGCCAAAACTATCGATTTCTCGATTTCCATTTTTATATTTAATAGTATGCATCAATACACACCATTATCTTACAAAGTTTTATTTTAGGTTATTTCACAAGATTATATTATTATTGCTATTATACAACTATAGTCTCATAAACCCCTTATCCCTCGTCAGTTGATATTTTAGTAACGACGTTCCCTCTCATCGTACTTCCAGGAGTTCTGTTCTCCTACTTCCCTGATCCTATTTCCTGCATCCATTAACTCTTCGCCAAAGTGGCGGAGTTCAGCTAAATTCTCATTGCTCATAGGAGGATTAGGTATAGGTTCTGGGTCAAATTGAGGAAGAAAGGAATAAGGACTGTTGAGCAGGTTTTGGAACTGCCAATCATTCGTCCACCACTCGTCCATTCCTAGAGGTTGGGTGTGAATTATAGGTTCTGGGATTGCTGGTTCCAAATTCATTGGAAGTTGGGTTTCAATAGGATGAGTAAAAACATTTTTATTGACAGGCTTAATAGTATCACAGCTTGCCAATATAAAATCTAGCTCTTCCTGCAATGTCATTTCCTGGTTTTGTTTAGAGCTTTCTCCAATTTATATCGGGGTTTGTTTAGAACCTCCTCCAATCTCCATTTCTATTTGCTTAGAATATTCTTCAAACTGTATTCCCATCTGCCTAGACTCTTCCCCGACTTCAATCCCCTTCCCTTTGTCTAAGGGATTTTCTATTTTTGGAATCTTTCTAGTGGCGGGTTTCCTCCTACGCACACGCCTCCATCCTACGAATCTTCTCCTTTTCTTGGGCTTGGGTTTCTCCGGAGGTGGAGCATTGTTACACCCTAAATCGTACATGACAAAAGTCGCAGCGGAAAAACACGAACCATAAAATTTCTTTCTTTATAAATACCTCAACTTATTTAAACTTTAACTTTAACATAGCTCTTATTCATAAATCCGTCATCCTCTTATTTACCAATTAGAAACATAGCTTATGATTGTTACACTTTACATTCAACGTTCCCGTACAATCTATCTCGTGACCCGATCTTCGATCTCTAATCCTTGTTATAATCGCCCGTTATCCACACAACCTGCGTTCACCACATACATTAGAAACATCAGCACACGTTATATAAACCAGCTCATTCATGTACACTTCCCATTTCGTTCTTTAACAAGCTTTAAGCATCTCATCTGCGTATCCATTTCCTGATAAGGCTTCAATAATGTACCTGCATACTTTTCATTCTCAACGTACACCATTATTAACGTTAACCCTCAACGTGTCTAAATCATGCTTACATACGTACGTACATTAAGCTTACATCTTTACATTCATGCATACACTCATATATACGCTTATACATACATACATACACATCTACGTACAAACATAACTTTCCTACAACTTTACATACGTGCATACACTCCTACATGCCTTCATACGTACTTACATACGCAACTACATACGTACATACCTTTCCTACATCATCACATACATGCATACACTCGTATATACGCTTATACATACATACATACACATCTACGTACAAACATAACTTTCCTACAACTTTACATACGTGCATACACTCCTACATGCCTTCATACGTACTTACATACGCAACTACATACGTACATACCTTTCCTACATCATCACATACATGCATACACTCATATATACGCTTATACATACATACATACACATCTACGTACAAACATAACTTTCCTACAACTTTATATACGTGCATACACTCCTACATGCCTTCATACGTACTTACATAAGTTCTATGTACGTATACCGATACATACAACATACATACTTGCTTGGTCTACAAACGTGCATCCCTATATGCTCATAAGAAACTTTACGAGTCATCGGGTCGAAAACCGGAGCACCAGGACACGTTACGGGTCAACCGGAAACACCAGACGCGAAAAATAAAAGCTTACAAACAAGTGCCCGTCGGGGCCATTAACCCGTAACCAGTGTGTTAACCCGTCGGAGGAAAATGACCAAACCAGTGCCCGTCGGCGACGGGGTGGGAGCCCGTCGGCGACGCCCTCTCTAAAACACATTTTCCTGCAGATCCATTTCGTCGTCCGTACGCACTAAAACGCGCGTAACTTTCGAACCGTTTACCCGTTTAACCTCCCGTTTCTTCCTACATGCTTGTAAATTCACATTCTATCATACGAACTTAAAATCCCACATCCGGATTAAGGAAATTCTTAACTTGCATGCATTCGGCTTATTATTATATTCTAATTATTTGACCCGTTCATGCATTTATCAACATAATCTGTTTATTAGACCTCAATCTCATATAAACTTAATAATTTCATTGATGCCTATCATAAAAGATTAAATTCTCGGATGCCTTGCATCCTCTTAACCCACTTTCGCTTAAAAGCTCAATTTTTGACCCGTTATGGGTATTTGTGCATTAAATGGTCTATGACATAACAAGACCATACTCTACGCTTTCACACATGACCAACACATTACCCTAATCGGTTCACTTGTTTCCATTAGACATTTAAGGTCGTTTGCCCGATATACCTGTCAAGGGCATTTTTGTCAATTTCGCTTTATCCTTAACAACAAGGGGATTCCTTACAAAAGTAACGAATCCTCCTTTTTGGCTAAAATTCTTAATCACGCATACCTTGCTCGGATAAAAACTAAGATCCGATTAATACTCATTAACATCATACAATTCATTCCTAATTGACCTCAATTATCACATTTAGTTAAAATGCATATAATTTTACATAAACAACTAAGAAGTGATTACATAATCACTTACATCATGCATCCGTGTTCCCATTCGTTCCTCGCCACTTCTTGACCCGTTAGTCTTCCGTGCTTGATTCCGTCTCGACATGATTCCTATACTTCCATGTCATCGAAATCACGCTATCATTAGCATACTCATTTGTACATGATAACAATCGTATCAATCCCATATTTCACACTTAACTTTCATTAATCATTTCTAACAAACATAACTTATATAATCATGTCCGTATACGTTTAACTCATGTAACTCATCATGTCATTACATTTAACACGGATTGCTATTACATGTACCATACGACTTCTCATCAACTTACATTTACGACAAAGAGTCAAATCATGTTTCTTATACTTAGTTGACTTTTAAAAGTCAACTATCAACCATACATAACTATCGACTTATCAACATATTACCGTAACATCATAATCGACTATACGGACGACACTATATACATTTTATCATTCACTTGATGTACGTACTACCTTTTAAGCATAACGTACAACTTATTCATACACAATCTTCTAAATTCATACATAGTTCATCAAATGCTTCTACAATCCAACATGGGGTATTTAAATTAAACATCAAACATGTTATCATCACATTTTACTCACTTCATCTAACAACAATTCATCATTTCTTATCCCATATCTTTAATCATTCACACACGTGTATGATTCCAAACATTATTAACATAAGTGAATCATCAATTTACATTACATCATCTAAACCCCACTTCATAATTACTTGTTAATCACTTACAAGTGATCTAATCTTAAGTTCTTCATAATTCATCATATTTTCGATATATGTACTACCTTGTAAGCATAGTGTACAACTAGTTCATGCATATCATTCTAATCTCATACACAATTCATCATTTTCTTCCTCCTAATCAACATGATTCATACATGCATAAACATCAAACATACTAGTATCACATTTCTTTCAATTCTTCTAACAAGAATACATCATACAACTCAAAATACATCAATATTAGGCAAGAACTTAGACATAGATAATTTACCCATGTCACCATCTTCACCATAACAAACGGGTTTCACCCTTAAACATCAAATTACCCCAATTCATGCATAATCCATGTTCCAAATGATGAATCTAACACATACTCATGCTCAATTTCATACAAATTCGTGATTTACAACATAACCCATTTCGTGCATCATCACCAATCTAGAATCTAAGACATACCTTACGATCCCCTTGTGAAGGTGATCATTAATCCGTGTTTGGTTATGAATTTAAGCATCATTTAGCCTTCCAATTGGATGATCTTTCATGTTTAGGGTTTGAGACTCCATGGGAGTCTCCTGATCGATCTAGAACACACACGAAAGTGTGTTTGTGTGTGTATTATTTTCTTTTAATAACTCATCTTTCATCCTATACCATCTAGCCCCTCATGTTTACCATTTAACATAATTGGCACACTTTCATTCTTTACTTGTTTCTACCATATTTTTAACTAGGATAATTAACCTAGCTATTTATTTCTCAAAGTACCATATTAGAACATGTAACGAATATAGACATTCGGGTTTTGGGGTGTTACAAGCATTGAATTCCATAGGTTCTTCTATGACGGGTATATACCTATTGAAATCTCTGGAAACCTCTATTTTTACCGGATAGAGATTTAAATTCTGAAGGGCGTCAGACAAGTCACTCATGCTGTTTAGTATACATGCAAAATACACACAAATACTAAATTAAAAATTTTATAACAAAATTTCGTAGATAACTTTTAAATATTGTTTCATACTGGGTAACTGAAAATTAAAACACACTAGGGTTTATTGTAAACTTATTTATTTACTGGATAAGATTTCTGGCTTGTAAATAATAAGGTTGCTAAAACTTAAGTTAAAATATTTAAAGATTTGCATTTACTGCTACAGTGGCTAGCATATAAAGATCTGCCCATTTTTCATCTAACTTGTCTTCCCAAGGTGATTTACTGGTTAATTCCTAGGTTTCCTGTTTAATCTTCTTTTCTCGGAATTTCTTTATTTTCTCCTGACTTTTCTTAAAAATCAAACTTCTTTTATTAGGAGAAAGTGGTTCCTCATATTGTGCCTTTCGCACAAATATTCCTTCTTCAGGAATTACAGAGTGATTTGAGGATTTGGTTTGGGATGAACTTCCCTTCTCGTTTGATGACCTATCTAATTTAAGATAGATGTTTGACAGCTTTTGCTTACCCACACTGTACACAAATATTCAAATAAGAAAACACCTAATCACAAAAAAATGACAAGTAGAAAAATTAAGTATTTTCTAAATACTTAATTGACTTAAATCAGTGGCTCTGATACCACCTTTTTCTGTCACGGCCCCCGACCCGGTTTGACCCGTTTCAGGAGCCGCGGGACAGAAAATCCCGTGGTATTTATTTAACAGCGGAAGTTTCTTCAGGATCTTTTTAAAACTGCAATTCCCGATTATTTTATTTCACAATTCGGGATAAACCCCCGGTAATTTTACAACCACATGATTTCACTGAGAAATCCTTATTTTACAAAACATGTTTCCTTATTTTTATTTTGAGCCACTTCCTCAAGCTTGTAGTGCTTCGCGGCACTTTTCCTGAATCACAACAGATTACCTGAAACATGTTTGAAAAAAGTTTTGTCAGCGGGAAATACTGGTGAATCATTCTTTTTTACTAAAAAGACCCGTTTGTTATAATTTACAGTATTAAGGGTGATTACATTGTTTCCATATATCAACCAACTACCCACAGTATTTGTCACTCGACCGGATCTGTGACTATGGTCATATCACCATTGGCCACCCGTTTGTCCAATGGCAAAGATTATCAAGTAATGTATACAAAACCCCACATACTGGCTGTAATTTGGTGATTACAAAGACTTAATCCCTGTAATTATAACTTTGAAAATAACATGCTTTTGTAAACAAATTTGATAAAAAGAGAATGACTCACATTGCAGATTTAATTGAACAGAGCTTAGCCTACTGATTAGCCTTTTAACCTAATTTAATAACATGCACACAACTTGGTTAGTAACTTAATACAACATTTACGATAACTCACGAGATTAAACCCTCACATCGAATGACAAAGTGCGATACTTAAACATCCATCGAATTAATGACAAATGACAAAGCATAAACCCTAATGTGGGAAACACTTAAACATCCATTGGATAGTTTAATCGATAGGACATTGAATCGTAGCAGCGATCGAGTTATTACCCTGTTATTGCGGCAGCACTTCATGAATCGTGTGTGTGTTTTGGACTGTTTCTACAATATCTCAGCGTATATTTTGAGTTTTAACGTCGTTCAAGTGTCAGAATTCAAGTCCCAAACACCCCTATTTATACATAAAATTTGACCCCTCGCGTGACGCGAGGGGTACAACTGTGGGCGTCGCGTGGCGCGAGGGATCCCTATCTATCATAGGGTAGCCACGTCCCTAACTAGCTTGGCTGACTTGACGGATTCTTAAAATTCGATTTTGACAGCTAATTTTGTGGATAATCGTAACTAGGGAAAAGCCCCCCCTGAGTTTTAGGGGCCCTGATCCTGATTCTGATTATTCTGAAAATTTTAGGGTTTGTACAGAATCACTTGGGTGTCTCAATTAGGGTTTCCTTTTGGACAAAATAATATAATAAATAGGATTTTTAATGAGAGTTGTTACATGAACGAGGTGTTGGGGGAGGTAGTAGTCAATCTAGTCGTCTAGCTGGAGATCGAGGTGTTAGGCGAGGTGGTGGTCAAGCTGATGAACGAGGTGTTGGGCGAGGAGGTGGTCAAGCTGGTGAACGAGGTGATGGGGGAGGTAGTAGTCAATCCAGTCGTCTAGCTGGAGATCGAGGTGTTAGGCGAGGTGGTGGGCGAGGTGGTGGTCAAGCTGATGAACGAGGTGGTGGGCGATGTGGTGGTCAAGCTGGTGAACGAGGTATTAGGAGAGGTAGTAGTCTAGTTAGTAGTCAAGGGAGTGGTTTAGCTGGCTATCGAGGTAGTGGTCAAGCGGGTGATCAAGTTGTTGGACGAGGTGGTAGTCAAGCATGTGATGATGATGAGTCATCCCATTGAGGGTGGCGATTATGATGATGATGATGATGATGATGATGATGATGATGATGATGATGATGATGAGTCTACGTTTCCTGTTGCGTCTCGCAGACGAGGATGCGCTTCCCAAGTCCAAGTACCCGAACCAATCAACCGCGAGTGGATTTATATTAAAAATGGGGAGTAAGTCATATATATCAATATTGTTTATTTATGTACATTTTAAAGTGTTACTGATGTGGTTTTGTTTCATTGCTTTCATTTTGTAGATTTAGCAATCAAGGGACGTCTACTCGGATTATTGGAAGTAGCTTAAGGGCTTTGTGGTCTGGTCCATGGGACAGTTGGAGAGATGTTCCTAATGAGCACAAGACGTGGATGTTTGAGCGATTCCAGGTGTGTGTACTTACGCATTTTTTTGTTTTTGTTTTAGAATTTTAGTCAAAACTAGACCATGAACAACCCTACTAAGAGTTACAAACAAACCTCTGGTGCAGAAACGATAACAACAAAAAACAATAACTTGACTATTAAAAAAAGATTATAAATCATTAAAATTTACAAAATATTTGATAACGGTTTGATTTCGATCGTTGACCTCAAGATGCAAGGGGTGAGCCTTGGGCCTAGGCGCTTAAAAACAAAAACCTATCAGGGAAATTAGCATAGATGGATCTTTCACAAAGGAAAAAATGTCTTTTGACCACATGCCAACTTGCATCAAGAAACACAATGATCATATAAAAAACAAGACTTATAGTGGAATCAAGATATAAAACAACTAGCCCAATGTAAATAAAGTTGTAACTAAGTTGAATTGGTTTAAAATGCAGCTACCTAAACTTTTTGTGGATGAATATTGTTGTGTAGATGTTAACATAGCTTTTCCATTTTAAGTGCAGATATTTGAAACAATCACAGTCATAGTTTGATAATAATTAGCATAACCATCTTCTTAGCTAAAAATAATATTGTGTCAGTCAGTATATCATTTAACTAAACACCAAATAACATCCATTGGTATACGTGAATTCATGATTTCCAGTTCAATAATAGCATATGTCATGAATACAGGTGGCTGAAATTAAACAAGCTACAATATCAAAGAAAATTATTAACAATACATGTTTTAAAAGGTCAAAGAACAAAATAAATACAGGTGGCTGAAAATAAATACATGTCATTAGCTTATAATTTTTTGGAATTTTTAAGAGACTTACTTGTTCTTTTATTTTTCAGAGTTATTTTCAATGGGAGGAGAGATGCGATGCAGAAATTCGTAGGTTCTGGGAGAAGTGCATTGCTGGTAAATTCCCTAATATGTTAAAGACGGTACGCAATAAGGCCAAAAAAATGGCGACGGAGCAAGGTTTACAAGTTGGAAATGATATGTCCGTTCTTCTTAAGTTTAAACCAGCATGGATTAGAACTGATATATGGAAACAAATGATTGACAATTGGAACACTCCTACATGGAAAGCAAAGTCTAAAAGAAATAAAAGAATTAGAAGCAAGCCAACTGGGGGCAAACATACACTAGGATCTCAAAGCTATGCGACTGCAAAAAGAAAAGCGGTAAAATATGTTACTCACCCTCTTTAAAGAACATTTGATTTAAGAAAAACTATACTTTAATAGGATTATCTACATGGGTCAGTTTGTGCATATAACTTTGAATCTGATGCACAAGGTCTAAACAACATAAAGAGTTTGGTATACAAGTATTATGTTGTATATTGTTTATGGAGGTGTCATGCTTCGGTTAATATACACTATGTCAATATTACAAAGTTTATTAACTTCATATTTTTTCCTGTATAGGCTATGATAATGGGGCGTGAACCGTTAACTCACGAGATGTGGAAACAAACACATTGTAGGAAAGGAAGTAGGCCTTTGGATAAAGATCCAAGTGGCAGTAGTTCGCTAGTTTCGGACATTGATTCAGAAGGGAACATTCAGGAAGAAAATCTGGTGTGGGTTGATGATAGGGCAGAGGAGACTTGGGTAAGTTGAAGTAAATCCAAATGACATATTTTAAAAGAAAATAAAATAGAATATGAAATTTGAATAATGTAATTACATGTTTATCCCAATAGGCTAAGTACGATGGATATCTTGTGGAGAAGTATCGGGATGAACCTCCCAAATTTGACCAAGACTTGTGGAAACGAGCTGCCGGGGGCATGAAAAAAGGAAAAGTGTACGGGTTAGGTGTTGTTACTGATCCGTATGTACATGGCAGACATGATCCCGAGGTATGTTGATTGTTTATTATCTAATTCTAAAAATAATCATAGACACATGCATATTTTATATCATATATCGGATTAGGATAAATTAGCAAGCTTTATATCAGAACTTACAAGTCCTATGAGTATAGGTGGCATGATTGGCTGGTTGGGAAAAGGGTAAGCATATTCAGGTAGAACATGGGTGTAAATAGTTTTTGTTTGCAAATTAGGTTTTTGTAAATAGTGATGATACCAAATACAATGTTCAGAAGAAATACCTTGATATGAAATTGTGAAGGAAACTTGGTTGTTTTGTAGATTGAGAAGTTAAACGAAGTTATAAAGGAGCTTGTTAAAGAGAATGAAGAAGATAAAGAAAGGTTCAACGGAATTTTAACAGAGTTGATGGCTCAAAGGGAAAAAGATAAAGCAGAGAAAGAAGCTATACTTGTTAGGATGGCGAAAATTGAGGCTGTATTAAAAACCTCGGTTCGAAAATAACTATAAACATTTTTAGTTTGAATGTTTGGGTTTAGATGTTTTAATTTGGATTGTTTGATATTTTGATTTGGAATCTTATTATAAGGATTATTGGATGTTTGTTATGATTTTGAAATTTCATTAATGGTTATGTTGTTTATAGTTTTGCAAAGAATATATATAGCATAGAAATAGTAGGTATGTAAATAGTAGGCAAAAATCGGTAACAAAACGGTGGCAAAAATCGGTAGCAAAACGGTAGCGAACTAACGGTAGCAAAATTGTAAACGGTAGCAAATAGGTGGCAATAGGGCAATTGCCACGTGTGTATTTCTTACCGAATTTTTGGAGGCAAAACGGTAACAAAAGGGCAGTTGCCACCATTTTGCGACCGTAATTGCGGTAGCAAAAACCCAATTCCCTAGTAGTGGAATTCACATCAGAAGTCCACCTTTTAGAATTTAAACTTTGTGCTGTTATATGCAATTCAAAAGTTTAATAATGATAATTATAATATGAAACTCGGATAATATATGTATGGATCATGTATGTATGTGTTATTATCTTCAATTCAACATTACTAAAAACCAAGTATATGGCATAATTAGCTTTTCTACAACCATAAATCTGACTTTTCATCTTTAGAATTCTGCTTTTTTATGAAGTGATGTTATCTACCATATTATCCTATTTCGATTTGTGATTTTGGGCTCGTGATTTGCGTTTGAAAGTCTTAATCATGAAATTATGCTTTATATGAGTGTTAGTAATCTTAAGTTGTGTATGTAATTTTTGTACAAAAATTTTATTCATGAATTCAATCATTATATGAGTGTTAGTAATCTTAAGTTATTATGGCCTACACCACTATTTAGTTTAGTTTACCGTAATTTTATGTTTTTTTAAGTTTAGGTTTTATGTTTTTTTCTTTAAGACCAATCATTTATTGAAAATTTTGTATTTGAATTTTGTGTTTTGGATTCTACTCAAAATATTTGGATCATCGTGATTACTATCATGATTACTATTTGAAAATTTTAATGTCCAATTTTTGTTTCATTGCTATTGCTATATGAATGAAGATTATTATTATTATTACTTCATTTTGTTGATACGTCAAATGATTCAGATATATATGTATTCACTCTTAAGTATAATTTTCCTATTATTGGAACATCATACTTTTAAAAAGTTGCTCAATATCACAGCGCATCATTTTAAGCCATATAATCTCTTGTTAAGTTAAATATTTTGCCCAACTACTTATAATCCTAAACACACTCATACTATTCAAACTTTCATAAATTTTAACATTGTATTTATAATTTTAATATTTAACATCTATTTACAAAACATATTAGTTTAGTCCGTGTATCACCAGGGTAACTAACCTAGTATATATGTATACACAAATTCACATAATGTGTGAGCTAACAATTAAGAGATGGTGTTAATAGAGGATTAGCAAGGTAAAGATGATTGATCTAGTCTCTAAATGAAAATAAAAGTAAGTAGAGGCTCATCTCAATCACCATTGATTGAGAATGAATCTTGTATTTAAGCAACATGAATTCCTAGTTACAATACAAAGTTCAAATCTTAGATCATGATTACATATTATAAAAAGTGCCAAGTTTTCTCGCAAAGTAGTAATTTGAAATCGAAATAGAGATGGGCGTGGGGGGAGTTGACCTGAGTCCTAACCATGGTTAATGTGTTAAGAGATCATAAACTGAAAGATTGAAAATATCACTCTC
Source organism: Helianthus tuberosus (assembly GCA_030545235.1). Taxonomy (NCBI): domain Eukaryota; kingdom Viridiplantae; phylum Streptophyta; class Magnoliopsida; order Asterales; family Asteraceae; genus Helianthus; species Helianthus tuberosus. The sequence continues at coordinate 163,685,738 of CM060360.1, forward strand.
GGTTTACTTTCTAATGCATTTGAGCTTCGTTTCCATTAACGAAGCTCATGATACCTAGCTAAAAAGTTGATTCTACCTAAATGTTATTTAGTCACATGGCTATAACTCCCTTTGTTTAGCCAATGTAAATTTACAGTGGAATTGAAAAAAGAAACATCATATGTTCTTAGCCTCAAAACACATGAAGATTTTGTAAAAACAAAATTTGATTGAAATGAAAAACGTTTTAACAAAAACATGCTAGTCAAGTTTTTAAAAAATCTAAGACTAGGGTTAATGTTTGAAAAACAAAAACTCAGGGCATATTCCAATGCCCATGATTAAACTATATGTATCTATATAAAAAAGACATCTTTCATAGAAATTTGAAACTTTAAGCATTTACAATTTCTCCTAGTTCAAGAGAAAATGAGTTGAAATTATGATGTCTTAGTTTTTTTTTTCTTTTGGCCTTTTCCACAAGCCAAAAACTTATATAAAACCTCTCCTAACTTAATCCATAAGTTGGTGAGACCACATGCATATGCTTTGGGGGTGTCCTCCTGTAGGGGACCTTCCCTCTCAAGAAAAGATAGACAAATGTCCTTCAAATGATGACGGTAACCCCTATGGGGGGTTTGTTTCCATGCCTTGGATGGCCTTGATTAACCGTATCAAGGGCTCCATGAAAGTGACAGAAAAGAGATAACCATGGTTGGACCAAAGGTCGGGTTTTTTTCGGAACGAAAAAGATTCTTTGAACACAAAGGGAATGCTTGATCAATGCAATTCTTGAATCTCTTAATGATGAGTAGCAGGCGATTGTAGAACCACGTTTACGCCTGTGGCACAGCGAAACAAACTGTCAAACATGTTAGAAACTTTCGATTAGCGATAATGTCTTCTTTCTCGTCTTTTGTACCAAATCACACTACCACAAGTCAATAGATTATTCATACTTGTTCCAAACACCGTAAAAAAGTGTTATTTTTAGTCGGATAAACGCACACCCTCGTCGTATATTATCATCGTTGCCCCTCCCCGAAAACATCAATACCAAGGGATTTATTTTTGTCTTTTATGTAAAAAAAGAATATTATTGATGTAACAAGTTGAAGGGGAGTTTCAACAAGTAAAAGAAAGAAAGGTGATGTGCATTTAACACAACATTTTTCAAAGAAGAGTGTGATATGATTGTAAACACATTTAATGTGTAGCACTTAAAACATATTAAGATTCAGTCATTTTTGGAAAGTGTTATGAATATTTATCACTTGTAGCATTTTTCTTTGCATGCAAGAATAAAATGATCACTTGGCAATTTTGTACACTTTTAAACTTGTAAATACGTCAAAAATTGACCCGAGTATAATTAATTGAATCGTTGTAGTGTGACATGGAATGGTGAGAAAATCAGTTAAGAAATTTAGTGAACTTGATCATAATGTAAATCAAACCTGCAGGTTGCAACGGAGATGTGGCGGCGAGAGAGATCGGGGTACCATACTGTTGTGGGTACCCCACAGAAGAATTCATGGCCGCATATTGGTAAAGATGGGGTGGGTACACACCATAACTCTGACCAGTAGCATAACTTGCATGGCTGCCTTCAGCCATGTTCAAATACGGGTAGAAGGCAGCGGCTGCAGCTGCACCCGCAGCTGCAACCATACCACTTGTTGCACCAACACTCGCTCCATAAATTGGATACTGCCCATTTGTTCCTCCATATACATTATAGTAACTCTGAAAACAATTATCAGTCAAATTAAACATCTCAATTAACACAACCTGTAAAAAACAATGGCTTGTGTAAGGCTAAATGCACCCCACCCATTCTATTTTTACTTGCCGTACTACCTTTAGAGCATTCACATTCAATCGCTTATTCTTATTTTTATAGTTACACTAAAAATCACTTAAGTTTTCTCTTTCATTTTCAATTAAATATATTTTTATACCTTTATCTTAACTCTTCTTTCTCCTTCACTCACGATTGCTTTAAAAAATATTAAAAAATTATTGGAGTGAATAGTGCTTCCTGTAACATTTTCTCTCTCACCACCCACAAACACTCAAAATCACTCACAATCATTTCTTATAATATAAGTAACCCACTCATATAAATAAAAAAGATTCATTGTGAATACTATTAAGTTGTCAAATTATTAATAATTCTTCCTTTTTTACCTTAAAAAAACAAAAAGATTCCTTTTTTATGTTTATAAGGTAGTTTTGAAAAATTTAAGAGGAAAGGTAGTTTAGCTAAACCTAAAATTAAACAATTAAAAGAAAACAAACTTACTGTTGGGTAGGCGTAATCTGGAGAATAAGTTGAGTATCTGACAAATAGGGAAAAAAATTCATTAACATTACACTTTAAATGCATGCATGGGTTGCATGAGCGTATAATTTCAATTAAAAAAAATAGTAAATAACATATATTAAATACGCGTAGTACAAGGCATATGCTCCTTGCATAACAGGAAAGTACTATTCATGTGCAGTTTGCAGGTTAGTTTGACTATGGTCAGAGATAGAAAGAGGACTATCATTTGGCATGTGAATTGTAGAGCACGCCTGAATACAGAAAGTGAATTTACAAAATAAATAATGCTTTTAATTTGTTTAATGATATTCTTTTTCCATGAGTTGGCACTGCCCACACCCACATGCTTCAACCACTCTATCATTGGTTAGCTTCTGGAGTACATTTTATTTTATAAATATGTTTGCGTGTATATATGTCCAGGGTTTTAAACTAGACATCGTTTTTATATTAAAAGAAGATAACAGAAATACCTATTTTTTTTTTTCATCTCTTCTGAACTTAAAAAAAAATGAATCATTTTGTTTATTTATAAAACCTACATATGTGTTATGTGTAGATATACGTTTAACAAATTAGGTTAATGATCTTATATGTACACAACATGTATAATTTTGTATGTGAGAAATAGAAGATTTAAAAAATATGAACCACTAATATCAAAACTAAATGATTTTATTTTATTATTTTTATATGTAGGCATGTGTATATATAATTATATATATATATATAGAGAGAGAGAGAGAGAGAAAGGTTTGAAAGATAATAATGAGATATTCGTACTATAAGAAAAATAAATAAAAAGGGATTCGCAATAGGGTAAATGGATGCTTAGTGGATTGTCATAATGTATGTATATGTACACATGTATGCATCATGCATGCATGCATGTATGTATCTATATGAGGAGTGGATTCATATATGATTAACTCGACAAGTGAGATTTGTTTGATCAGAAAAAAAACATGCATGTATACAAGTAAAGTATTCTATTGGCAATTTAAATTTTAAGTTATGGTCTGATTATATATGCTGTACAATGAAGCTTTTTTCATAGATGTGGTGTATGTATTATAAGTATATATATATATATAGAGAGAGAGAGAGAGAGAGAGTGAGAGAGAGACTAACCCATATAGATTGGTAGCAGGAAAAGGGATGCCTTGGTGGATGGCATAATGAGGGAAGGCTGTAGCAGCAGGGAAGGTCGTTGTTCCCATTCCACCTGCAACACCAGCTTGATGATGGTTATGATGATACACTCCTCCATAACCACCCATTAACCTAATGGTCCTTCCTCCACCTACATTAATTTATGCATATTTATATATAACTACTACTATATATCTATATATACACATCATATACATGTACTTTAGTAGTTTAATCTTAAATAGGTATGCAAAAATGCTAAGCTTTTAGTTGATCCAAAGCTAATTAATTTGGCTTGCAAGCAAACACTTTTTCCAACACATGCATGTACATTAATAGTTTAATCTTTTTAATGTTCTTTCTAATTCGAAGGCTAGTGTAAGAAATGACAACAATCCATTAAGTTATCAATGTGACAATGTTTATGTAACAAATTAAATATAGAAAAGAAAATGATGTAAATTAAGTGCGACCAACTCATCAAGTTGAACATATATGATCTGTCCTGCTTTTATTTTATTACTTTTTTGTTAATTAGAAAAAAATTAAAAAAAAAAAAAACAGACACACACACATTGGTACTTATTATGCTAGTATCTTTTATGGTTGCAATTAAAGCCTAAAATTCATAAAAATCGTTACAAAAGTGGAAAGCCTACCTCACTAAGTAATCTTTCTTAACTAATCTTGTTTGCTAATTAAGGATATTCATCTTAACTTATAACCTCTTAAGATATCATCTTTAGGGACCAACACTCGCACTCGGTCAATCCAATGTATCTTAATTTCAGATTGTTTATACTCATAAATTGTGGTTTATACGATAGTCTATACGAACAATTTATCAAATGAGAGATGCCAAATGTTAACTCTAATTAACTAATATAAAGTCCACAAATATTAATAATTAATATATATATATACACAAAAAAAGTGAAAAAGGAAAACTATTTTGTGAACAAACGTACCCAGTAATATTCTCTTTATTACGAATGATACTATAATTCTAATGAAAGAATAGAGGCATACCAAGTTTGTTAGGGGTTGAGGGTTTGGATCTTTGAACACCCAAAGAAGCAAGATTGCAATTGGCCCTCCGACCATCGATCACCGGAGCCGCATCGACACACGCCCTCATCGCCGCGTCCGCTTCCCGGAAAGTCACCTACATTTTTTTTTGTAAAAATTTGGTATCAAACACAATACATCATAACTAACTTCATGTCTTGGTTTTAATTCACACTTTTCCCCAAGATCTTACTAAATAGAAAACCCATTACAAAAATTTACCAAACTCTTCATGTAATCATGTTCTTAAAGATCTAGATGTAAATAAAAAGAAACAAAAGGGATTATACAAACTTACAAAACCATATCCTTTAGATCTGCCTGTGTTCTTATCAGTGATGACAACAGCTTCCAAGATCTCACCAAACTGTTCAAAGTAAGCTTTCATGGTATCTTTTTGGGTTTCCCAAGCCAACCCACCAACAAAAACTTTAGTGTAAGTTGTATCACCAAACTGGCCAACGGTGTAGTTAGTTGTGGGTGTAGCCGCCGGAGTCATCTTAATTCTCTTGGTTTCTTGGATCTTCTAGGAAATAAATTGAAGGGTTATGAAGAAGTGATCAAGGGTAGGAAGCTAACTATGGTTTAATGAGAAAAGAAAACAAAGGGAAAGAAAGTGATGGGTTTGATGATCAAGCAGACAATTGGGTCAGAAATCCAGCTATTAAACTAGGAGGGAAAATAAAGAAAGTTGAGAGAAGGAAGAAGGAAGAATTGAAAAGCAAAGGTGGAAAAGAGGAAAGGGCCTATCATAATACGGATATCAATTATATACACACAAGTGACACCCCACCATCATCTCTACCACCTTCTAACCCTAGCGATTGTAATATACTTTCTTGGTCAAACATGATACTACTAGATCTATGTTAAATCGTACAAAATTTTACAATATTCTTTAAAGATAACCAAACAATAACAAATGATGCCACATAATAAAAAATTAGTGGTTTTGCTTAAATTTAATTGTCATGTTATGTGTTGCTCCATTTTTCTAAGTAAATGATAAATTAATTAGGTAAATAAAAGTATCGGTGAATAACAATCTACAAGAAAATCAAGTTACGACGATGAAAGCTATAGCGACAACATAGTGTCATTGGCATAGTTCACCCTACAACGACAACATGTCGTTGGCACAGGGTTGCTCAGAATTTTAGGTATAGGTTAGTCTGTCCTGAAGACACGTCATCACCATAGTTTAGGTGAAAATTGTGAAAAATGATGCTCCATTATGAAAATATATCCCGACGACAAGTCGTCGTCATAGGTGAAATTTTCTTTTTAATATTCTTTTATTCTTGATTAATACATAAGAAAAAAGGTTATTGGATTTTAATAATTATAACTTTCGCCCATTGGCCGACATTAATACCAACTTAAAAATTTACTTTAACAATCTCAACTTGTAAAAATTGGACCCTCATCGATCCTTTTCTAACTAGTTACAACCCACTTACTTTTTAGCTGACGTGTCAGCTTACGTGGCACAAAACTAGTTATTCGCTGATGTAGCCACTTATGTGCCACAAACATATTTATTGGATTTTAATAATCATAACTTTTACTATCACCCACCACCATCACCCACCACCATTAGCTGCCACCACCATCACCCACTACCATCATCAGCCGCCACCACCAGCACTATCATCCACTACCATCAGTTGCCACCACCACCACCACCACCATCAACATACACCACCATCAGCTGCCACCACCGCCGCCATGGTGATGGTTGTTGATGGTAGTGGTGGTGGCAGCTGATGGTGGTGGTTCATGATGATGGTGGTAGTGGCGGTGGCTGATGGTGGCACTACTACAAAACAGAGCTTTAGACGGGGTGATATGGGTTTTAAGACGGTGTTTTCAACACCGTCTTAAAGTTCACCGGTTTAAAATCAAGTCTTATTAGACGGTGTTCAATTTGAACACCGACTTAAACTTGATGAACACCGTCTTTTGGTGTTCAATTTGATAAACTTGATGAACACCGTCTTTTGATATTATGATATAAATCATCGCTATTATCCTGTCGTCGCAATCGTCACTATTTCCCTGTCGTCGCTGATGCTTAAAAATGTTTTTTTTCTTGTTTTTTCAATACAAACCTGCCAATTTTCGGTTCACGACACACAAAAACTAAATAAACATAAACTAATAAGCATAAACGTAAGCATAAATGATTGCCTTTAAAAAAAACATAAGCATAAACGTCACAAACGTCACAATCCGGGTTCGTTTTAAGTCACAATTCACAAACACGTTATAAAACTACCTAACATATAAAATGTAATAATTGTACGTCATATCCGTGTCATCATCCGCTTCTTCATCAGATACTTAGTCAAATACTTTCCAAACTGTAACACCTCGTAAAATCACGTCCAATGATATGTTGACACGTGTAATAAACCCTAATAAAGTCAAACATTGAATTTAAGGGACTAATTTTTTGAAAAATCGAAAACTTTGAATGTGAAAGGACTAAAAGTGTCAACGTGCTTAACATAAGCCTCTGAATAACGTTACATGGTAATCATATTCACAAATGAGCCACTTGTTGATCGAGTGTAGCCGTTTACGCAATTATTTGAAAGTTTGGGCGTTGAAGGGTTAAAAGCGTCAATATGTTAATTCTTACCTCTGAGTAACCTTTTAAAAAACCGGGAGCTTCATGATATTTGATTATACTCTCGGGAATGCCAATTATTGTCCGTCTAAGGTTTTTATGCCTTTAAGTGACGTTACGCGCAACTTCGCAAGTTTAAGGGGTTAAAAGCGTCAATATGTTTAATTATACCTCTGAATGACCTTTCTACGAACCCGAAGCATTATGATGTTTTATAATACTCTCATGAATGCCTAAAATGCATTAGATAAGGTTTCGATGCTATTAAACGATGATATGCGCAAGTTTGCGCATTAGAGGGACCATTTGCGTCAAACTGCAAAAGTATACCAATTCGTATGGTATCGAACCTTCTGGAATATGATCATAAGTCATACCTGAGCATTTTAGATCAATTCCATCCTTGCATGGACCCCTTGTAAGTGCCCTCTTATGGCTAGTTATTTTTTTTGGCTTAAAAGCCGAAAAATCAAGCGTTTGCGATAAACGCTTTGACTTTTAAACGGTCGAGCCATTGTTCGCAACGAACATGGCTACGTGATCATAGTTAGGTAGGTATTAAACCCTCAAAAGGGCACCTCCTAATTACCACGTTTGCTTAGTTAATTGTCGGGTCAAAGTAATTAAAATAAAAGTCAAACGAGTCGGTTTTTAAATAAAATTCATAACTAATGATGTAAAGGCAATAAAACCAGTTTTGTCACTTTTATAACTTGGTAAATATTAATTGAACATGTCTAGGCATGTTCAACCCGACAATTCTGAGTTTAGGCTCGGTTCGGAACCGAAAGTAGCAAAAGTAGACTTTTGCTTTGACTTTCAATTCTGACCCGATTTAGCTTAGTTTAGTTATGCCTTAGGATTCCTTTAGGACCATATTATATGTTAGTATAACCTTCCAAGGTTATACAACATGGTTCTATAGAAATCCGATTCATATGCATGTTTCCGTTAAATGCTTAAATGTTGGCCATAATGCCCTTTTGATATTATTACGAGATTTTTGAAAATGTGAGAGGACAAAAACCTTTATTAATGATATTTAAGTATGTCCTAAAATTTTGACATCAGTTTATGGTCTAAAATGAGAGTTATGCTCAATATCGTAAATGAAGGCCTTTTTATTAATCAAACCGCATATTTGATATAAATCCTATTTAAACTCAAATTTTGACATCAAACCTTTTACCTACTGATGTAATATAATATTTTGAGATTTTTAGAAATTTTTATTAAATTTTAAAATGATCATAACATAGAGTTCTCGCATAGGCTCGATAATTGACGATAACGCCCTTTTTGCTAATGAAATGAGTTTTATACATCCTTTTCATGTCAAACCTTTTTCTACTGATTTTGTATTATAAATAAGTTATTTTAAACTATAAAGGCTGGTCAAAATCTCAGATTTCCCTATTTAAACCGAATATCGTCAAATACCGACTTTTATGCGATTTAGGCGCATAGTATGGGTTAAAACCATATTAGGCACCTAAAGCTTGATACCTACTGATGTTATGAATAATTTTTTATACTTTAACAGTAAATAAAAGTTTTGAACTCAAATTTCCAAAATTAACCCTTAAAGCATATGTGAAATGACCAAAATGCCCCTACGGTGCATAGTTTGGCCATGAATGATAAATTTCACATATGTGAGATATCTTACTGATATAACTTGATAAAATAAATATTTTTACTGATTATTTAGACCAGAAACTCAGATTATTATTTAACCTCTTTTATAAACATTAAAATGACCAAAATACCCCTACAGGGCATAAATTGGTTTTAAATTCGTTTTGGGCATAATGGAAGGTATCCTACTGATATCACAACATATTTAAGGCATATTAACTTGTGAAACATGTTCATGACTCATTTGGTTACCCGTTATGCATTTTGCGCGTTCGGTACGGTTGATGTAACTAGTTTACATGAATTAACCGAAACGGGTCAAACCCTATCATTTTCACTTCAAAATTCAGAATGTGTTTAGTTTACCCATATTATACAAGTCTCCATACTTGTCGGGTCTAAATCACATTCTAATCGGGTCTTCGCTTAATCTTGCGTTTTGAACCGTAAACCTTTCCTTAAAACTAACCGGTCTAAGTTTCAACTTAAATAAGACCCGTTAGGAATCTAATAGGTTAATAAAACCTTCGTTCCAGATTAAGAGCCCCAGTAGAGGTACTTGTTCTTGCTGATTGAATATACGGCTGAGAATAAAATTACATTTTAGCTCAGGTAAAAACTTTTAACTTATTTTCCCTATACGGGCTTGGGATACGGTATTATAATAATACCGTTTGGTCGGGTATTGAATGTTTAATCGGATTATGATTAAATTATTGAGGTAACCCGTTTTAATGTGTCTTGTTTGAAATAAAGCCTTTGGGGGTTAATGACCATGTCCCGGATATCATTGGCATCATTTATTAAGAAATGGCCACGTCTTAAGCACGGGGTGTAGGCATACACCTGACAGTTGCGTAGGAAAAATGGTATCTCACTCTCTTGTGGGCCTATACTTGTGGTGTGTCTGTTAATCTTGAGTCGGTTTCTACATCGGGCCCTTAATGTATAACGAACATGTAAATGTGTATACAAGATTATTTTTATATAATTGTCCCAAGTTATAAAAGGATATTTGTGCCTTGTGCATTTAAATCAATTTTCATAAATGTTTTCAAAAGAGTCAGTTAATTGTATTTACCAGTGTAAACTGACGTATTTTCCCAAAAAGATTAAGTGACATGTACTGTACGTAATTGGTTGGGTGCTTAGGGCGTTAATAAGGAATCTTGCAAGTTCTAAATGTCTAAAGACTGTTGAATAGTGTTTATATATCTGTTTTAAGATCCGCCTGTGGATCCATCTTTAAATCCGTTTGTAGCATTTGATGTTACTTTTGAATCGGTTTGTAATATATTTACTTTTGTCTTCCGCTGTGCATTGAACTGTGATTATTTGACTATGATGATATCAACTACGTCACGATACTACCCACCAGGCCCACCGGTAATACGTGGAAATATCGGGGTGTGACAGGTTGGTATCAGAGCCAACATTGAGTGAATTAAACACTAGCCTTTTGTGTTTAATCCCAATGACACAGTAGCACATTCCTTGAATTCCGAGTCTAGACATGAACTAGGAATGATCTCATCCCTGTTATATGTATACATTGTTTTCGATATTATGCATCTCAGGATCGTGTCACCGAGCAAAGCTGCCATTGGTGGAGGCTCTCCAAATCCGAAGTTTAAGAATGTAAAGCTTCGTACTACAGCTCGAATTAGCATACGACCAGTATGGAGAAAGGACCTTTTGAACCCATTAACCATATTTCAAATTCTATACCCAAGACTTTTGAAACTTCAACTGAGAAGCCAACATCGGAGGAGTTCATACCAGCTGTCCCTGAAGCTCCCGCTCCAAAGATAATACCTATGGACCCAAAGGACTCATATTTCTTACCTCCAAGTCTTGGAATCCCAAACTTGGATTATACATGTCCTAACCTTATTTATGATTCGTATTATTCATTAACCATAAAATCCTTGGATTCCACTATTGCAAGGATTCCTAAAATAGAAGATTTCGACTACACACCAAAACCTTCAGTATTCGTACCTCACACAGTGAACCAAGGAGAAAATTTCCAGAAATAAAGTGAAGAAGAAACTCTTTTTGTTGCATTTCATTTCTTTATTATTCCTTATAAGGACATATTTATCTTTTAGTTCCTATGTGGACAAATTTCTTGTTTAAAAGTCCCGTTTAGGGCATCTATGTACTTTTTCCATTTAATGGAATGTTATAATCTAAAGTTTCATATGTCCTTATATGTATGAACATAACATATAAAATAAATCAAAATATCATTCCTTTTGTAATTGATCTGCCTTTGAATATTGAAAGAAAATCTTGAAGGTATAACCTAGCCTATATGTTATTTAGACATGGCCTAGATGGTAAAACCTTTTTAAGATTTAAACCCTTGTTACAATCTGAAAACATGTTAGCACTCTTGGCAAATGTGGTTCGATAAAATCACACAAGTCATCCTTATATTGGATTCTTCCAATTTCTTATCTAGCCTAGTGATTTAGGAATCATGGCTCAAATCATCAGATAAGATGATCATATCATAAACATCCCTTAGTGATGAAATGCCTACAGGCTATATCTACTGTCCTAAAAGACAAAAGACAGTTGTAGTCTTTGACTCTCTGTCAAGAAAGGTAATGAACTGTGTTCAAACCTTAATGCCTCGATCCTATAAGGTCATGGCATATAAATTCAAAATTGTCCTCGTGACAAGGCCTTTTGTGCCATTTCAATATCCTTAATAGTTTATAACTGGGATAAAATATAATAAAAATTTAAATAAATTAAATTAACCAATATGGCTTAAAATTTCCATGGCTAATGAATTGCCATAAATGACAATTCCATAATAGACTTCTGAAGAAATCATTATCAATATTTATGTAGCAATCAAGCTACATGGCTGGATCAGATGAGGTTAACAGCCACCCGAGGGAGAATAATGATACTGCCAGAGTTAATATAGCTGGTGCAGAACTGCAGGCATTAATAGATAATGCTGTTACTCGAGCTCTTGACAGACAGTATAATGAATCAAGTGGTACACGCACCAAGACCCAGTCTGTACCTCATACAAAACCACCTTCCCAAACGCATGTATCTCATAAGGACGATTCTCATCCCTCATCGAATCAGAGGAGTGTTCCGTCTAGACAAGTTATGCTTAATTAAGAGCCACGTGTTAAAACCTGTTCATATAAATATTTTGTCTCCTGCAAGCCCAGAGACTTCACAGGAGAAAAGGGAGCCATTGATTGCATGACGTGGCTCGATGAGGTGGACACCGTTGTTGATATTAGCGGATGTGTAGAGCAAGACATTGTAAGTTTGTTTCACAATCTTTTAAAGGAGAAGCTCTAGCGTGGTGGAGGTCACTAATCCAAGCTACAGGGAAGATCCCGTTGTACAACTTGACTTGGGATCAGTTTGTTGCTCTTATCAAAGAAAATTTCTGTCCCCAACATGAAGTTGAGAAAATCGAGACTGATTTCTTGACATTGGTCATGAAGAACTTAGATTGTCAGGCATATCTTACAAGTTTCAATACCATGTCTCGATTGGTTCCTTACTTGATCACACCAGAACCGAAGCGTATATAGCTTGTTTTAATGGGGGTCTAGCCCCAGAAATCAAGGCAAGTGTGAAAGCATCGAGACCTACTACGTTCAGGTCAGCGGTAGATCTGTCACTATCTCTCACACTTGATGTGGTCAGAAACAAGGCCACCAAAGCTTCTGATGATGGAAAGCGTAAAAGGGAGGATGAGAATTCTCACCGCTCCGATAAGAAGAAAAAGGGGAACTCTGATCATAAGAAGAGTTCCGGGTTTAAGAAGGACAACCAGCAGTCGGGTGAAAAGACCAAGTGCAAAACCTGTAGGAAATACCACATTGGGAAATGCAGATTTGAATCTCAGCCTCTACCTTGTGGGATCTGCAAGTCTAAGGAACATAAAACCTTGGATTGCAAGAAGTTGAAAGATGCAACCTGTTATGGTTGCAACGAGAAGGGGCATATCAAGACTAACTGCCCTAAGAATCAAAAGAAGCCTGAAGAGGCCAAGAAAACAAACGTGTGAGTCTTCCAGATGAACACCCAGGAGGCAGTACGGAATGATAACATCATAACAGGTACCTTTCCTTATCAATGATGTTTATGCAGGAATTTGTTTGATTATGGCGCAGAAAAGTCTATTGTGGACAATAAATGTTGTAAGCTGTTGTATCCGCCTGCTAGGACTCTAGAAATATAACGCGAGGTAGAATTGGCCGATGATACTTTAGAGAATGCTTCAACAATTTTAGATGGATGCTTTATATCTGTTAGGAATCACTATTTTCCAATATCCTTTGGCGAGCTTTCAGTCTATCTAAAATCATCAATAGGATCAAGACATATGTGACATTTTGATCCCCTGTCAAAAAGGTAATGGACTAGGTCCAAACTTTAAATGCCATTGACGGTCTTTTTATGGCCTAGGCTAAATATAATTAAAATATATTTAAATAACATTCATTAGGAATGTTCGTACTGTATTAGCCTGTATGGTTTAATGATACCATAGTTAGTATATGCTAGGTCATCAGGATGATGAATAGCTGTTATAGTGCAACTAAGTAATTGTTTCATTTGGTGTTAGGGACCAAGTCTTGAGTATGACAAACTCGGATAAGACAACCATCGATCGCGTCATTAATGATGCGACGCATGCTAATGATGCTACAATTGTGAACCTCAAAATTGAAAAAGATGTTCTCCAAGCTATGATTGAAACAGCTGTTGGAAAAGCTGTGAGAAAGGTCGTGAAAAAGTTCAAGGAGCCCAATGCTACTTGCTCCAAATCTCATTTAAGACCACACTTCCATACTCACGATAAGGATCTTGTTCATGCCTCGGATGCAAAGAATGAACTAAAAAGGAAAAGGGAGAAAGATAACTCCCATACTTCTAAGAAAAAGGGTAAGCTTGAGTTCAATAAGAACAAACAAAAGTCCAACAAGAAACCTGTATGCAAGACCTGCAAGAAGCGCCATCTAGGGAAGTGCAAGTTCGAATCGAAATCCCAATCGCAGCCTAGGGCTTGTGGGATCTGCAAATCAAGAGAGCATAAAACGTTGGATTGCAAGGACATAAAGAATGCAGTCTGTTTCGACTGTAACGAGAAAGGCCACATCAAGACTACATGCCCTAAATCTATCAAGGGAAGTGCGGCTAAGGATAGAAAGCCTAAGAATGAAAGCGCTTAAACTCTCCTGATGGATTCCAGAGGTAGTTCACATCAATAATGACACCAGGTACATTCCTTATCATTTATCAGTTGTATAAATGCTAAGAGTTCTGTTTTGATTCGAATACCAATAAATCCTTCATAAGTTGTAAGTATAGTAAACCTTTAAAATCTTCCATAAGAACCTCAGAGATTAAGTGTAAGGTAAAACTTACAGACGAAATTCATAGGAACCATTTCTTCTGTTACTGTCTGAAATCTTCAGTCGTAAAATTCTAGAGTACTCTCTCCAGATGGAGTACGTCAGTATATGTTAGTTTGATATCTCTTTGATTCCTATCAATTGCGAATACCAGACTGTATGATGAAAGTGCCATATGAGGATTGGTGTATCTTAATATGTTCCATAGATTGCTTCCATGCCTGATTAGTATAGAGGTTTAATGCATGGAACCACTGAGATATCCCAATGATCATATTGTACTAAAGTCAGCTAATGGTATTCAAAGAAGATATCCAGAAGGGAAATGTCCAAATAAGTGTCACTGAATAAGGTATCCATGGATTTGTAAAGCAAATGTGTCACTTATCTGACACAGGCAATGATATATGAACTAGAGCCTGAGATTTGGAAAATCTCTGTAATCTCCTTGTGTCTTGATTATCTTCTCCAAAGACTACCCTGTTTGCCTCCTGAAAGGCAAGTAGAGTTAAGATTAATACCTCGCTTAGAGTTGCATCTATTGAAAAGCCCCATATCGGTTAGTACCAACGAAATGGAATAACTAAGAGTCAATCAGAAAAGCTTTTAGAGAGGATTTCATAAAAGCCTAAATCAAAATTCTGGGAGCTCCAGTATTATTAATTAAGAAAGACGGTTCATTTTGCTTATGCATTGATTACCGCAACCCTATTTAGGCAACAATTAAGAATCACCATCAGCTGCCCAGGATCGTCGATTTGTTCGACTAACTGTAAGGATTAGCTATTCCTTAAGATTGGTTTTAGGCAGTAGTTAGAATAACCATCTCACCTTAAATAAGCTATTTTATAACTAATAGTCGATATATAAGTACCAAGGTTGCTCCTTTGGGGACCTTGTATAGATAGAATGTCAAACGTCCGTTTGATGGACAGAATTTGGGTAAGTCCTATTATCAGGACCTGAAATTACCTTGGAAACAACGAATAAGATCATACGAATTCATAATCGTCTGAAAGTTGCCAGTAATCGGCAGAAAAATCAAGGATTGATGAAAGTCGCAACCCTCTTAAGTCCTTAATAAGGAATAAGGTTCAATCGAAGGTATCGCCCTAAGAAGGGTGTGCTAAAATTTTAATACAATGGGCTAGTTAAGCTCTGGATATATAAGATCATTCGAGGAAATCGAATATATCAAAGATCAGTAGCTTATAAGCTAAAACCTATCTAAGGAGCTTGGTGGAGCTCGCAATGTGTTCCACACTTGTGATTTAAAGATATGGCTAAGCAATAGGTCAAGGGCATAGTCATAATGATATGCGGATTAATACTTATAGTTTGTAGTGAAATCAGCATCGACTGAGGATCGACAAGATTTGAAGCTCCAAAAGGATACATGTACCTATTATAAAGGTCATCTTGGGTGCTTGGAGAAGCCCCAGATATGCTATGGAGGTTAAGTCCATTACACGACAAAAAGTACTTCCATTATTTTAGCAAATATCGAGGTCTAGATTTCTTTTAAGGGGGTGAGGATGTAACACCTCATAAAATCACGTCCATTGATATGTTGACACGTGTAATAAACCATAATAAAGTCAAACGTTGAATTTAAGGGACTAATTTTTCGAAAAATCGAAAACTTTGAATGTGAAAGGACTAAAAGTGTCAATGTGCTTAACATAAGCCTCTGAATAACGTTACACGGTAATCATATTCATAAATGAGCCACTTGTTGATCGAGTGTAGCCGTTTACGCAATTATTTGAAAGTTTGCGCGTTGAAGGGTTAAAAGCGTCAATATGTTAATTCTTACCTCTGAGTAACCTTTTAACAAACTGGGAGCTTCATGATATTTTATTATACTCTCGGGAATGCCAATTATTGTCCATCTAAGGTTTTTATACCTTTAAGTGACGTTACGCGCAACTTCGCAAGTTTAAGGGGTTAAAAGCGTCAATATGTTTAATTATACCTCTGAATGACCTTTCTACGAACCCGAAGCATTATGATGTTTTATAATACTCTCATGAATGCCTAATATGGATTAGATAAGGCTTCGATGCTATTAAACGATGATATGCGCAAGTTTGCGCATTAGAGGGACGATTTGCGTCAAACTGCAAAAGTATACCAATTCGTATGGTATCGAACCTTCCAGAATATGATCATAAGTTAAACATGCCCTAAATATCCTTTATATAGCTTAGAAATAGGCTTTGAGGTGTTTGGTGCGCAAAAATAAACTTATTTGATCAACAGGGACTAAAAGCATCAAAAGTGCATAAGTTTGCATTTTCGCGCATATCTTACGTTCTGAATATATCCGGACATCCAAAAATTTATGTAATCATTAAAATATTTTATTTTAGTGTTTGGCTTGATAAAATTCCATTCGTTGCGTAATTTGGTTCGTTTTTCGCATTCGTTTGTGTTTCATCGTAATTAGCCAAACAACGCAACCGTACGGCCAAACGAACCGACATCCGACATATTTTTGAGCATTTTTTATGTCCCCTATGTTTAGGCATCATTGTAGAGCCTTGAAAATGGCTTAACGGGCCTTAAATGTGTCAAAAATGGCATTTAACAAGTGCAGGGACCAAAGTTGCAATTTCTGAAAGCTGTTGCTGAACTTACCTGCTTAGGCGGGCCGCGTAGGCTGGAGACTCATCCTACGCGGGGCGCGAGGGCCCCCAGACCTGCTGAAAACAGTTTTTCAAAACTCAGCTGCTGGTTTCTGGTTTAGCATTTGGTTTCTTCATTACTATGGGCTTGTTTTAGGCACCCATAGTATTAAAATACAGTGGGTAACACATGTAGGGTCTTGATCAAGGCACGGGTTACGAGAAACGATCCTAACGGTTCTTGAAATCCTATATATACCCACTTGTTCTTGCTCTCATTTCACACTTGATCTGAATCGTTCTAAGTTGAAGCTTTATGCTTCATACCTGAGCATTCTAGATCAATTCCATCCTTGCTTGGACCCCTTGTAAGTGCCCTCTTATGGCTAGTTATTTTTATTTGGCTTAAAAGCCGAAAAGTAAAGCGTTTGCGATAAACGCTTTGACTTTTAAACGGTCGAGCCATTGTTCGCAACGAACATGGCTACGTGATCGTAATTAGGTAGGTATTAAACCCTCAAAAGGGCACCTCCTAATTACCACGTTTGCTTAGTTAATTGTCGGGTCAAAGTAATTAAAATAAAAGTCAAACGAGTCGGTTTTTAAATAAAATTCAGAACTAATGATGTAAAGGCAATAAAACCAATTTTGTCACTTTAATAACTTGGTAAATATTAATTGAACATGTCTAGGCATGTTCAACCCGACAATTCTGAGTTTAGGCTCGGTTCGGAACCGAAGGTCGCAAAAGTAGACTTTTGCGTTGACTTTCAGTTCTGATCTGATTTAGCTTAGTTTAGTTATGCCTTAGGATTCCTTTAGGACCATATGATATGTTAGTATAACCTTCCAAGGTTATACAACATGGTTCCATAGAAATCCGATTCATATGCATGTTTCCGTTAAATGCTTAAATGTTGACCATAATTCCCTTTTGATATTAAAACGAGATTTTTGAAAATGTGAGAGGACAAAAACCTTTATTAATGACATTTAAGTATGTCCTAAAAGTTTGACATCAGTTTATGGTCTAAAATGAGAGTTATGCTCAATATAGTAAATGAAGGCCTTTTTATTAATTAAACGGCATATTTGATATAAATAATATTTAAACTAAAATTTTGACATCAAACCTTTTACCTACTGATGTAATATAATATTTTGGGATTTTTGGAAATTTTTATTAAATTTTAAAATGATCATAACATAGAGTTCTCGCATAGGCTCGGTAATTGACGATAACGCCCTTTTTGCTAATGAAATGAGTTTTATACATCCGTTACATGTCAAACCTTTTTCTACTGATTTTGTATAATAAATAAGTTATTTTAAACTATAAAGGCTGGTCAAAATCTCAATTTCCCTATTTAAACCGAATATCGCAAATACCGACTTTTATGCGATTTAGGCACATAGTATGGGTTAAAACCATATTAGGCACCTAAAGCTTGATACTGTAACACCCTTAAATTTTATTTGAATTAATCACTAAATTTATACATTTTATACCAAAAGATATTAAATTAACATAAGTTTCATAACTTGATTAAACTTTAGTCAACTAATGACTAAGTTGGATCATTCAAAATTTGTTTATGAAATTGTTTACAAACCATGAATAAAATCTAAGAATGATTAAACTATTGCGGAAGCTTCAAAAATCGTGTTCGGTTCTTCATCATTCGCTTGACCGCCATCCGTAAGATCCACTTTGCTACCTAAGGTCAAAATCTTTAAAACATTAGACCTGACACAGTTATATAGCACATAAATACAAAATCCAACAACAAAATCTAAATAATAAAATAATGTTTTATTTTCTGGTTCCACCGTAATTTACGGTGTGACCGTAAATTACGGTACAATCTGGACTTCCCTGGTCACCGTAAACCAGAAGATAACTACCGTAAACATTTGATCCCTACCGTAAGTTACGGTAATACCGTAACTTACGGTAGTTGCTGGAAAACCATCCCTTGTTTGTTGTATTCATTGTGCTAAAACCCAACCCTCGGATTTCACTTTTCTAACCACTTACACCTTGAATTCTTGTATTTCTAACATGCTATATATATAAACCTATATCAAAAATCAATCCGTTATAATCCGGGAGCATTATCTATGCCTTACTTGATTTATCCGAACCGTTTGGCTCGTCTATGGAATTCCTTCCTTAATGACGACTACCAACGAGTTCTAACCAACTTTTGACCAATTATTCAATATAGCGATATCATCGCTTTAATTCGTAGGAACCTTTAATCTAAAATTCAACTATGCATATTGCAAAGATCTAAATTTACTTAATGTAACGGGTCAAGTTACATACTTGCATATCTAAACAACATTATTAACCAACAATTCTATTTAACTATTTTGACCCGTTTGTTTGTTGAGTGAGTTACACCACTTCATTGACATACCAAACGCCATCATTTTCTCCATATCAATATAGAACATAACTACGACTAGGTTTATCTATATTTGTAACGAGACACAAGTCACGTACCTTTAGAGCACACCCTTCAAACGCGTATCCGCTCCGGCTTGTCCGCTTGACGATCCGGATTCCTTGCCTAAAGAGTTCAATTCACATTCAACTTAGAACTCTTTTCATAATCATTAACGCATAATTCTCTATAATAATCAAATCTGCGTTTTCATCTGATTTTTAACATTTTAATCCCCACTTAGGCATTTTAACAAACACCTTGCGGGTCAGATTTTTACATCATCAAAACCGAGTTCATGACTTATAATAATCATCTAAATCAACTTCAATTAGTCACATTTACACATGTTTTAACTTTCAATTTCAGAAGGTACCTCATAAAACTCAGATTACACTAGAACAAGGATCATGATCTTACTGTTTACCAAATTTCTACAACTTATTAATCACCTACAATGGTGATTATGAACCCTACAAGTATCATGCAAGATTTTGACAAGAATTCATCTAGGGTTTATCCCTAAACATCATACTTTTTCTGAAATCACCTTCTATGATCGAATTACACTAGAAAAATCTTTCTAAACCCTAGTGTTCATCATTATCTTGTAAAATCCACAACCCACCTTCAAGGTGTTCATGGAATTTCCTGAATTTGAACATGATTTCACATGTAGTTATCTAGGTTTCACTTCTAGACACTATATCATCCCTAATCTAACCAAATAACACACATGCAACATCTAATTTCAGATTTTCCAAAATCATGAGATTTTCAAGTTTAGAGATTTCATCAGATTTTACATACCTTTTAATCCTCTTGCGATGAGGATCACGATTCTAAGCTCAGATTTCGTTTTTGATCAGATTTGGACCTTCAATTTGGTTGTTTTGTGAATGTTAGGGTTTTGGAGAGCTTTGGTCGCCCCCTTCCCTCCTGCCTGGTCGATCTCTCACACATCAGTGTGTTTGAGATTTTATTTCTTTTGTTTTATTAAATTTAGTTTCAATTTAGGCACATTAGGTCCCTTGTCTTTTGTTTTTATTTTGTTTTTAATCTCTAAACTTCTCATAGGTCATTAACTAACTTGGTTAGGGTCATTTACTAGTTAGTTTATTTTACTAATTTATTTGCACCCAAATTGCAAATTTATAAATTTCACATTTTCGGGATGTTACAAGTCCACCCCCCTTAAAAGGGTTTCGTCCCCGAAACCAAAGTGCGTACCAAATAGTGTAGGGTAGAGACGTCGCATCTCTTCTTCGGACTCCCATGTAATGTCCGAACCCTTTCTATGTTCCCATTTGATCTTCACTTGATCAATTTGTTTGTTTTGCAATTGCTTCTAGCATTCCATCACCACTTTTCTTATCCTATAATCTCCCACCACAACTGTATTTATGGTGGGTTTAATGCGGTGATCTATATAAACCAAATTTTTACCTCTCGAATCATTATTTTACAGCAAAGCTCAAATAGTGCCATTTGACTAATATAATACCTCTTTCAGCTTCTATACTTATTCTCAGTATTTACCTAATCATAAAACTCGTTTCCAAACAACCTTTAAAGGTTGTTTGTTCGAATTAGCTAACAAGGGCGTTTTGGTCCCTTTTAGTCTTTCAATTACGACAAGGTCTTTTGAAAGCATGTTTGACCCATAATTCTTCTTTCGAGTTATGATCTTGTTTGAAAAGTCATCATGCTTTTCGAAACGCCACGACCCTCTTTTTGAAACATTCGTTTTACCCATTTAAGTAACCCATTGTCTATCTAAGACTTCATTTAATGCTCATTGAACCTTACGTTCTAAATGAGTAATTACTCTATTACACATACCTGGCTCGGGTCAATGTATTGACCTGTTTTAATGCCTTGCTATAATATTCGTTAAATAATAGCGATGCAAATATCATTTCTACATTTATTCCTGAAATCATATAACTCGACAAGAATCATTAGTCGCTATTATCAAAAGGTGGTATCTTCACCCTTGGACCTGTTTGGTCTAAATGACCGATTTTATTAGCGAGATGACATGTATTTTCATCTCGACTATATGACTCGCTCCGATTTACATCGTGCGGTCGTTTTACTTATAATTCGTTTCTTAACACTTTTCGGCCTATTAAGGCTTACTTCATAAGTGTCTTTTAAAGCCAATAGTTATGGTCGACACGTGACCAATTTACCATTTTACCCTTATCGTTTGTTTTGGTTTACCCTATAAGGTAATCATTTAAGAGTTCATTTTCCATTTGTCATAAAATGATCGAATTACCGATTTAACTCCTTTTAAACCCTCCACATGGTTTCTTGTCATGCTCAACTATCTTGTTTCGTATGCCTACACGCCGAAACATCATACCTCAACTATGTATTTATCTTATTTGTAACTAATACGATAGAGAATATTTTAAAATATAAGACTAGTGTAAGCCATACTTACTTGACACTAGTTTTATATTAACAAGCGCTCTACCTAGGCCACAGTGTTATTTAGGCTACAACTTGTTTTATTGCCTAAACTAATTGGTCTCCATTTTACCTCATACCTCGTCGTTCGGGTATGCAATATTGCCGTCATCTGCCCGTTTTGCATGTTTATACTACCATATCTAGTCAATCACACTATAACGTGATTACATTCTATATTACTTTTGTGTCCGTGATCACATCACGCCATGTTTAGTTTTACCTTGACCTTAGTCTAAGGCTGCACTCATTTTCTTTCGAATTATCTTTCCGACTCTATGACTTCCTATGTGTCCTTCGCGTCGGTTTATTTTTACTCATGCCGTTATTTGGTTTACGCCTCTATTTCCTTTCAACTCGTTACCGGGTTCTTTATCTTAATGTTTTTAACGCTCCGGTTTTATTGATCTGCGTTTTCCTTTCTATACTCTTTTACTTCATAACACATAGATTCAGCAATATTTCGCACTTTCATTATTCGAGTTGCGCTTACTTGGAATATCAAGTATTATACGTATTTGATCCGAACATCACCTTCCTTTTGTTACGACCCTTAGGTCTGTTTCTTTTTACTAGTGTCCCGAAGGCCCATTTCTTAAGTCTTATTTGGTAAAACCATTACTGTGGTTATACGGCTTTTGGGGTTTACCCGTTCTCATTCTAATACCTTCATAACATTTATTTACTAGCCTTTTATATAATCACTTCCATCACTGTGATCATCGTTGTTCCTCATAAGGATTTGATTAATAATATGTTACTTGGATGGTTACCCATACCCAAGTTTCTAAGTATGCATTTAACGATACTTCCTTATTCGTAGTGGCGAATAATATGTATCGTTTATTTGATTTTCCTTGAGGATATTTTCCGCCCAAGTCTTGACTTCTCATTCTTATCCTCGGTCCAACTGTAACTGTAACAAAATTAATTCGTTTAATTTTATTATTATTCCTTATTGTTGCATGAAATTTATCCATATCGTTTGTTGATGTAAATAATGCTTCTACACATTTTATTTAGTTTGGCCAAGTCTATAACCTTGCCCTCGCTATTTATTATTATTGCAATTTCCGGGTTCGAGTGTGGATGCACTCCTTCCCGTTGCAATATCTATCGAGATTACTTTCACCTTTGAAATGTACAGTTTTAGCACCTCTTATAAACAATTAGAATTTTTATTACTACCTATTTCTTATTTCTCAAAGCATAGGTAAATTTCGTTAACGCGAATGTAGGATGTTGAATAGATCGATGTAAAACAACGATTTATTTGCACTCATAATAATTAAAAATTCATACTGAAATTTAATCTACAAGAGTGTACCTGAAACGACATCAGGTTCAGCTTTAGCCTCCGTGGCTGTTATATAAAACAACTTTGTCCTTGATTTCTGGGCATCAGACCTTGTGTCAGCTGTGTCCTTGGTTCTGAGCCTCTCTGGACAATTAGACTTTTTATGTCTTGGCTTACCACATGTGCCCTTGTGAATTTTTCCACAAACTCTGCACTGATGTAACACACTTTTTGTAACCCCCTTCCTGGGAGCTTTATTATACTTGAACTTCTTTACGGCTCTTGGATTCATATCCAACACCCTCCTTTCTTCTATTTCTTGTAGTATGCTGTCTTTCAATTCAACCATCATATCGTTCACCACCGGCACGATTGTGGTTTGTAATCTATCAATATACTGTGATAGACTATTTTCTAGAGCTTTTCCGACCGTCTCGGAAATCTTAGCTTTCATTTGTTCAGTCAATTGAGATGTCGAATCATCTCCAGTTACTCCAGACATTTCTTTAACTGAAACATCCATCACGATTTATCAATAATTATTTCATTCGTTTCCATCTTATTATACGGAAATTTATATTATTCTCACTCAGTCATGAATTATGTGTTATTCTATTTCGGTTTGGTCAAGTGTATATCTTGCCTTACCTTTCTTACTTAGTGTATTTTCCCAGGTTCGAGCGTATTTATACACCCCCCCCCCACATCTTTACGTCATCTTGAAACTGAAATGTTTACACTAATTGTTAAACATTTCATCTATGACATATGCGTCATTTATTTTGATCTAGCCAAGCTCACCACTTGCTTAAACCATTCATGTTTAGTGCACTTTTCTGGGTTTGAGTGTGTAAACACGCACTTCCCGTGCATATCAAATCAAATTTCCTTTTTCTAGTATTCTAGTAATTCTATTAAAGCAATTAATTCTTACCGGATGTCTTGAAACTGAAATGTTTACATCGATTGTTAAACATCTCATTTATAACACATGCTTTACTTGTTTTGATTCAGTCAAGTTCATAACTTGATTCAATCGTTCTTGTTTTGATTCGATCAAGTTCACAACTTGATTCCATCGTTCTTGTTTTGATTCGATCAAGTTCACAACTTGATTCCATCGTTCTTGTTTTGATTCGATCAAGTTCACAACTTGATTCCATCGTTCTTGTTTTGATTCGATCAAGTTCACAACTTGATTCCATCGTTCTTGTTTCATGCATTTCTTATATTTGAGTGAGCTTACACACTCTTTTCATGCACATTTGTTCATGATTTATTTCTATATTCTCTAATTTCTACTTAAACTATTAACTCTTACCGGATGCCTGATCAAGCTTGAACCGAACACTTGTTGACAACCTTGATCTCTGATTACCAACTTGTAACACCCTTAAATTTTATTTGAATTAATCTCTAAATTTATACATTTTATACCAAAAGATATTAAATTAACATAAGTTTCATAACTTGATTAAACTTTAGTCAACTAATGACTAAGTTGGATCATTCAAAATTTGTTTATGAAATTGTTTACAAACCATGAATAAAATCTAAGAATGATTAAACTATTGCGGAAGCTTCAAAAATCGTGTTCGGTTCTTCATCATTCGCTTGACCGCCATCCGTAAGATCCACTTTGCTACCTAAGGTCAAAATCTTTAAAACATTAGATCTGACACAGTTATATAGCACATAAATACAAAATCCAACAACAAAATCTAAATAATAAAATAATGTTTTATTTTCTGGTTCCACCGTAATTTACGGTGTGACCGTAAATTACGGTACAATCTGGACTTCCCTGGTCACCGTAAACCAGAAGATAACTACCGTAAACATTTGATCCCTACCGTAAGTTACGGTAATACCGTAACTTACGGTAGTTGCTGGAAAACCATCCCTTCTTTGTTGTATTCATTGTGCTAAAACCCAACCCTCGGATTTCACTTTTCTAACCACTTACACCTTGAATTCTTGTATTTCTAACATGCTATATATATAAACCTATATCAAAAATCAATCCGTTATAATCTGGGAGCATTATCTATGCCTTACTTGATTTATCCGAACCATTTGGCTCGTCTATGGAATTCCTTCCTTAATGACGACTACCAACGAGTTCTAACCAACTTTTGACCAATTATTCAATATAGCGATATCATCGCTTTAATTCGTAGCAACCTTTAATCTAAAATTCAACTATGCATATTGCAAAGATCTAAATTTACTTAATGTAACGGGTCAAGTTACATACTTGCATATCTAAACAACATTATTAACCAACAATTCTATTTAACTATTTTGACCCGTTTGTTTGTTGAGTGAGTTACACCACTTCATTGACATACCAAACGCCATCATTTTCTCCATATCAATATAGAACATAACTACGACTAGGTTTATCTATATTTGTAACGAGACACAAGTCACGTACCTTTAGAGCACACCCTTCAAACGCGTATCCGCTCCGGCTTGTCCGCTTGACGATCCGGATTCCTTGCCTAAAGAGTTCAATTCACATTCAACTTAGAACTCTTTTCATAATCGTTAACGCATAATTCTCTATAATAATCAAATCTGCGTTTTCATCTGATTTTTAACATTTTAATCCCCACTTAGGCATTTTAACAAACACCTTGCGGGTCAGATTTTTACATCATTAAAACCGAGTTCATGACTTATGATAATCATCTAAATCAACTTCAATTAGTCACATTTACACATGTTTTAACTTTCAATTTCAGAAGGTACCTCATAAAACTCAGATTACACTACAACAAGGATCATGATCTTAGTGTTTACCAAATTTCTACAACTTATTAATCACCTACAATGGTGATTATGAACCCTACAAGTATCATGCAAGATTTTGACAAGAATTCATCTAGGGTTTATCCCTAAACATCATACTTTTTCTGAAATCACCTACTATGATCGAATTACACTAGAAAAATCTTTCTAAACCCTAGTGTTCATCATTATCTTGTAAAATCCACAACCCACCTTCAAGGTGTTCATGGAATTTCCTGAATTTGAACATGATTTCACATGTAGTTGTCTAGGTTTCACTTCTAGACACTATATCATCCCTAATCTAACCAAATAACACACATGCAACATCTAATTTCAGATTTTCCAAAATCATGAGATTTTCAAGTTTAGAGATTTCATCAGATTTTACATACCTTTTAATCCTCTTACGATGAGGATCACGATTCTAAGCTCAGATTTCGTTTTTGATCAGATTTGGACCTTCAATTTGGTTGTTTTGTGAATGTTAGGGTTTTGGAGAGCTTTGGTCGCCCCCTTCCCTCCTGCCTGGTCGATCTCTCACACATCAGTGTGTTTGAGATTTTATTTCTTTTGTTTTATTAAATTTAGTTTCAATTTAGGCACATTAGGTCCCTTGTCTTTTGTTTTTATTTTGTTTTTAATCTCTAAACTTCTCATAGGTCATTAACTAACTTGGTTAGGGTCATTTACTAGTTAGTTTATTTTACTAATTTATTTGCACCCAAATTGCAAATTTATAAATTTCACATTTTCGGGATGTTACAGATACCTACTGATGTTATGAATAAGTTTTTATACTTTAACAGTAAATAAAAGTTTTGAACTCAGATTTCCAAAATTAACCCTTAAAGCATATGTGAAATGACCAAAATGCCCCTACGGTGCATAGTTTGGTCATGAATGATAAATTTCACATATGTGAGATATCTTACTAATATAACTTGATAAAATAAATATTTTTACTGGTTATTTAGACCAGAAACTCAGATTATTATTTAACCTCTTTTATAAACATTAAAATGACCAAGATACCCCTACGGGGCATAAATTGGTTTTAAATTCGTTTTGGGCATAATGGAAGGTATCCTACTGATATCACAACATATTTAAGGCATATTAACTTGTGAAACATGTTCATGACTCATTTGGTTACCCGTTATGCATTTTACGCGTTCGGTACGGTTTATGTAACTATTTTACATGAATTAACCGAAACGGGTCAAACCCTATCATTTTCACTTCAAAATTCAGAATGTGTTTAGTTTACCCATATTATACAAGTCTCCATACTTGTCGGGTCTAAATCACATTCTAATCCGGTCTTCGCTTAATCTTGCGTTTTGAACCGTAAACCTTTCCTTAAAACTAACCGGTCTAAGTTTCAACTTAAATAAGACCCGTTAGGAATCTAATAGGTTAATAAAACCTTCATTCCAGATTAAGAGCCCCAATAGAGGTACTTGTGCTTGCTGATTGAATATACGGCTGAGAATAAAATTACATTTTAGCTCAGGTAAATACTATTAACTTATTTTCCCTATACGGACTTGGGATACGGTATTATAATAATACCGCTTGGTCGGGTATTGAATGTTTAATCGGATTGTGATTAAATTATTGAGGTAACCCGTTTTAATCTGTCTTGTTTGAAATAAAGCCTTTGGGGGTTAATGACCATGTCCCGGATATCCTTGGCATCATTTACTAAGAAATTGTCACGTCTTAAGCACGGGGTGTAGGCATACACCTGACAGTTGCGTAGGAAAAACGGTATCTCACTCTCTTGTGGGCCTATACTTGTGGTGTGTCTGTTAATCTTGACTCGGTTTCTACATCGGGCCCTGAATGTATAACGAACATGTAAATCTGTATACAAGATTATTTTTATATAATTGTCCCAAGTTATAAAAGGATATTTGTGCCTTGTGCATTTAAATCAATTTTCATAAATGTTTTCAAAAGAGTCAGTTAATTGTATTTACCAGTGTAAACTGACGTATTTTCCCAAAAATAATTAAGTGACAGGTACTGTATGTAATTGGCTGGGAGCTCAGGGCGTTAATAAGGAATCTTGCAAGTTCTAAACGTTTAAAGTCTGTTGAACAGTGTTTATATTTCTGTTTTAAGATCCGCCTGTGGATCCATCTTTCAATCCGTTTGTAGCATTTGATGTTACTTTTGAATCGGTTTGTAATATATTTACTTTTTTCTTCCGCTGTGCATTGAACTGTGATTATTTGACTATGATGATATCAACTACGTCACGATACTACCCACCAGGCCCACCGGTAATACGTGGAAATGTCGTGGTGTGACACAAACTTAGTCGGATAACTTGAACTCAAGTTAAGTTAAGAAGTAAAGGTCCTTGAAGTGGTAGAAATGGCTCATTTACACCAAATACTTTCTAAGATGATAGTAGAGGTTCCTGCAAGTTTAATAACATAATGAGAACCCGTTGTAAGCCAATAAAATCATAGTTGTCAATATAATTAAGGAGCTTTACAACTGAATTGTAACTTGATACTTCCACAAATGGGGACTTTATATTCATATCTTGGTGACTTTGAATATTGGGCAGTAGACTAAACAAAATGGACCCACCAGAGATTATAAATTGGTAAACAAAATGAACACGACTTGACCCAGTAGAGAAAAATACAACAAGGCGTGACCTGTTTATTCATTTACTGAAATATTTTGACCCGATTGTTAAACTCTAATAATTAGCAGCATTTAAGCAATCAGCGAATGATTCTGAAACTCGTCAAGTTCACGATCCTGTAACGATTACGGCTCATTCCTCATCTCCTCAGAATGCACCAGAGTGTGATCACCCCAAACCCTAAAACCGTTCGACGAAACGCCTTAAACGATTTACTAGAACTAGTAGTAGAAGTTATTTCACTCTTACAACACTAAACCTCAACCAACTGTTAGAAGAAATGCCTGAAAGAATCCAATCAAAACAAATCAATTATACAAAACCCTAGCTAAACAATTCACAAGCTAATAACTAAATTCAAACAATCAGTCACATGGGTCTTGCAACAAAACAACATATTCAAGCAAGCTTAACAAGAAATTGGAAATTTTGTTTCATTTATATCAACAACTTTGATCACACATTCACTTTCAATTACCAAACAACAACATAAATTAACTTGCTTCTCTACTTCAGACAAAAACCCACCACCCAATTCAACAAATTGAACAGAAAGGAATAATCAAATCTGCAAGAACTGTGCTTCTTTGCTTCAGACAAAAACCCACCACCCTCCAGCGACCAGATTCCGGCGACTTCTTCTCTAACCCTAGATAAAACCTCCGGATGCAAATCGAGCAGATTTGGGGGTTTAGTGGTGGGTGCCTAGTGCTCCGGTGGTGGTGCCCATCTCAGGTGGTTGTGGTCGTCTCAAACGCAGGCAACGGTGCTGGTCTTCTCAGGCTTGTGCGATTTGGGGGTAAAGTGGGAAGCAATTTGGGGGGAAAGTGGGAAGCAAAGGCCGCTTAAGGGTTTTGTTGATGTTAGGGGGATATATCAAGATATAACACCAACCATTGGATCATTTTGTTGATCAAGGGTCAGACTCTCATCTAAGTTGCCAAAACACGGATTAGACTTTTAGCGACGACTTTTTACATGTCGTCGCTAAAAGTGTCGCCCCTAATGTTGATATTTCTTGTTTATAAGACAGTGTCCAAGACAACACCGTCTAAAGGTTGCATAAAATAGTATAAGACGGTGTTTAAGCATTAGACGGTGTTTTTTTGAATTTTCTTGAATATTTTAATCAAAACAGCACAATGGTCAAATGGATATTGATTTTAAGACGGTGTTATTGCTTTAACCCCGTCTAAACTAAAACTTCAACATCGTCTAATACTCCATTTTGTAGTAGTGTGGTGGTTGTTGATAGTGGTGGTGGGTGATGGTGGTGATGGTTGCGGCTGATGATGGTGTTTGTTGCTGGTGCTGGTGAAAGTTATGATTATCAAAATCTAATAATTAGGTATGTGCCACATAAGCATACATATAAGCCATTAACTATGTTTGTGTCACGCCATCAAAAAACTAACTGGGTTATAACCCAGTTAGAAAAAGATTGATGGGAGCCAAGTTTTATAAGTTGAGATTGTTAGAGTGAATTTTTTAAGTTGGAATTAATACCGACCAATGGATGAAACTAAGAAAAAAAGTAATAACAATTTAACATGCCTTGAAGACATGTGGTTGACATAAGCTAAAAGTATTTTTTTTTATATTTCTTATTTTATGGATTAAAAGAACCCGTGAAACAACGTTGTTTGGCAGAACATATAGCGAAAACATGTCGTCACCATAGGATTTACATTGCCCTAAATCACAGATACAACCTCAGTGTTCATTTGTCTTGAACGATGACCAAACTCACAAGGCTAATATTTCTCTCTCTCTCTTGATACATAGTCGCACTTGCTTGCCACCACCACCTTTGACTTGCATTTACCAGGTACTCATCAAAACTCACATTACAATTTGGAACCCAAGTCATGTAACAATGTCTAACTACATTGCAATTTTGTAACTTTCTTCCTTATACGATAAATAGGTGGTCAAAGACGTGGGATTAAGTAAAGATACCAAAACTCTTATCAAAGCTAAAAGTTAGATATTTTAAGTCAATAAAGTGGGTTCGGGTCATTTTGAAGTTGGATATTATTGCATGCTTATTATAATTTGAGAAATTTTACCATTTATTATTTATAGCTGAACAGGGTGGTTATCTATTTTACAACAGTTATGTTACCGAATTTAGTTATTAAATGAATGTATGTTTTTTTTTTTTTTTTTGAGTAAACTGTCATTTTAGTCTCTGAGGTTTGGGCAGTTTTGCCACATTAGTCCAAATTTGAAACCTTTTGCATCTGTGTCCCTGTGGTTTTGTTTTTGTTGCCATTTTAGTCCAAAAGCAAAATCAACTCAGATTTCTAAAAAAACCCCTGCTATTTTGTCTTTTTCCTCAGGGGCAAATGGTCATTTAAGCATGAATATATATATATATATATATATATATATATATATATAAACATCATCTTCTAAAAAAAACCCTTTGTCTCTCTCCCTTCTCTCTCTCTAACACCAGCTCTCTCTCTAACACCAGCGCTCTCTCTCCTCTCTCTCTAACACCATCACTTCCGGTCACCAACAACCAATCCAATTCCGGTCAATCGCCACCCCTGCACTCCTTTGTTTTCATCGGACCACCACGGCAGAATCCCCAATCTCCATCTCTCTCGAAACCCTAAATCCAGATCTGTTGCCGCCATAGTTCATTCCCCAGCAGAATCCCCAATTAGTTGATCGATTGGTTAGAAAGTTTTAATTTTGTGATGATCAGTTTGTGTGTGAGGGTTTTGGTTTTGAAGATGATGATGAAGAAAAATGGTGGTGGCGATGGGGATAGGTAGTGACAGGGGGTGGTGGGTGTACGGTGGTGGAGGGCATGGCGGTGGTGGCGATGGGGATAGGGATAGGTAGTGACAGGGGGTAGTGAAGGTGATGGTGTGGGTCATGGCGGTTAAGGTGGAGGCTGTGGTAGTTGATGTGACGGTGGAGGTGGTGGTTGTGGGTTGAAGATGAAGGAGATGAGGAAATTATATTTTCTTTTATTAGTTTTAATTAATAACTAGTATAATAAAACAAAAATGACAAAATTACCCCTAAGGAAAAGTACAAAACAGGGGGGGTTAAATTTAGGGAATCTGGTCAAATTTTGCTTTTGAACCAAAATGACAACAAAAATGAAACCACAGGGACCCAGATGTAAAAGGTTTCAAATTTAGACTAAAGTGACAAAACTGCCCAAACCTCAGGGACCAAAATGGCAGTTTACTCTTTTGTTTTTTTTAATATAGATTAAGATTCATAAAAGGTTCACTAAAATGCATGTTGAAGGGGTGATTCATAGTTTGATGAGGTTGAGTGTCTATGACGTGCCCTTGGTGAAATGCGTGGTTGGCATGGGGTGTTAGGGCGTAAAGTGAAAAATGTATCTCTCGATTTTTGTGCATATCCACCTCATACACTACTAGAAAATGGTTGTTTTGCTACAAAAGTTTCTGACAATCTTCCCACAACTCAATATTTCCCACAATTTTCCTACAAATTTCCGTCAAAAAATAAAAACAAAAAGAAAACCCTAAAATTTCCCACAGATTTCCAACAATATAGCCACATAACTTCAGTTTGTTGCAATTCGTCTTACAGGTGAATATGTTTTCAACACAATTGTGACAAAACTTTATTTATTTGAAATACAATTTATGTTAGTTGTTAATATAAATAAAAATAATAACATTTGTAGAAAATTTGTCGCAATATGAAAAACTTACCTACAAATTTGCGACAAATCTTTTTTCTATTATATAATTTATGATAATTGTTAAAAATTAATAAAATCGAAGACGTTTTGCCTAGTTGGAACAAGGGCAGGAATAAGACCGGGCCGAACGTTAACGAGAGTAGGCACTACAAGAAACGGGTACCTTTAGCGGCGTCATGTGTCGCCGCTAAAAGCCCTTTTTGTCGCTGCTATTGGTTTTAGCGGCGACATGTCGCCGCTAAAGGGTCGCCGGTATAGATCGACCACTATTGCCCTTTTTGTCATCGCTATTAAACCTGTCGCCGCTATTGCTTCTGCCAGAGAATTGCCTGAAAGCTCTTCGTTGACGGAACCTACAAATTCTCAAAAACTCAAACAAAGTATTTTACATGAAATTTTCGGTCAAATCTCATAACAAAGCATAAAAGGAAATTGCCGGAAAGCTTGTCGTTGTATTTTTATTCAAGTTTCATACTATACATCCACAAACTCACAAATCATTTTACATAATACTCATACAATACACAATTTACAGATAAAACTGAAAAACTCACTAGAAGGTGCTCCGGTGACGAAGAGGATGCTCCAGTGACAGTGGTGGTTAACGGAGAAGGTGCTCCGGTGACGAAGAAGGTGTTCCGGTGACGAAGAAGGTGCTCCGGTGACGAAGGAGGATGCTCCGGTGACAGTGATAGTTGACGAAGAAGGTGCTCCGGTGACGAAGGAGGTGCTCCGGTGACAAAGGAGGATGCTCTGCTGACAGTGGTAGTTGACGAAGAAGGTGCTCCGGTGATGGATTATTGTCGTTATTTGTGAGCATGATTTGTGTTTGTTTTGAAGAGAAGAAGATGAAATTGTATTTGATGTGTGAGAAGATGGAGTTGTTCTTGAGGATAATAAGAAGATATGTGTTTGTTTCAGGAGAAGAAGATGACCCTCTGATCATCATTTAATCAACGGCTAGGAGCAGGTCTTGGAGTAGCACACGGATCGGAATCAATAGCGGCGATACTCGGACGCATGTATTTCTTTTTGTCGTCGGTATTGCTATAAGTCGCCGGTATTGATCATTGTGGCCGGTATTTCCGGCGCCGCTAATACTATACGTTTCTTGTAGTGAGGCCGCAAAAGCAGTATGGCAAAAAATGATGAAAGAAATGGTGAATAGTTTTGGAAAAAGGTAAAAAAGAAAAAAGAAAAAAAAACTTTCATTTTGTATTGTGTTTTGAAATGTAACTAGTTATTTTCCGTCCGCGCGTTGCGACGGGACCCAATGACTACAAAAGGCGTGTCAGCAACGGCAAACAGATACCGGATATCAAAACATAAATAAAATGACGTGGTAAGGATAGTCACTCCGTTATAAAAAACGATTTTAAATAACTTAATATATAATAATAGGTCCCACACGTCCTACACGTTGGAAATTCGGTTGTTTTCAGTTCAGTTATTACGGTCCTAACACGTTAAAATATGGATGAGCTCGGTACCGGTAACGGCTGCGAAAGTACCCATCCGGAAAATCATCGAAATTAGGTACCGGCACCGAAAATGCTCGGTACAATACGGTATGGTATTTGAAGGTAAAAATCAATAAATACAGGTATGGTGCTAGACCGGTGTCGAACCGAAAGTAACGATTCTGAAAACGCAAAAAGGTGGGTACCAAATTGGTACCGAAAATGATTTGGTATAGTAAATTTGGTACCGATACGATACCGGTTCGTTTACAGGATTTGATACGATTTGCTCATCAATATTCTAAATATCCAAGTTAATTTTACATGCTACAATTCATTCATTAAAGAAAAAGACAAAAAAGAAAGCAAAATAAGTTGTTGTGTATATAAAGCCTCATTCAAACAAAATACAGTTTACTTACTGCGTGTATGAAAAGTAATCTAAACGGTGCAATTACTTGCATTGCTACGTTGCTACAGGATTTGATGAGCTCGGTACCAACCGGTACCGAAAATACCGTTACCGAAATCCCCAAAAGTGGGTACCGGTACCGAATATACCTAGTATGGTACAGTTTGGTACTGGTCGGTACTGGTACGGCACCAGTATTTAAGGGTAAAAATCGGTGAATACCTGTGCAGAACCGGTAACGAAAATACACCGGTTTGGTAAATTTGAGACCGGTACCTATACCAGATACCATTTGATTATCTCTTAATGATGTTACTATTTATTTTATTCTAATTTTAAATAATTCTAAATCTAAATTCTAATTACTGTTCATTCACATTGAAATTTATCATATATATATATATGAATGTATTAGTTTTGTAATTTGTAATATAAAAATGTGCTTTTAATTATGATTTTTGGTATTCTTATTTAAAGATTGTAAACATGTCTTTTATAGATTTTTTAAAGAATTTTCTGTAATTTTTAGTAAAACAATTCTCTTTTTTTTATAATTTGCTATTTTAAAATTGTGGAAAATTTGTCGCAATAATAAAATAAAAGTTATTTTAGTTTTAAAAAATGTAGGCATATTGTCGTAGTATTTAAAAGAAAAAATTAAGTTTTTTATTTTTTAAATTGTAGAAATGTTTTCACAAATTAAAATATTTTATTTCTGAAATTTGTCGAAGAATTAAAAAATTAAATAAGTACTTTATTTTTGGAAACTGTGGCAAAGTTGTAGCAAAGCGCAATTTGTGACAAATTTGCTACAAATTTAGTTGCTACAAATGTATAAACGAAGTGGTGCAAATTCAAACATTGTATAAATTATGAAATTTTACAGTTTTGTTGTTATAACTAGTCTCTGATTTACAGTTTTGTTATTATAGCTAGTCATTAAAAGACCTGGAAGAATATAAAAACAAAAAAAAAGTTAAAGTTGTACCATATTACATATCGTCGCTATATGTCAAAATTATTTTAATAAAGTTTAGTTTTAGTTATAAAAAATATTTTAGGACGATCCCTATGGCGACGACATGTCATCGAAAAGTATTTTAGGATGAGTCTTAGGCGTCGACATGTCATCGGGTTATAGGTGGTCTGTGGCAATGACTTATTCCCCCTATAGTGACGAAGCAACGGCGACTAACCATATGGCGACAACATGTCATTGCTTTGTGCTTTTCCAACGATATTTGGGCTCTATAGCGATGACATGCGTCTTCGAAGAAGGGTCTTTTTCTTGTAGTACTTAATATTAGTAGTAGTGAGAACATCAACAAGAACTATAAACATAATGGTAACTAATAAGTGTTGGTACTCATACCTTTCTTTTTTAACATTATTTTTTACATCTAAATATGATATAACTTTGCATTTATAAAGATTTAAACTCACACCTTTTGAAAATAAACACTATACAACTAGGCCACTAGGTAATAGATGTTGCATATCTTAATCAGAAAAATGTTAAGAAAAGAGATTTTACATTTATAAGGGGGTCGGGGCTCCCCGATGAAAACCCCTGTGATGGGTGTGAAACACAAACACAAGTGGGTGTTTTACTATGGTGAGGAGGAATTCCATAACGTATATTGCGGCCGTGGAGAAAGGGTGTGGGTTGTTTTAACAATTTTGATTGGGTGTGGGTTTATATGTGACGGTGTGATGAAATGAAGTGTTAAATGATGATTGGTATGATAATGTGATGAATGTGATATAGTGAAAGGTGTCTCTTCTATCCTAATAGTCTTCTTCCGTGAATCACTGTAGAACGTCGTCCCCTCCATGATCTCATACAATGTAATTTGTAGTTGATTCGTCATTTTTATTTTTTATTAACTGACTTATTTTGCATCGTTGTATATTTAGATTTTTAAGAGAACAGTATGTTTCATTCATAATGCTTAAAAATGGTTATTTGTATAAATAATCAATATATTTTCTTTTTTGTTTAAAATGAGATAATTTACTATTTTATAGCATTGTTAAGAAACGGGCGACTTTTGTCTTGCTTAGTTTACTCGGTAATCTAAAAACGAGTAAAATATGTAAATATTAAGTTGACATGATGTGTTATTTTCTTAACCGATTAGGATCAAATACAAATGATCCTAATTGTAAGAAGGATTTATAGAGTGACAAGTGTCCAATAACCTAAAAAAACCTCACTACAAAAAAAAACCTTAAACATCCACCACCACCAAAAACCTAACCCCCCCCCCCCACCCCATCACCCACCCAAAAAAAAAAATGTTTTTTTTTTTTTTTTTTTTTTTTTTTGCCGATGGGGTGGGGGTTTAGGTTTTTGGGTGGTGGTGGGTGTTTAGTTTTTTTTAGGTTTTTGGGGGGTTAGGGGGGGGGGGGGGGGGGTTTAAGTTTTTTTTTTTGTGAGATATAGTTTTTGTTTTGTTTTTTTATTGCCCGGGGGGGGGGGGGTAGGATTTTTTTTAGGTTTTTAGGTTTTTGGGGGGTGGGGGGTTAGGTTTTTTGGGGTTTTTTTTGGTGAGGTATAGTTTTTTTTTTTTTTTTGCCCGGGGGGGGGGGGGGGTTTAGGTTTTTGGGTGGTGGTGGGGTGGGGTGGGGGTGGGTGTTTAGGTTTTTGGTGGTGATGTAGTGGGTTAAGTTTTAGGTTATTGGACACTTGACACTCTATGAATTCTTCTTACACTTCTTACAATTAGAAGCCTTTGTAGAATAACTTGACCCTTTTCTTAACTATTTAATATTTTTGTAATTTTAAAATAACAATCTTATGTCTAAACAATAAGTTGACATGAGAATTTGTCAAAAATGTCAAATTTAAAGTAACAATCTTATGTCTAGTCTAAACAACAAGTTGACATGAGAATTTGTCAAAATGTCAAATAATAATAAAAAAAAAACAACAATATTACGCATCAGCACGTCAACACATCATTTTGTCATGCTTCTTCCTCTTCAAGTACTATATGACCAAGAATAAAAAAAATCTCTCTTAATAACCTTTAAGACATTAATAATAATGAATTATCTAGTTTGGAAATCAAGTAATAAACCCCATATGAAATTATGGAATGTGTCTGTAAAGGTCATTAGTTATACTAGTTACTTGTAGCTCCATTTCTTTACTTTGCTTAAGTCGCCGTGGTCCATATCATGGATGCCATCATCTAAAGCAAAGTCGTCCTGGTTTATATCATAGATGCCATCATCTAGCACATGTAAAACCTCCTCAATCCTCACACTCACACTCACACTCACGTATGCGATTGCGATTAACAATAGGGTTAGAATTTATATATGTCATTTTATATTCCTTACTATGCCTTACTCATGGATCATCATTTCTCCTACATTTAATTTCCATCCCCGTCATTACGTATAAATTTAAACATTTTAAACGATATTTCTATTGATCGAACGAAGAAGAGACCATAATATGATCATTTATACTCAAACAATTATACATGGTAAATTTGGTTTCTTTAGCCCCAAATTGATAGCCTCGGCGAAGTATTCGACTATTTGACTATGAGTAGTCGATCTAATCGTAGTGTCTTAATCATTCTACTAAGCTAGTTTTCTACTTCGTTTTCAAACTCTTTGAACATTTCAAAAGTTTCATGCTTATACATATCGACTACAATCATCGATGAATGAAATGACGCATCTTTCGCGAGTTCAAATCATGGTTCTGAATGGATCATATACATCCGTGTGTATGAGTCCTAGCAGACCATTGGCTCATTCACTAACATGGGTGAAGAAATCCTTAGTGAGTTTGTCAGCTAAGCAAGATTCACAGTCATCAAAGGAATCATGTGCAGTGGATTCAAGGATCCCCTCGAATTGGAGTCATTTTATGCGTGCCTTGCTTATATGGCCAAGTCTACAGTGCCACAGAAATGTATCATTAATACCAGATTTGATACGCTTAGAAAGATGATATATGTTATTATATGTTTGAATATCTACCTCATAAATACTATTTCGAGGTTTAGCCTCAAAATAAAAAATATCATTCAAGTATGCATATATAGCAATACCATTATAAACGTACTTAAAACCTTGTTCAACCAACATAGAAACTGAAATAATGTTTCTCGTTAAACCAGGCGCAAACAAACAGTTATTCACAGTAACTACGAGGCTAAAAGGACATGAAAGTTGCTATGTTCTAGTTGCAAAAACTCCTACTCTTTTCCCATCACCAACGGTGAGCTCCATGTCATTTTGTTTCAGCTTCCTCTACTTTTTAGGCTCTTGTAAGACATTGATAATGTGGTAACCACATCTAGTATCAGATACCCACGTGTTTATGGAAACAGGCTAAAGTTCATTAACATAAATAGGAATACTTGAAGAAGTGCCTTCACCATTGGCCTTCTTCAATTTCAGCTTACCCAGAAATTCATGGCAGTTATGTTTCTAGTGCCCAATCTTGTTGCATTCAAAGCACTGGCGCTCCTAAGAAGGGGGTGGTTTACAACTTGCTTGTTGTTAGTGGTGGCAGGTTTGGTAGAAACATAAACTTTCTTCTTCCCTTTGTTGTTATAACTGTTGGAATTGGAGACCAATTATCCATTACTTAACGTTTAAGATTATACATTTGATTTTGTGATTAAACCAAAATACATGTTAAACAAAAGTAGATTAACATAACTTACCATAACGGTTTGATTCAAAATACAGTTCATCATTTTAATATTTGACGGAATCATGAACAAAAAGCGAAAGCTAGTAGGCATTCGGGTATGTTCGGAT
Organism: Helianthus tuberosus; assembly: GCA_030545235.1. Classification (NCBI taxonomy): domain Eukaryota; kingdom Viridiplantae; phylum Streptophyta; class Magnoliopsida; order Asterales; family Asteraceae; genus Helianthus; species Helianthus tuberosus. The sequence continues at coordinate 163,724,620 of CM060360.1, forward strand.
CTTTGAGTAGCTTGATCTTCCATCCGGTGCGTCATTTTTAGTTTACCTACCATAAATTTTTCATTAAACGATTAGTAAAATCAATGGAACAAGCGGAAAAAAAAACGTCAAGGAAAACATTTGTTAAACTGTGCACTTTACTGAAATATGCATTTCGCTGATGTGTGCACTTTGCTTAAATGTGCACATCACTCACGTGTGCACTTTGTAGAAATGTGCACATCCATAACGTTTGCACTTTGCTGAAATGTGCATGTCACTAACGTTTGTACTCTGCTGAAATGTACACATCCCTGTTATGTGCACTTTGATGAAATATGCACATCACTAATGTGTGCACGTTGCTGAAGTGTACACATTCCTGATGTGTGCACTTTACTACACTTTGCTTAAATGTGCACATCACTAGCGTGTTCACTTGCTGAAATGTGCACATCACTAACGTGTGCAATTTGCTAGTATGTATAGGTCTGGACTTGTTAGCTCCCCACCATTCTTTCGGTTCAGCGTTTTACCCAAACCGACCCCTTAGGTGGTATTGAGCATTCTTGCTCAATCCTCCCATATTCCTTATTACTATTCTCTTTTTCCCCAACTACAACCGCTATTGTGGTTGGTAATAATGGACAATCCTTAGCTTCTACGACCCCGTGGGTCGTTTATACTTTTGTTTTATATGTCCAACTAGCTTAAGACCTCGTGTGTTACACGGGTGGCCTAAAAAAATATATTATTTAACGGTGTTTTCATAAATCTTTTAATGAAAGATTTGTTTCAGTATTAGTACTAAAGTAAATATAAAATTACACTTAATTAAAATAAATAAATATGAAATGTGACTTGGACATAATAGAACTGGCTCGATTTTTGGTGATTAATGCACTTTGGTCGTTTTTTTTCACGTGATACTCAATGTGACTTAGACGTTATAGCTTCGGCTCATCGGGTTTGTTTCTTTTTTTTACCCATTACATGACCAAGCCCATTTGCCACAGATCGGTGTCTATAGACCACAACCACCGTGGCGCGGAACCCATAACCCCACTGTACGTGTGTTATATACAATATGTGTACAAAGTAGACCAAACATGTACACACGGTTTGATCTCGACCCGAATTACAACATAACGTTCATAGACTGCCGCAACAAAAGAAAAAAAGTTGACATTTAAATGATTCAAAACGATATCAAATGTAATTATAAACAGGTGTGATGAAAAAGAATAATTATAAATATAAATTTTAAAATGAAAAAAATGTTTTGCTATTTATGTAAATATTAAATTATAATGAATTGATAGTTATGTAAATTGAATCTTGACTTTGTTTATCAATAATTGATGCATAAAGGGGGTTGCCCAACTAAGGGGCTGTTTGGTAGCCTCTTAATGGTCATTCAGATGCTACTTCTTATATGATGCTTTATCAATTTAACGTCGACAAAACATAAATATGCAACAGGAATTACGTTCTGGTCAGCTTAATAAACCAAGTAAAAAAATGATCAGTACCCTACTCGACCCCAGGTGATGATTTCACAATACCCTTAAAAGCGGCCACTCTTCCCCATCTAGAATCACCATTTATGTGGAAAAAAAAAATTCAAACCGCTTAAATATCCATTAAGAAGGTATCATTCTCTTTCCCATTGTTTCAAAAAGGCCGTATATGTATCTGGTATACTTTTATTGTTTAACCTTTTTAACCATTTAAGCATATACACAGAAGCACCCGCAGTTTTTAACAAAGTAAATAGCGTAATAGATAATTGCACAGGGAACTACATGACCATCTTGCTTAACCCGATATAGAATCCAAAAATCATCGCTCACGTGTCCTTTCTGGTGACAGTATAAGAAATAATTGCTTTGCCAGTTAACCAAACGTACAATATAAACTGGAATAAAAATTTATTTAGACAGGAAAGAATAAAACTTTACATGATTAAAAGACAAATCGATAATTACTTCAGTACTTGGTGTATAGCTTGTTTGGATAAAACTGGTTCATATACCCACTTGTTGTGTTTGCACCTGACACGACATTGAAACATTAAAAGGTAACGAAATAAATGTCCAAAAGTCGATTAAAAGACAAAAGATTTGCATACCATGATATGAGAATGCAGATGGTATTGCTTTAATTACAAAAGAATTTAAACTTTGATTTTGAGAGTGTGTTTGTTTTTAGCTATAAAGAGTGTTGAATGTTCTAAATTTGAATTTTAGGCTTGGCCCATGTTCAAAATGAACCAAAGTCAGCTTCTTTTAGTGACCCATTTTACATATTAATTTCACACCCATCACTCAATTGAACCATTAAGTTACCACATTTGATTAAAGAACATCAAACTATGATGCAGGACATAAAATTACCGACTTTAAGATGAATCGCAATAGATGAAAGAAAAGCCGCAGACGAATCGATCGAAAGAAGAATCGGCAAGGTAAATCATAGATCCTTTACCTAATTTTATGGAAATATTCGGCTTTGTTTCCACCACAATCGTCTGCTTCTTCTTCAATCTATCATCTTCTTTTTTCTTCTACCTGTTTCCAGCCATCTGAGTATATTCAGAGACACTGAATAAACCTTAACTGATGGTGATACTGAAACACGAATCACGATTTCAGAACCATAATTGAAAAAAAAAATGAAAACATTTTCTTTGTTTATTAATTACAGATTATCCAGATATGGATCACAAAACATCAAAAGAAAAAACTTACCTTGTTGCTTGCAATCAGAAGCGAAGAGTTCTAGGGTTCCATTACTACAGAATTAAATCAATAATACCAATCACCAGAAACACATTGAATCAAAAATTCAAAATCAATTTCATATTTCTATAAACTAAAAAGAGGAACAAATATACCACAAATGAAGAACCTTCGTTCACCAGAAGGATTCATGATTTCACATGTAGCGGCAAACTAATAAAAAATTTGAACGTAATGAGACGGAGTTGGATGACTCGATGACCAGCTAAAGCGAATATATTTCACCTGAGAGTGAACAAAATAGATGTACGTTTTCAATAAAGATAAAAACATATATTTCACCTTTTCAAGCCAATGCAACTAAAACTGAACAAAACCGATGTACCTGCAAGTCGTTTTGAACATCAACAATGAGCTCTATAACTTTCAATCACTGATTCAAGTTCATAGCAAAGATTATAAGCATCAGAAGATATTACCTAATGTTCATCACCATGTCCATGCCCTTCCCAAGGTTGCCGCCATCCCTAAATGTGTAAAACCAGGTTCAGTTTAATGTATTTTAACCTTCTTATATGATGCTTTATCAATTTAACGTCGACAAAACATAAATATGCAACAGGAATTACGTTCTGGTCAGCTTAATAAACGAAGTAAAAAAATGATCAGTACCCTACTCGACCCCAGGTGATGATTTCACAATACCCTTAAAAGCGGCCACTCTTCCCCATCTAGAATCACCATTTATGTGAAAAAAAAATTCAAACCGCTTAAATATCCATTAAGAAGGTATCATTCTCTTTCCCATTGTTTCAAAAAGGCCGTATATATATCTGGTATACTTTTATTGTTTTCCTTTTTAACTATTTAAGCATATACACAGAAGCACCCGCAGTTTCTAACAAAGTAAATAACGTAATAGATAATTGCACAGGGAACTACATGACCATCTTGCTTAACCCGATATAGAATCCAAAAATCATCGCTCACGTGTCCTTTCTAGTGACAGTATAAGAAATAATCGCTTTGCCAGTTAACCAAACGTACAATATAAACTGGAATAAAACTTTATTTAGACAGGAAAGAATAAAACTTTACATGATTAAAAGACAAATCGATAATTACTTCAGTAGTTGGTGTATAGCTTGTTTGGATAAAACTGGTTCATATACCCACTTGTTGTGTTTGCACCTGACACGACATGAAAACATTAAAAGGTAACGAAATAAATGTCCAAAAGTCGATTAAAAGACAAAAGATTTGCATACCATGATATGAGAATGCGGATGGTATTGCTGTAATTACAAAAGAATTTAAACTTTGATTGTGAGAGTGTGTTTGTTCTTAGCTATAAAGAGTGTTGAATGTTCTAAATTTGACTTTTAGGCTTGGCCCATGTGCAAAATGAACCAAAGTCAGCTTCTTTTAGTGACCCATTTTACATATTAATTTCACACCCATCATTCAATTGAACAATTAAGTTACCACATTTGATTAAAGAACATCAAACTATGATGCAGGATAGAAAATTACCAACTTTAAGATGAATCGCAATAGATGAAAGAAAAGCCGCAGACGAATCGATCGAAAGAAGAATCGGCAAGGTAAATCATAGATCCTTTACCTAATTTTATGGAAATATTCGGCTTTGTTTCCACCACAATCGTCTGCTTCTTCTTCAATCTATCATCTTCTTTTTTCTTCTACCTATTTCCAGCCATCCGAGTATATTCAGAGACACTGAATAAACCTTAACTGATGGTGATACTGAAACACGAATCGCGATTTCAGAACCATAATTGAAAAAAAAACTAAAAACATTTTCTTTGTTTATTAATTACAGATTATCCAGATATGGATCACAAAACATCAAAAGAAAAAGCTTGCCTTGTTGCTTGCAATCAGAAGCAAAGAGTTCTAGGGTTCCATTACTACAGAATTAAATCAATAATACCAATCACCAGAAACACATTGAATCAAAAATTCAAAATCAATTTCATATTTCTATAAACTAAAAAGAGGAACAAATATACCACAAATGAAGAACCTTCGTTCACCAGAAGGATTCATGATTTCACATGTAGCGGCAAACTAATAAAAAATTCGAACGTAAGGAGACGGAGTTGGATGACTCGATGACCATCTAAAGCGAATATATTTCACCTGAGACTGAACAAAATAGATGTACGTTTTCAATAAAGATAAAAACATATATTTCACCTTTTCAAGCCAATGCAACTAAAACTGAACAAAACCGATGTACCTGCAATTCGTTTTGAACATCAACAATGAGCTCTATAACTTTCAATCACTGATTCAATAAGTTACCACATCAACAAATACCTTAGTTAGGCCATGACATCTAGAACATGTCTACGTAAAAGGATCTGTTGAATCTGAAATGTAATCCTGAATGAATAAACGCAAGTTCAGGCTATCATATATGGTTGTGTTCAACTCAATAAATCCACAATATTAACAATAATATATTGCTTACTTGTTTTGTGTCCATGTGCTTTTTATAGAGCATAAGTAATATAGAGAGCTTACTGTAGAAGCATTCTACCAGAATTGTGGTGTGCGTGTGATTGTACACCGCTGAGTCAACCCTATACCCAGTCAGTACCACAAAACATATAAATATTCACAAACAAGTAAGTTTAACTTTTAGCAAAGTAAATCATTTACAGAAGTTAATATTACTAACCCATAAATGATGATAATCATGAAGAATAATGTAAACAACCAAATCAAACACAAATGATCATAGAGGTTACAAATCGATATACATGATCTATATAATTACGTACTCACTTAAAGATTTGTAAAACCCTAGTACCAAAAGGAAAAATTAAACAAACCCTAATTAAATTGACGGAAACATTTAGCAGCAAAAATTATACCTGAAGATTTGGATAACCTTCTCTACCATTTGCATCTTCTTTCAACATCTCTGTTATACACATTACAATCATCCAAGAAATAACCCTAATTATTATAATATATATAACCCACAAATCAAAATCAATAAAACTCATAATCAAATTCGAATTCAAACACAATTCAAAAATCGAATTGAAACTGTAAAACCTTAGAAGGCGTAGGGAAAGATTGAGAGAAGATTCAATAGCAGCTTAGAAGGCATCTACATACATGACAATTGCAATAGCAGCTTGCTGTAATAATATAGCATTAGTAAATTAGAGAATGATGGTAAACCAACAAAATAAGAACTTTTCAAATGCCAATGCAAAGTTTGAAGCCTTGATAATCATACATAATCTATACTACTTTAAAATACCAAAAGACCACCAAATAACCCAAATACATCCATTAAAAAGCCATAAAATGTCTATAATATCAAAAGCATATGGTAAAATTAAAGATCTTACGATGATTAATTTGTCGATTGAAGGGAGACGTGAGTCGGTAGATGATTCGCGAAATTAAGGTTTAATGAAGGTGATTTGGGGGTTTTAAATCGGGGACGCCGACTCCAGTCTCTTTCTTCCAACTGCATACCTTCAAAGTTCCATAGATGAGAGCTTTGGTGTTTGAGATAATCGAAAGCAAGTTGAAGATGATAAAGATACCTGGATGAGAGCTTTTGTGTTTGAGACAATCGAAGATGTATGATAATTAGGGTTTTTGAAAGATATGAATGAAAAGCGTGTTTGAGAAGCCACGTGTGAGAGAGTGAGATAAAAGGAGAAAAGAGGAAAAGAGTTTGGCGCCCATTGGTGAATTCTCTTGATTAAGAGGATGTCCACATCATCAAAATGATTGGCTAAGAATAAACCTTGTGGCCTAAGAGAATTCATTTAGTATAATAGATAGATTCTTTGTTTGTGGCCATATAGACCACAAACGGCCTGTTTAGTTTACCATTTGTGATCTTCATCAACCACAAATGACAACCATCCTTTTATCATTTTTCACCATGGTCGGTGACCATGTTTATTTTCGTTAGGTAACACATCCACTCCTATGACCTCGCGGGTCATTTATACCATGTAAAACTTGTAAACACATTTCTTAGTTATTCATCATCATTCAATCGTCATAATTTCATACAAAATGACTAACATATGCAATTTCACCTAATAAGGCTCAAGTTCCTTAAGTATGTCAAAACCCACTTCATTCAACTCATGGTTTTATCAAGCATATAGACTCAGCTTTAACTACATTAGTTATTTTTTATTTTATTATTATTTATGCTTCAGCAACTCAAATATGCAAACATTATTTTCTCATTAATAAGCAAACAGAGAAAATTTTAAAGTCATATACTGGTCGTTCGATATGACTACTGACTATGATCCTGGTTTGCCACATGCCACGCGGTAGAACTCTACAGGTGGAATTTGAGGGTGTGACAGCTGGTAGTTACATATTTAATGGGTTGTTTTGGGCCGCTTTCATGGTGACGCCACCAACAGTTCTCTCCTCTATAAATAATTCACTATGTATTCAGTGAACTTTAACTCTAGGAGCTAAAAAGTATAAGAACCTAAGAGAGAGAGAGAGAGAGAGAGAGAGAGAGAGAGAGTTCACTTGATGAGGGGGAGTACCACTGTACTATTGATTGTAATTTGACATATGAATAATCTATGAATCATTGACAATAATTCCCAAATCCAGCAGTGTTTATGACGATGTGTTTATTGTGTTTATTTGTTTGTTACTTGTTAATTACAAACAGATTTATTAAAAACACACACAAATCACTAACTCTCAGATCCAACAAATGACCACCTTCCTCTGCCAAAAAATGATCTCCCACTCATCATTAAAATCAACTCCGAAGCAAAACCCCACCAAAAAATCGCTCTATCTTGTATCCTTCATCTCCCATTGATCTTTTTACTTGCTCATCATTCTTTTTACAACCGATGTTTACATTCACACACGTGGCCAAATTGATATTTTTTTAAACGATATCTATAATCTATGTAGGGCTAATTGTGCAATGGTAATATTGGTAATCAGGGAAATCGAGTTCATTATGATGAAATTTTTAATAAGGTGTTTAACGAAACCTAAATCTCGTGTTGAAGGTAATCTTAGTATTGTTTAATAGAACTTGGGTATTACTAATATACAGATCTTTGTATAGTTTAATACAATATTTGTTTGTTTATATGTATATAAATTTAAGTATAGTTTAATAGAATTTGTAAAATTTCTGAAGATATAAATGTTTGCATTTGTAACAAAACTACAGATGGTGTGCGTAGGCTACCCAGCGTTGTCTGTGATAGCGGGCGTATGGGGTCGTATGATATTTTTTTTAATTAAACCTTACCAAAAAATAGATATTTATGAAAAAGAATTACTATACCTCTATATATAACAAACTATATTGGCCTGCGCGTCACCGCGGCGTTCCAAAAAAAATTTATGTCAAAACATAGACCAACTAAAAGAATACATAAAAATAAGAATGAAAACGTATTATATTTGACCTAACTTATTTTTGGAAAAAATAAAATAAATTTTTTCACCAAAACGTAGAACAACCGAAAATTTACATAATAATAAGCATTAAAACATATTATATTTGACCCGACTTATTTCAATAAAAAGTTACGTAGAAAAGTAAATTAGCTTGAATTTATACCCACATATACATAAAAATATACACATAAAACTTGATTAAAGAGTTTTTAGTAGTTAAAGGGTTGTATGTAGGCCTGTAAACGAACCGAACGTTCATGAACTTGTTCGGCGGAAAGTTCGTTTATGTTCGTTTATTTAATAAACGAACGAACACGAACAAGAAATTTTGTTCGTTTACATAAATGAACGAACATGAACACACCTCGTGTTCGTTCATTAATGTTCGTGAACGTTCGTTTATGTTCGTTCATTTATGTTCGTGAACGTTCATTGATGTTCGTTTACATTTTAGTAAATACATCAATAGTTATATTTAAATGAATATTAGCTTTTCCAACTACTTATATAAATATAACTAATTACTAGTTAAGTTTTCTAGTAGAAAAATGAATCTTAAACTTTTTCTTAGATCGTAACTGATCACTTACTTAATATTTATATAAAAACCTACTTAATTTTAACATCTATGAATCCAAATTTAGATGTGTTTACGGATAAATTGTAATATATTAGACTTGTTTGTTTGTGTTCACTAATGTTAAATTGTGTTTGTTTATATTTGTTCAATCAAGTTCATTTGTGTTCGTTTATGCTTGTTCAATCATGTAAATTTATGTTTGTTTATGTTCGTTTGTGTTCGTTTGTGTTTGTTTATGTTCGTGAACTGTTCGTTTAGGCTTTAAACGAACGAACATAAACGAACACGAACATGCCCGATTTCTTAATGAACAAACACGAACAAAAAATGTGTTCGATTACATGTTCGTGTTCGTTTTCGTTCGGTTCGTTTACAGGCCTAGTTGTATGTGTCAATGATAAAAGTTGAGAAGAAAAGTAGAAAAAAATACAAAAGACAAAAAGAAAGGATGAAAAATGACAAAAAAAGAAAAAAAAACCTCAAATCACTATTCACACGAGTTAATAATGTATTATAAAAGCTGATTTTCAATTAATTGTAGATAGAAAAGAAAAAATATCTTAAAAATAACTTTAATGAAAAAGGAATGTAAAATTAAAACAAAGAAAAGTAAAAATAATAAAGTCTAGAAAAAAAAACTCAAGAAAGAAACAAAAAAACTAATAGGATAAAAGTACTATTCACACAACTTGCTAAATGTAATTTACGTGAAAACGTAGACCAACTGAAAACGTACATAAAAATAAGCACCAAAACTTATTATATTTGACCCGACATATTTACAAAGAAAATTTACATCGAAACGTAAATCAACTGAAACGTACATAATCATAAGCATAAAACATATTATATTTAACCTAACTCATTTCCAGGAAAAGTTTACGTCGAAACGTAAATCACCTTGAATTTATAGCAACACTTACATAAAAATAAACACGTAAAGCTCGATTACAAAGTCTTTAGAAAATTAAAGAGTTGTAATTGTCAATGCTGAAAGTTGAGGAATAAAATTTTAAAAACAATAACTCAAAAATGACCAAAAGAAAAGAAAAGAAAATAGAAAAAGAAAAAGAAAAGTCAAATGTGAATCACTAGTCACAAACTTTGCTAATTGTATTATAGTCAATATAATTCTTGATATATATATTTGTTTATTACAAAGTTTTAGATTTATAGCAACATGTTTTGCGATTTTTTTTTTTTATAAATAAGTATTATTTAAGCAATTTAGAAAACCGCTCCAAAATTAGTTAACTGTGGTTCTTTAGAGCGGGTTTTTATTTTTGAAGTGGTTGAAACCGTTTCAATTAATAGTTTGATACTTTGCAGCGCTATTTTTTGGAGCGGTCACAAAACCGATTCGCTTGCACATTTCCACCGCTGCAATAGTTTGATACTTTGTAGCGCTATTTTTGTAGCGGTCACAAAACCGCTTCACTTGCACTTTTCCACCGTCTCAATAGATCGATTATGTGTGCTAGTAACATCTCAAAATGTCTCATGACCTTGGGCACAAATTTTCATAATGGATTGACATCACACAACTTATGTAAAAAGCTTCATACGGTAAAACAATTAATATGTGTTCCCACTACAAGAAATTTTATCTGATACAACCAACCTATCCCGACGACATCTGTCGGTACAACAACCTTTTCTCGACGACACGTTGTCGTCACAAGCTCTACCAAAAAATATATTTTTTGGCCTATCCCGATGATATGTGTCGTCGGGAAAAGGCTGGGCAGGTGAAATTGAACAAGGAGGGAAAAGAGTGCGCCATTACCAAAACTTTTCCCGACGACGTGTCGTAGGGATAGGTCATTTAATTTGTTCTCCTATTTTTTGGCATATCCCAACGACATGTCGTAGGGCCATAGTTGCGTATTTTATTGTTTACTAGAAGATCAAATTGAAGGAGAGTGCGCCCAAATGCAAAAGGAAGCACAGGATAAACCAATTGATGAGACAGATTGCCTCGGAGACATCCTTGGTGAAAGGAGAGGTTGGATCCAAGGAATTGGGCGAAAACTGCGAAATGTATGCCTCAATTTGTTGAGCAAATTCGAATCACCATCACAAGCGGAATTTAATGCGTTGAAAGAAAACGTCTCCCAACTAAATTAGCAAGTCAAATACTTTTTCCACCAAGTTCAAGAATATGGAAAAACAGAGGTTGTCGTCGCAAGATAAAGATGAAGATGAAGTTGAAAATAATTATTAGTAATTTAACTTGAATTATTGGTTTGTATTAGAACAAACGTATATAATTTGTGATGGGGTTGATTGCTACCTACGTTTGTATTAATTGTTTTAGTTGTCGGTTTCTATGTTTGCGATTAATTAGAATATCTGGAAAAAAATTACTACTTAAAAAAACCTTTTGGCGACGAATTGTCATCGCTAAAGTTTGTAAGATTTTACAAGACAATCCTTTAGCGACAACCCATCGTCGCTAAAGGCGTGCCACTTAATCTTAAAGTTTGATCTTTAGCGACGTGTCATTGAAAAATAATATTAATTTTTGTTTTTAATTATTTTTAAAATTTAATTTTTATTTCTAACGACGTTTAACCGACAATATGTCGTCGCTAAAGCGTTACCTATCCCGACGACTCTTTTCTGACGACTTGTTGAGCTATAGCATCGCAGCTATGAGGACCAAACATTTCCCCACGACTAGTCGTCGGGATAGGCTGACCTGACGACACGTCGTCGGGAAAAGTCGACGTGTTAGAGAAGAATTCTTTTAGTGTCCCTGGTCCATACTATATGATTAAGCCATGAATAAAATCTCAAATTAGCAGGCAAAATTGACAATAGTGAAACTATAGTCAATTGCGTAAGGAAGATGCTTAACATATTAAACATTGGTCCTTCTCCTATCCAATGACAAAAATTTATATCAAAGTCCCCTGATTTATTAGAATTAGCTTTGCAAATATGACCAAAATAAGATTTGCAACAAATCTATTATCATGATAAAAGTTTACATAAGGACGATATCATATAGGTTTAAGAGATGAGGTGTTTGAGAGAATTAATATTCTCAATCTATACCCATGTGTATTTTAGAGCGGTGTTTATGAGACTCAATGTAATATTCATATCGGTTACCCATGTTGATTTATGATATGTTTGTAAGGGTGATCACTACTCGAATTAGTGAAAATAAAAGTAGTGGCGAAGCTTGAGATTTCCGACAGAGGGGGGGGGGGAACGTATATACCCAAAAATTTCTATACGAAAACCACATATATTATACTACTGAGCGAAAAGTTCGGGGGGTCCTCTTAATAGCTGCGCCCCAGAAAAGAAGTGACCACTTCACACTTAGTGAGATGTTGAAGGGTCAAATGTGGTGATTCTTTCCACATTGTTACAAAGAAGAAGTTGTGGTGATCTATACCATATTTGAGAGAAGCTTGTAAATGTGATTATTACCTTGCTTAGTAAGAAGTTAATGATGATGATGATGATGATAAAATCATGGTGGATACCACAGAGTGAATGTAAGGAGGGTTTGTTAACATCCTCCCTTACCATATAAATTGGGGTATCTTGTGTGTTAATAATAATAGATACACTTGATTTTCAACTATCAGAAGGTTTTTACAAACATGCAACGATCTTAGAAAATGTTCTTCATAAAATTTTCATAAGTTTATATTTTTGCACCCAACACTTTATAAACTTTAACATACATGTATACATTGGAATTTCGTTTTGAAAATTTCATTTTTAACTTCCACTATAATGATAAAAAAAAAGTTATATCAAAATTTTAGGATGTTATATGACCATTGGAGTGTTTTGTGCCAAGAACAAGTGGGAAAAGGTCAAGGTTGTCCTTGATGTTGTACTAGAGGTGTGACTACACAAGCCTTAAAATTTCTATGGCCTATATCATTTCCCCAAGTACTACCATAACCAGTATATCTAAGCAAATAGGAATCAAGTACTACCATACTATTAGTATATATAAGCAAATAAAGAAGAAAAACACCAATTTGTATAATTTGGTGGTTTATGTCTAAAATGATCTAACTTGTCAAGTTAGTGATTTTGTGGGCCAAATTGTTCAACCATAGTTTTGATAGGCTTGAAGTACTTCTACTAGAGATTTTAACTGTAAGGCCACTCGGTGAGGGGTCGTCCAGGCCCGGCCTTGCCCGGCGACGCCCCCCAACACCATTTCCGTGGGGCCGGCGTCGTCGTGAACGACAGCTGCAAGACGTTGAGGACGGGGCTGTTCTTCTCACACACACATATACATACAACATATATATATATTAGGCCCATTCTCCATTTCCTTAGGTCCATCCCCTTTGCCCTATCATCACACTCATCCTACGTGGCGGAGCATCCTTTGAGGACTACCCTGCTCCCACACCAAGTAGCCTAAGATTTAGTCAGAATGGTAATAAATTCCGAGCGAAGGTATAAATGGTAAACGAGTTGAGTCAGGTTAGCTTTTTGGAAAATAGTGTTTAAAACTTTGAATGTTGTTAATTTACAAAGGATTAAAATCACCCTTCATTGATTTTTGGATGGAAATTCTAGTAAAAATCATGTCCAGTTAGATGAAGATATAATGTATATATGTGTGGGCCATCGGGGGGCAAAAGTAAAAGTGCACTATGATGTGCGTGAAGTGTGTTATGGTTTTAATGTTTATTTTAAGCCCTTTTACACTTTCTTTAGCCAAGTTTTAAATTTATAAAACACGATATTTACTAACACTTAAACACACATATGGGCAAATGCACCCATCGTAAGCGTAGTATAGTGTTGGTAAGATACCGAGGTCGTCCAAGGATACAAGAGCTTTTAGTACCGGTTTATCCTCAACGTCTAATCAAATCAAAAGTTTAGAAAAATGTTTTAAACTAAGAAAAATAAAAGCTAACTAAAATGCTGAAAAATAAAAATAAAAGTAAAACAGATAGACAAGATGAATCACTTGGTTCCGACTCGTGTTTAGTGTAACCTTTGATTATTTCCGCACTTTTGCACTATTTAAGAGATTATCTTAGTTATTGTAGTAGGCCCCTCTTTTGAAGGTGACGTTACCCTCGGCTAAGTAGTCTGAGTCAGCAGGGATACAGTCCTAAGTAGCCGGGTTAAAGTATTAATAGTAGTTTAACTTATGAGGGGATCAAAGAGTTTGGACCCCTGCCATCCAATACCGTTAAGTATTGAAGGAGGTCCTACTAAATTTGACCCAGGTCCTTTGCAGGATCTATACACTGAACAATGGCAAGACTCTTACCAAACCGTTCCCTTAACCCCCGACCAGGTAGCCAACATACCTCCATATAGACCGTGGAGATATGAATGGTGAAAATCTTTTATTTTATATAGACAGTAAAATAATGCCAAGACACCACGGACAAACGATAAGGAATAATCACCTTCAACATAAGAAACTAGTTATTAAAGTCATTAATACATAACCAATTAAAAAGTACGAAAAGATTAAAAATAAAAAGTATTACACTAGACACTTTGTCTTCACCAAGTGATGTAAGAGACTTAGGCAAACATGGCCTTGATTTTCAAGAACTCTTACGATCAATCTTGGATCCCGAGACGACTCACACACTCTATGATGGACAATGGATGATGGTGGTGGATGATGGTGTTATGGTGGTGGTGGGTGGTGGGTGAAGTGTGAGAGAGGTGGTGTGCCAATGGATGGTTTGAGCTTGAGCCAAGCACTCATATTTATAGGCTGAACAGAAGCTCGGGCACGGCCCCGTGTCCACATCCTTCTCTTTCTTCATTAATTGCTCTTGTCTTTATTAGTTGACCACGGCCCCGTGTCCGCTGGGCACGACCCCATGTGCAGAAGCATATCTGTACTATCAAGATTTGCCTGGATTCTGCGAATCTTATAGTTGACCACGACCCCGTGTCCGCTGAGCACGGCCCCGTGGTGGGCAATGGAAGCTTCTATAACTTTGTCTTTTATGCTGACACTTGGGCACGCCCCCGTGCTCACTGAGCACGGGGCGTGTTCAACCTCCTGTTTTCTTGTTTTGCTTGGGAAGATGCTTTCGGGGAGGTCGGGCATGCCAAATTTATTCATTTTCTTGTATTTATGTTAGATTTAGCTGCCTTTTTGCTTCTTTTGTTAATTTGAGCTCATTTAATCCTGAAAATACAAAAGGAAGACAAAAACACACTTTTTCCAACATTAGTACTAAAAAAAGGTTAGTTTTATGCCACAATTGATGTAATTTATATGTTGCATTTTGCACACATCAAATACCCCCACACTTGAATCTTTGCTTGTCCTCAAGCAAAACTCTTTATAATGTGGCTTTACACTCCCAAATGGAATTGGTAGAAAAGAAGGTTTTTGGGCTTGTCATAGAGTGTCGGGATTTCCAAGATTCTTTATTTAGTTTTATTTTTATTTATTTACAATCTTATTCGTCATGATTTATTCAAAACTTTTCATAAGATAAATTACTTATTAGGGCATAACATGCCTCTTTAAAATTATATTTATATACAAGTTCACATACCTCACGGGGGATCACTCAACACTCGCCCGAAGATGTATTTTAGTAAATCACTCGAGAGCGACATGAAACTTACTCCTACCATAGGCTTGCCAAGCAATCAATCCTCCTCCTTTTTAACTACAAACCTTTGTAAATATCAAGAGGACTTTTGGGTGAAGGGTTAGGCAAGGGTTAAAGGTAGGTGGTTGGGTTAGTGGTTAGTAGAAAAGGGCGAAAAAGCGTAAAAAGCGTCGGTTTTCGAAAGACTTTTTATTTTTGCAATTTTTATTTTGATGAAACTATTATTCAAACAAAGTTATTTTTGATGAACTTGTTTGTTTATTTCTTTTGCTTCATCAACCAAACAATTTTTTTTTCAAAGTCAAACGAAAAACCGAGCTTGTTAGTAAAACAAAGGGTTAAAAATAAAAAGGTTTTGGTGGGTGAAAGGGTGTTTGGTTTGGGTTAAGAAATGAAAAGGTTTAGGCTCAAAGGGGTTAACTAGGGGGATTTTGGGTAGGTGCTAAAAAAAGAAAATAATGGTGTAGAAATAAAAAGGGTTAGTCCTAATGCCTCCATCATTTACTTACTCAGGTTTAAGTTGGTAAGGACCAGGAATGTATCGTCGTGGCAAGTTCTAGAGTTGTAAGAACCAAGCGGCTATTCACACAAGAAACGAAAAATGAGCATTTATTTTAAAGATATGTATTTGTGTGGTCAATAAAGGCTCAAAACTCACTTTTGTGGGAATGGGGTTTTATGTGATCAAGTATATATAATTAAATTTTAACTAAGCTTGTCATGCCTTTTCATAATTTTCTTATGTTGGTTCTTTTTATCACGACGCTATCGGTTGTAAATTTGTAAAAATATAACCTTTTTTGAATTTTGAAATTCCCAAATTAAACCTAGACAAGTAAAAAAAATGAAAATAGAGTTTTGTGTAAGGCTTGTTATTAGGACTTGCAAGATTCAAGGTTTTAGCATCCCCCCCCCACACTTAAATTACACATTGTCCTCAATGTGTCCCAAAAATAAGTTTTTAGGTTGATTGAATGTGTAAAAGGTGTGAAAAAGCAAAAATTTCATGTTACTGGACGCTGGACATGGCCCCGTGTTCGTTGGACACGGCCCCGTGTGCAGGTGCCAGTAACGAAAACTTACAGAAGGTGGACACGTGGGCGTGTTGGCTGGACACGACCCCGTGTCTGGCAAAAGTCTGCATATTTAGACAAATAGCAGGTCTGGGGTAGTGGGCACGGGGACGTGTCGGCTGGACACGACCCCGTGTAGACAGTCTGCAAGGTTGAGAAACAGGTTTCTGGTTCTGGTTTTCCTGTCCCGGCTTTAGTAGCACTAAGGTTTAGTGCTCTAAGCCTCGTATGTACCTGTTTTATCAATAAACACTACTCCAAAAAAAAGCAAACATCCTAGATTACCAATGTTCAACATCCCATCCATCACAAAGTTAGAAAGAAAAAAAATACAGAAAATAAAAGAGTTAAAGGAAAGTAAATTGTTCGACACACGGCACGCAGGCCGGAAATTGTTCAAGATAAAAGGTTAACCTAGGGAATCACCAACCAACCGCTTCTTCCTCCGCTCCTCCCGCCTAATCCATGTCCTCGTTCTCATCATCATCATCTCCACCATGCCCAACAATGTACTCCCGGATATTTCCAATATCATCTTGGATATCGGATATGTTTCTCTCGATCGCCCCGACCCGGTTGTACGTGTTGCTTGCCATATTATAGGTGTTCCTGGTGCACATAAGGTTTTCCTGCAATAAATCATGTAAACTTTGGAAGTTAGGAAAACTGCCTCCTGAGGAGGACTGGCCTGGATCACCATGGGGCTGGTACTGGTACTGATGATGTTGTGGAGCATGGAGGACAAGTGCCTCTTGCGGGTTCCATGCATGCCCTT
Organism: Helianthus tuberosus; assembly: GCA_030545235.1. NCBI lineage: Eukaryota > Viridiplantae > Streptophyta > Magnoliopsida > Asterales > Asteraceae > Helianthus > Helianthus tuberosus. Next base: position 163,741,821 of record CM060360.1, read on the forward strand.
GCATCCTTTGGAAGCTAACCGTCCCGTCTTCAGCCTCATAAATTAGGTTCATTGAGTGGCAGATGTGTATATCTACCCTTCCCGACCATGGGCTCCTTCCGAATGACCTAGGTATGTTGGTGAAGTGCTTGAAGAGACGGTACACCCATCCCCCAAAGAAGATAGGGGTTGGTGCAGTAGCAAGGCGGTTAAGATGCATGTTTCGGAGCATGAGGAACATCGAGGTGCCTGCGGTTATGGATGCAGTGGAGGAAAACTAAATCTCTTAACCCAACAACGCCACCGCTATCATGCCTTTGGCTAAGAGAGTAGCCGAGGAGCCTATGGATGTATCGGTAGAGCGGATCCCTCAACTTCGTGCTCTTAGTGCTGCTCGGATTGTAGTGCCCTTCACCAATCTGAGCCCATGCGGCTTGGCGATCGTTCTCATCTATCTCTCGCATCCCTCCAGTATTTTCCTCGTTACCCGCATCTTCTTCCGCATACAACCCGACAATCGACCCAAATTGTGCCATAGAAATCGAATACTTAGTTCCACCACATCGGAATGCTACCCCATCATTGTCAAATGGGTCGCACCTTGAGTTGAACATGAAGGTGCTATAGAATTCCAAAGTACATTCATGGACGGAACGGAGTCGAGTTGTTAAAACGACTCTTAGTGGGCCTGTGACAAGGTTGTTGAAGCGGTCGAGTTGGTTCACTAATGCTAACAGATCCGTGCATGCTTGCCTTGGGTATTCCTCCGGCCTTGTTTGAAGTACTTCGTATCTAGCCCTGGCATCGAGCTCATTTGCGTTAAACCTTGTGAACTTCCTTGCCATCTGAAAGAATACACCAAAAATTAGCACGAAACATTAGAATTTTCGGACAAAACTGCAAACAGTGTGCTGGACACGACCCCGTGTTCAGCGGACACGGCCCCGTGTCCAGGCGTCTGTTACTCAAAAACATCATTTTTCGACCCGGTTTCGAAAACTTGAAAATTTTTGGTCCAATAGGTGCGGTTTTCCCCGAAAATGAAACCCCAAGTGCCGTTTTTCCCAAAACAACCCGTTTACCCATTCGATTTTATCTTTTTCGGTTCAAAAACAAGGGTTTGGAGTTTTTGTGAGAAATCGGGCGAATCTTTGAACAATACAAGTGGGTTTACTTCCTATAACACTAATCTAACTAAATGCTAACAGATTAAAGCAAAAATTTGAGGTTCGATCCGAAGATTTTTTCCCAAATTTTTGAAGTTTTAACTACATGTAAATGCTAAATCTAACTAATGATAGTGATAGAATCATACGTTGATGTTGTTAGAATGATAGGAGACGTCGAAAATCTATGGAAAATCGCCTGGAACCAGAGCGTTTTCGGGGAAACGGGGCGTGTGGAATGAAGTAACTGTTATGAAAAGGGGAATGTATCCCGACAGTAGCGCGGACATGGCCCCGTGTCCAGCGGACACGGCCTCGTGCCGAGCAAAATTTTTGAAATTTTTTTTTCAGTGCTCGCGTGAGTGCCCTTTGTTTCCCAAAAACTTTGGTTAGAAAACTTACCGATTTAGATGTCATCCCAATCGTTCGTAACTTACCAGGTATGATGTCGATGTTTTCATTCTTCGACCGTTTGAAGCGAGATCTCCTCCTCTTCATCCTCAATGAACCCTTGATAGAGTTTCAGCCGTTGGCCATTGACTTTGAATGGGGGTCCATTCCGAGATTTAATTTCTACTGCACCGTGTGAGAAAATATGGGTAATGGAAAAAGGTCCTGACCACCTAGACTTTAATTTACCAGGAAACAATCGAAGTCGTGAATTAAACAAAAGAACTAGATCTCCTACTCGAAATTCATTAGGTTTAATATGTTTGTCGTGTAAGTTTTTCATTCTTTCCTTGTAAATTTCTGAGTTTGAGTATGCATAATTCCTAAGCTCGTCTAATTCATTTAATTGACAAAATCGATTTTTACCAGCAAATTCTAAATCTAAGTTTACATTTTTAATTGCCCAGTAGGATTTGTGTGCAATTTCTACTGGAAAGTGACAACTTTTTCCATAGACAAGCTTATATGGGGTTGTACCTATTGTTGTTTTATGAGCAGTTCGAAAAGCCCATAAAGCATCATCTAATTTATCTGCCCATTCCTTTTTATTTAACCCTATGGTTTTTTCGAGTATTCGTTTTAAACCTCTATTAGTCACTTCGGCTTGTCCGTTTGTTTGAGGGTGATATGCTGTTGAGACCCAGTGATAGACCCCATATCTTGTTAAAAAAAATTCAAGTTGATGGTTGCAAAAATGGGTACCTCTATCACTTATTAATGCTTTAGGTGTGCCAAAACAAGAGAATAATTTCTTCAGAAATCTTACCACGACTCTTCCATCGTTTGTTGGAAATGCCTCGGCCTCGGCCCATTTAGACAAGTAGTCTACTGCCACAAGTATATATTTGTTTCCTTTCGACGGTGGGAAAGGTCCCATAAAGTCGAGTCCCCACACATCAAAAATTTCACAAACAAGAATGCCATTTTGTGGCATTTCGTTTTTGGAGGAAATATTACCTGTTCTTTGGCACGCATCACAAGTCTTCACAAGACTTTGGGCATCTTTGTAAATGGTTGGCCAATAAAATCTTGAATCAAATACCTTTCGTGCGGTACTTGCGGCACCATGATGTCCTCCATATGGACCTTCGTGACAATGGCGGAGAATTCTTCGTGCTTCACTACCATGTACGCATCGTCGGATGAGTTGGTCGTCACACATTTTGAAAAGATATGGATCTTCCCAAAAATAGTGTTTCACATTGGCAATGAATTTTTTTCTTTGATGATGTGGCCAACCCTTAACGACCATACCGCTAGCTAGGTAGTTAGCATAGTCGGCGTACCATGGTTCTTCCTTGTATTCCACCATTTCTAGGGACTCCGTTGGAAATTTTTCGTTGATTTGCTCGTCCCTGGTTGCCTCCAAAGCTGGGTCTTCTAATCGTGAAAGATGATCTGCTGCGGTGTTTTCTGCTCCTCTTTTATCTTTGATTTCAATATCAAATTCTTGGAGGAGTAGAATCCACCGAATCAAACGTGGTTTTGCGTCCTGCTTTTTGAAGAGATATCGAATGGCTGCATGATCTGTGTAGACTATAGTTTTAGAAAGAACAAGATAAGAACGAAATTTATCAAAAGCAAATACCACAGCTAGTAATTCTTTTTCAGTTGTTGTGTAATTTTCTTGTGCATCGTTAAGTGTTTTACTAGCATAATAAATTGGGTGAAAATGCTTTTCTTTTCTTTGTCCCAAGACAGCTCCAACTGCAAAGTCACTAGCATCACACATGATTTCGAAAGGAAAGTTCCAATCAGGCGCTATCATGATAGGTGCATTGACTAGCATTTCCTTTAAGGTTAGAAATGCTTGATTGCAATCCTTGTCAAAGATGAAAGGGGCATCTTTTTCAAGTAATTTTGTTAGAGGCCTTGAAATTTTTGAAAAGTCTTTGATAAACCGCTTATAAAATCCGGCATGCCCTAGGAAACTTCAGATAGCTCTAACAGAGGATGGGGGTGGTAGTCGAGAAATGGTATCTATTTTGGCTCGATCCACCTCCATTCCTTCGCTTGAGATTTTGTCACCGAGTACTATTCCCTCCGTTACCATGAAATGGCATTTTTCCCAGTTAAGGGCGAGGTTAGTTTCCTCACATCGGGATAGCATTCGTTCAAGGTTATCGAGGCATTGGTCGTATGAATCCCCAAAGATAGAAAAGTCGTCCATGAAGACTTCCATTGTCTTTTCTATCATGTCGTGGAAGATGGCTACCATGCAACGTTGGAATGTTGCGGGGGCATTACATACACCAAACGGCATGCGTCGATAAGCAAAAGTTCCATAGGGGCATGTAAAGGTTGTCTTTTCTTGGTCTTCGGGTGCTATCGGGATTTGAAAGTAACCTGAAAAACCATCCAAGAAACAATAAAATTTATGACCGGATAATATTTCTAACATTTGATCAATGAAGGGTAAAGGAAAGTGATCTTTTCTTGTTGCTTCATTTAATCATCTACAATCTATACATACTCTCCATCCTGTAACGGTTCTTGTTGGTATTAGTTCATTCCTTTCATTTGTTATTACCGTCATACCTCCTTTCTTTGGAACTACTTGGACGGGACTTACCCAAGGACTATCGGAGATAGGATAAATGATGTATAAGAATTTATACATCTTTTAAACGTCAAATACGCCCCGTTTATGCGAAAACTCTTTGTATTTTCATTGATTTTGGTACTCATTTGAGTTGTTTGTGAAAATACAGGTCCGGGCTTCGGCCCGGTGATGAAACGAAGGCTTTTGGAGCAAAATGGAGCGAAAACGGAACATTCCAGCAAACTGCCAGATATGGCACGACCGTGCCACCAAGGCGCACGACCGTGCCAGCCATTCCGACATCGGCACTATCGATCAGCACCAGCATCCAGCACCAGCACCATCAAAATCAAGGGAAGCACGACCGTGCCAACCACTGGCACGACCGTGCCATGTCAAATTGAGCCCCAGATCAGCATGTTTCCGAGATCGATTCAATCGTAGCCGAGCACTATCGGCTGGAAGAAATATTACCTGTTCTTTGGCACGCATCACAAGTCTTCACAAGACTTTGGGCGTCTTTGTAAATGGTTGGCCAATAAAATCTTGAATCAAATACCTTTCGTGCGGTACTCGCGGCACCATGATGTCCTCCATATGGACCTTCGTGACAATGGCGGAGAATTCTTCGTGCTTCACTACCATGTACGCATCGTCGGATGAGTTGGTCGTCACACATTTTGAAAAGATATGGATCTTCCCAAAAATAGTGTTTCACATTGGCAATGAATTTTTTTCTTTGATGATGTGGCCAACCCTTAACGACCATACCGCTAGCTAGGTAGTTAGCATAGTCGGCGTACCATGGTTCTTCCTTGTATTCCACCATTTCTAGGGACTCCGTTGGAAATTTTTCGTTGATTTGCTCGTCCCTGGTTGCCTCCAAAGCTGGGTCTTCTAATCGTGAAAGATGATCTGCTGCGGTGTTTTCTGCTCCTCTTTTATCTTTGATTTCAATATCAAATTCTTGGAGGAGTAGAATCCACCGAATCAAACGTGGTTTTGCGTCCTGCTTTTTGAAGAGATATCGAATGGCTGCATGATCTGTGTAGACTATAGTTTTAGAAAGAACAAGATAAGAACGAAATTTATCAAAAGCAAATACCACAGCTAGTAATTCTTTTTCAGTTGTTGTGTAATTTTCTTGTGCATCGTTAAGTGTTTTACTAGCATAATAAATTGGGTGAAAATGCTTTTCTTTTCTTTGTCCCAAGACAGCTCCAACTGCAAAGTCACTAGCATCACACATGATTTCGAAAGGAAAGTTCCAATCAGGCGCTATCATGATAGGTGCATTGACTAGCATTTCCTTTAAGGTTAGAAATGCTTGATTGCAATCCTTGTCAAAGATGAAAGGGGCATCTTTTTCAAGTAATTTTGTTAGAGGCCTTGAAATTTTTGAAAAGTCTTTGATAAACCGCTTATAAAATCCGGCATGCCCTAGGAAACTTCAGATAGCTCTAACAGAGGATGGGGGTGGTAGTCGAGAAATGGTATCTATTTTGGCTCGATCCACCTCCATTCCTTCGCTTGAGATTTTGTCACCGAGTACTATTCCCTCCGTTACCATGAAATGGCATTTTTCCCAGTTAAGGGCGAGGTTAGTTTCCTCACATCGGGATAGCATTCGTTCAAGGTTATCGAGGCATTGGTCGTATGAATCCCCAAAGATAGAAAAGTCGTCCATGAAGACTTCCATTGTCTTTTCTATCATGTCGTGGAAGATGGCTACCATGCAACGTTGGAATGTTGCGGGGGCATTACATACACCAAACGGCATGCGTCGATAAGCAAAAGTTCCATAGGGGCATGTAAAGGTTGTCTTTTCTTGGTCTTCGGGTGCTATCGGGATTTGAAAGTAACCTGAAAAACCATCCAAGAAACAATAAAATTTATGACCGGATAATCTTTCTAACATTTGATCAATGAAGGGTAAAGGAAAGTGATCTTTTCTTGTTGCTTCATTTAATCGTCTACAATCTATACATACTCTCCATCCTGTGATGGTTCTTGTTGGTATTAGTTCATTCCTTTCATTTGTTATTACCGTCATACCTCCTTTCTTTGGAACTACTTGGACGGGACTTACCCAAGGACTATCGGAGATAGGATAAATGATGTATAAGAATTTATACATCTTTTAAACGTCAAATACGCCCCGTTTATGCGAAAACTCTTTGTATTTTCATTGATTTTGGTACTCATTTGAGTTGTTTGTGAAAATACAGGTCCGGGCTTCGGCCCGGTGATGAAACGAAGGCTTTTGGAGCAAAATGGAGCGAAAACGGAACATTCCAGCAAACTGCCAGATATGGCACGACCGTGCCACCAAGGCGCACGACCGTGCCAGCCATTCCGACATCGGCACTATCGATCAGCACCAGCATCCAGCACCAGCACCATCAAAATCAAGGGAAGCACGACCGTGCCAACCACTGGCACGACCGTGCCATGTCAAATTGAGCCCCAGATCAGCATGTTTCCGAGATCGATTCAATCGTAGCCGAGCACTATCGGCTGGAAGAAATATTACCTGTTCTTTGGCACGCATCACAAGTCTTCACAAGACTTTGGGCGTCTTTGTAAATGGTTGGCCAATAAAATCTTGAATCAAATACCTTTCGTGCGGTACTCGCGGCACCATGATGTCCTCCATATGGACCTTCGTGACAATGGCGGAGAATTCTTCGTGCTTCACTACCATGTACGCATCGTCGGATGAGTTGGTCGGCACACATTTTGAAAAGATATGGATCTTCCCAAAAATAGTGTTTCACATTGGCAATGAATTTTTTTCTTTGATGATGTGGCCAACCCTTAACGACCATACCGCTAGCTAGGTAGTTAGCATAGTCGGCGTACCATGGTTCTTCCTTGTATTCCACCATTTCTAGGGACTCCGTTGGAAATTTTTCGTTGATTTGCTCGTCCCTGGTTGCCTCCAAAGTTGGGTCTTCTAATCGTGAAAGATGATCTGCTGCGGTGTTTTCTGCTCCTCTTTTATCTTTGATTTCAATATCAAATTCTTGGAGGAGTAGAATCCACCGAATCAAACGTGGTTTTGCATCCTGCTTTTTGAAGAGATATCGAATGGCTGCATGATCTGTGTAGACTATAGTTTTAGAAAGAACAAGATAAGAACGAAATTTATCAAAAGCAAATACCACAGCTAGTAATTCTTTTTCAGTTGTTGTGTAATTTTCTTGTGCATCGTTAAGTGTTTTACTAGCATAATAAATTGGGTGAAAATGCTTTTCTTTTCTTTGTCCCAAGACAGCTCCAACTGCAAAGTCACTAGCATCACACATGATTTCGAAAGGAAAGTTCCAATCAGGCGCTATCATGATAGGTGCATTGACTAGCATTTCCTTTAAGGTTAGAAATGCTTGATTGCAATCCTTGTCAAAGATGAAAGGGGCATCTTTTTCAAGTAATTTTGTTAGAGGCCTTGAAATTTTTGAAAAGTCTTTGATAAACCGCTTATAAAATCCGGCATGCCCTAGGAAACTTCTGATAGCTCTAACAGAGGATGGGGGTGGTAGTCGAGAAATGGTATCTATTTTGGCTCGATCCACCTCCATTCCTTCGCTTGAGATTTTGTGACCGAGTACTATTCCCTCCGTTACCATGAAATGGCATTTTTCCCAGTTAAGGGCGAGGTTAGTTTCCTCACATCGGGATAGCATTCGTTCAAGGTTATCGAGGCATTGGTCGTATGAATCCCCAAAGATAGAAAAGTCATCCATGAAGACTTCCATTGTCTTTTCTATCATGTCGTGGAAGATGGCTACCATGCAACGTTGGAATGTTGCGGGGGCATTACATACACCAAACGGCATGCGTCGATAAGCAAAAGTTCCATAGGGGCATGTAAAGGTTGTCTTTTCTTGGTCTTCGGGTGCTATCGGGATTTGAAAGTAACCTGAAAAACCATCCAAGAAACAATAAAATTTATGACCGGATAATCTTTCTAACATTTGATCAATGAAGGGTAAAGGAAAGTGATCTTTTCTTGTTGCTTCATTTAATCGTCTACAATCTATACATACTCTCCATCCTGTGATGGTTCTTGTTGGTATTAGTTCATTCCTTTCATTTGTTATTACCTTCATACCTCCTTTCTTTGGAACTACTTGGACGGGACTTACCCAAGGACTATCGGAGATAGGATAAATGATGTATAAGAATTTATACATCTTTTAAACGTCAAATACGCCCCGTTTATGCGAAAACTCTTTGTATTTTCATTGATTTTGGTACTCATTTGAGTTGTTTGTGAAAATACAGGTCCGGGCTTCGGCCCGGTGATGAAACGAAGGCTTTTGGAGCAAAATGGAGCGAAAACGGAACATTCCAGCAAACTGCCAGATATGGCACGACCGTGCCACCAAGGCGCACGACCGTGCCAGCCATTCCGACATCGGCACTATCGATCAGCACCAGCATCCAGCACCAGCACCATCAAAATCAAGGGAAGCACGACCGTGCCAACCACTGGCACGACCGTGCCATGTCAAATTGAGCCCCAGATCAGCATGTTTCCGAGATCGATTCAATCGTAGCCGAGCACTATCGGCTGGAAGAAATATTACCTGTTCTTTGGCACGCATCACAAGTCTTCACAAGACTTTGGGCGTCTTTGTAAATGGTTGGCCAATAAAATCTTGAATCAAATACCTTTCGTGCGGTACTCGCGGCACCATGATGTCCTCCATATGGACCTTCGTGACAATGGCGGAGAATTCTTCGTGCTTCACTACCATGTACGCATAGTCGGATGAGTTGGTCGGCACACATTTTGAAAAGATATGGATCTTCCCAAAAATAGTGTTTCACATTGGCAATGAATTTTTTTCTTTGATGATGTGGCCAACCCTTAACGACCATACCGCTAGCTAGGTAGTTAGCATAGTCGGCGTACCATGGTTCTTCCTTGTATTCCACCATTTCTAGGGACTCCGTTGGAAATTTTTCGTTGATTTGCTCGTCCCTGGTTGCCTCCAAAGCTGGGTCTTCTAATCGTGAAAGATGATCTGCTGCGGTGTTTTCTGCTCCTCTTTTATCTTTGATTTCAATATCAAATTCTTGGAGGAGTAGAATCCACCGAATCAAACGTGGTTTTGCGTCCTGCTTTTTGAAGAGATATCGAATGGCTGCATGATCTGTGTAGACTATAGTTTTAGAAAGAACAAGATAAGAACGAAATTTATCAAAAGCAAATACCACAGCTAGTAATTCTTTTTCAGTTGTTGTGTAATTTTCTTGTGCATCGTTAAGTGTTTTACTAGCATAATAAATTGGGTGAAAATGCTTTTCTTTTCTTTGTCCCAAGACAGCTCCAACTACAAAGTCACTAGCATCACACATGATTTCGAAAGGAAAGTTCCAATCAGGCGCTATCATGATAGGTGCATTGACTAGCATTTCCTTTAAGGTTAGAAATGCTTGATTGCAATCCTTGTCAAAGATGAAAGGGGCATCTTTTTCAAGTAATTTTGTTAGAGGCCTTGAAATTTTTGAAAAGTCTTTGATAAACCGCTTATAAAATCCGGCATGCCCTAGGAAACTTCTGATAGCTCTAACAGAGGATGGGGGTGGTAGTCGAGAAATGGTATCTATTTTGGCTCGATCCACCTCCATTCCTTCGCTTGAGATTTTGTCACCGAGTACTATTCCCTCCGTTACCATGAAATAGCATTTTTCCCAGTTAAGGGCGAGGTTAGTTTCCTCACATCGGGATAGCATTCGTTCAAGGTTATCGAGGCATTGGTCGTATGAATCCCCAAAGATAGAAAAGTCGTCCATGAAGACTTCCATTGTCTTTTCTATCATGTCGTGGAAGATGGCTACCATGCAACGTTGGAATGTTGCGGGGGCATTACATACACCAAACGGCATGCGTCGATAAGCAAAAGTTCCATAGGGGCATGTAAAGGTTGTCTTTTCTTGGTCTTCGGGTGCTATCGGGATTTGAAAGTAACCTGAAAAACCATCCAAGAAACAATAAAATTTATGACCGGATAATCTTTCTAACATTTGATCAATGAAGGGTAAAGGAAAGTGATCTTTTCTTGTTGCTTCATTTAATCGTCTACAATCTATACATACTCTCCATCCTGTGACGGTTCTTGTTGGTATTAGTTCATTCCTTTCATTTGTTATTACCGTCATACCTCCTTTCTTTGGAACTACTTGGACGGGACTTACCCAAGGACTATCGGAGATAGGATAAATGATGTATAAGAATTTATACATCTTTTAAACGTCAAATACGCCCCGTTTATGCGAAAACTCTTTGTATTTTCATTGATTTTGGTACTCATTTGAGTTGTTTGTGAAAATACAGGTCCGGGCTTCGGCCCGGTGATGAAACGAAGGCTTTTGGAGCAAAATGGAGCGAAAACGGAACATTCCAGCAAACTGCCAGATATGGCACGACCGTGCCACCAAGGCGCACGACCGTGCCAGCCATTTCGACATCGGCACTATCGATCAGCACCAGCATCCAGCACCAGCACCATCAAAATCAAGGGAAGCACGACCGTGCCAACCACTGGCACGACCGTGCCATGTCAAATTGAGCCCCAGATCAGCATGTTTCCGAGATCGATTCAATCGTAGCCGAGCACTATCGGCTGGCACGACCAGACCATGCCCGAGCACGGTCGTGCCACCTCGGGAACTTTTGAGCGCGAATTTTCCAAAAATGGTAGCATACTTGGTCAACATTCAAGAAAGTGGCTCTGACACTTGCCAAGCACGACCGTGCCAAAAGGTGGCATGGTCGTGCCAAACGCCTAGAGTTTAAATACGAGTTCCTAGCTCATTTGCAAGGGAGTTGGAGCATTTTGGTGACTTTTTCTCTCAAGAATCTGGTCTTGGAAGCTTGTTGGAGCCAAGAGGGAGCCTTGAAGAGGACTTAATCACTTGAAGATCTACTCAAACATCATTTTAATCTTGTCTTTAACTTGGTTAGCTCATTACTTTATGAACAATTTATGTTTCTTTGCACTTGATTTGGTAGTCATGAGCCTTATGGGCTAAACATTTGAGTTGTCTAAACTTTTTTGAAGCTAATGAATATGTGATAACATGGAAGTAGATGTGATGATTGTTCTTGTTAATCTTCATGTTGGTATTTAATCTTGTTCTTGGAGTTCATGTGTATGCTTAAAGTTTTTGTTCTTGAATGTTTGCTCATAAGCATTTACATGTTGTGTTGGAAAGCTCATGTAAAGATTATGATTATTGAATCTTGTTAACTTGTTAGTATGATTCATAGCATGAAACTAGGAATGGTGATTGCTAATGTGATTGAATGATGATTTGAGCATATGTATGAATTCTTGCATCTAGATTTGGAAAGATCATGAGTATGTTTATATGGATTCTATAGTTTGTGTTCTTGTTAGTTTGATGATTTAGGCCAAAATTGTTAGCTAGCATGACCATGCTTGTGGTTCATATCAAGAACATGATGATAGTGCCAACTACTTGAAACCAAGTTAGGGTGATTAGTGTGTTGTTCATATTAGTTTTCCCTAATTTGTAGAGTTAGGAGTCTTGACAAACAAATAACTCATGATTAAAGATTAACATCAACTTAGCAAGTGAGCTTAAAAGAATAATTTTTAGGTGATTAGAATGTTAATTCATTTTTAGTTTTCCTAAGAATTATAGACTAGGAAACCTTGATTGGGGACTTAGTTAATTTTAGAGCTTGCATCATCACAACCTCCTTCCCCTTTGTTGTCACATGTGAGTTAGTGGATACTTAGTTTAGGCAACCCTTTCTTAGATATTGTTTCTTGTTAGAATTTTTTGTAGTTTACTTATTTGCATGCTAAGTTTGAGAAAATCAACCCAATCATTTGAAAAAGGCTTTAAAGTAACAAAAGTTTAGTATCGAGACACCGCATCCACGGATTGATATCCGGTTCTTACCGATTAGCTATATTACCACCCGACGGGTACACTTGCCCTTTTGTGTGTGTAGTTAGTTTTTAGGTGAAAAAACATTTTTAAAACTAAATTTGTGTGAACAAATATCTTCATAGAAAAATATATATAATTCACGCACATCAAGTTTTTGGCGCCGTTGCCGGGGATGCGGTCTTCTTGAAAACGATTCAAGTTGCTTATTTAGCCATTGTGAAAAGTGTAAAAAGTTTTTGTCTACTTGTTTTATTTGCATTTGCTTGACTATTTGAAAAAAAAATGATTATTTGCTAGTTGTTTTTGTTTTTGTTTTTGTATATATTTTGTGCATTATGCTCCTCCTTATTCCCTACAGGTCGTGCATGTCCTCAACCCCCGCTGCTGATATCGTTGAGCCTTCAGCGGAGCCGGAGCGTGATCTTCACCGGAGGCTGCGAGAGCGGTTTCGCTTGGTAGCCGAGACGATTGAGACAGACGCGGCAGACGACGACACCTTCTACGAGGTTCGAGTAGACATGGCGGACGCAGAAGAGAATAGGATCTTGAATGAAATTGGAAAACCGTCACTTGATGGTTTACCTGCGAGCATCAATGCACCGACAATCGACAATAATAATTTCTAGATCAAGGCTGGCACCATATCGATGTTGCAGAATGCGATACAGTTTTATGGTAAGGATCACGAGGATCCTAGTGTTCACATTGCGGGGTTTCTAGAGGTTTGTGCCACATTCAAGATTCGTGATGCATCATCGGATGCTATCCGCCTTCGGCTCTTTCCGTTTTCTTTACGGGATGGAGCCAAGGAGTGGCTTCTTTCACTTCCAGCTGGATCTATCACTACATGGAATCAATTAGCTGAGAAGTTCCTTCAGAAATATTTCCCTCCAGAGAAAACTGTTCGGTTGAGAACCAAGATTCTGAACTTTCGTCAGGACGAGGACGAGTCTCTTTACGAGGCATGGGAGCGTTTCAAAGAGCTTATGCGAAAGGTCCCACATCACGGGTTGCCCAAGTGGCAACAATGTCAGATCTTCTACCATGGTTTAGACAGTCAGGGACAGATGATGGTTGATACATACTCGGGTGGTGATATCGGCACGAAAAATGCCACCGAGGCATTTGAAATTCTTGAAAAGTGTGCCGTGAAAAACCGGACGCAACAGCCACCAAGAGGTAAGAGTTCTCGGCAGGGAGTTCATCATGTGGACGACTACACAGCCATGACAGCACGTATGGATGCCTTATCTTCGAAATTTGATCGAGTGATGGAAATGCACTCGAGAGGTTCTTCGAGTGGGGGAGCATATCAGGTAGGTGATTTTCAGACGGAAGAGATATCACACGAGCATGTTGATTTTATGGGAAACCAATACCGTCCTCAGAATAATCCCTACAGCAATACTTATAATCCGGGGTGGAAGAATCACCCGAACTTCAGTTGGAGGCCCGATGCTTCTAATCTGCATCCACCCGGATTTGCTCCACGTCCCCCAGCTCCAGCTCATGGAGCATATGGTCCACCTCGACCTCAGCAGGGACCTTCAGTTAGCGAGCCTAGTGTGCATGATATGCTTAGCCAGATCTTAGCCGGTCAGAACACTCAAAATGCTGAGAATGAGAAGCGTTTTAAGGAGTATGACGGTCGTTTCACGAGGCACGAGAATGAGTTGAGAAGCCAAAAGGCTTCCATGCAGACCATTGAGAACCAAGTTGGCCAGATTGCCAAGATGTTGTCTGAGGGACAACAGGGGGGCCTTCCGAGCAACACAGAGACTAATCCTAATGCTACTGCAAAGGCCATCACATTGAGAAGCGGCAAGACCGCTCAGCCCATCCCTCCGGCTATTCCTGCAAAGCCGGTTGATGATGATGAGGTTGATGAGGAGATTGAGTGTGAGTCTCTGGGTGAGGTGCAACAGAGGCGAGTCCCAGCAAGTACCGCATGACCTAAGGAGCCAGTGAGAGAGTATGTCCCTCCCATTCCATATCCCGGGAGGTTGAAGAAGCAGAAAATGGAAGAACACTATGGTAAATTCCTCGAGCTTTTTAAGCAACTTCATATAAATTTACCATTTGTCGAGGCACTTGATCAAATGCCTAAGTATGCCAAGTTTCTGAAGGACATTCTATCCAACAAAAAGAAACTTGAGGAGCTTTCGCAGGTGACCTTGAATGAAGAGTGTTCAGCGGTTCTTCAGAACAAACTACCGAAGAAGATGAATGATCCTGGGAGTTTCACTATCCCTTGTTTGATTGGTAGTTTGTCGGTCAGCAATGCATTAGCTGATCTTGGAGCTAGCATAAACCTCATGCCATATGCGGATTTTGCTAAGCTAGACTTGGGAGAGCCCAAGCCGACTCGTATGAGCATTCAGCTAGCCGACCGTTCAGTGAAGTATCCTCGAGGCATAGTTGAGAATATGCTGGTGAAAATCGACAAGTTTGTCTTCCCTGTCGATTTCGTGATTCTAGACATGGATGAGGACAAAAATGTTCCACTTATCTTAGGTCGTCCATTCTTAGGCATTGCGAGAGCCTTGATTGATGTCTGCACCGGTAGACTTACTCTTAGGGTTGATGATGAGGAGGTTACCTTTGACATTGGGAAATCCATGCAACACTCGCAAAGTCAGGATGATACACTCTACTTCATTGAGACTATCAACACATATGTGAGTGATCATCTTAGTGATGCATTCGAGGAGGATGTTGTGGACAGACAGCTGCTAGGAGGGGAGGATTTTAGTTCACCTAGGGTGGACCGATTAGTCGAGGAGGTGACCTGTCTGATAGGTCACGCGTCTCCCCCGTGTCCCGAGGTTTTTTGAGGTTGTGGATCGCGTTGCTGAGCCTAAAGCACGCCCTTCTATTGAGGATCCACCTTCGGTTGAGCTTAAGGAGCTTCCAGATCATTTGGAGTATGCTTTCTTGGAGGGTGAGACTCATTTGCCCGTTATCATTTCTGCCAATTTGTCGAAGGAAGAGAAGGATCGATTGCTTGAAGTCCTGAAGCAGCACAAGAAGGCAATTGCTTGGAAGATTATGGATATAAAAGGGATCAATCCATCCTTTTGTACCCATAAGATTTTGATGGAGGAGGACTTTAAACCTGTAGTACAACATCAGAGGCGTTTGAACCCTAACATGCAGGAGGTTGTGAAGAAAGAGGTCATCAAACTACTTGATGCAGGTTTGATATACCCGATCTCTGATTCACCATGGGTTAGCCCTGTACAGGTAGTCCCGAAGAAAGGAGGCATGACAGTGGTGACCAATGAGAAAAACGAGTTGATTCCTACTCGTACTGTCACCGGATGGAGAGTTTGCATTGACTACCGCAAACTCAATGATGCCACGAGGAAGGATCATTTCCCACTTCCTTTCATTGATCATATGTTAGAGAGGTTGTCGGGCAGGATGTACTACTGCTTCCTTGATGGTTTTTCGGGTTATTTTCAGATTCCCATCTCTCCTGAGGATCAGGAGAAGACGACATTCACATGTCCCTATGGCACATTCGCCTACCGGCGGATGCCCTTTGGACTGTGCAATGCCCCGGCAACATTTCAGAGGTGTATGGTGGCCATTTTTCACGACATGATCGAGGACTCCATGGAGGTTTTCATGGATGATTTTTCTGTGTTTGGGAGTTCTTTTGATCAGTGTCCCGGGAATCTGAAAAAGATGTTGGCTAGATGTGAAGAAGCCAACCTTGTGTTGAATTGGGAGAAATTCCACTTCATGGTGAAGGAGGGCATTGTGCTTGGGCACAGGATTTCACAGGCGGGGCTCGAGGTTGACCGAGCCAAAGTCGAGACAATTTCAAAGCTCCCGCCTCCCACATCAGTGAAATCTATTAGGAGTTTTCTAGGTCATGCAGTTTTTACCGGCGATTCATAAAGGACTTTTCCCAAATCGCCCGTCCCATGACTCAGCTCCTTGAGAAGGATGCCCAGTTTGTTTTCTCCGATGAATGCCTTCGGGCATTCGAGCTGTTGAAGGAGAAGTTGGTGAATGCCCCGATCATGGTTGCTCCCGACTAGGAGCTGCCATTTGAGTTGATGTGTGATGCGAGTGACTTCGCGGTCGGGGCTGTCTTGGGACAAAGGAAAGATAAACACTTTCATCTGATTTACTATGCGAGCAAGACCTTGAATGACACTCAGGAGCATTACACCACGACAGAGAAAGAGCTCCTAGCTGTGGTCTTTGCCTTCGATAAGTTTCGATCATATCTTGTCCTTTCCAAGACCATTGTGTACACGGATCATGCAGCCCTTCGGTATCTTTTCAGCAAGCAAGATGCTAAACCGAGACTGATACGTTGGATTTTGTTGCTGCAAGAGTTTGATTTTGAAATCCGTGATAAAAAAAGGGGCTGAGAATTTGGCAGCCGATCATTTGTCTCGGCTTGAGCATTCCGAGGAAAAGGAATCTCGTGGGCCTAACATCAATGACAATTTCCCCCACGAGTTTCTCATGAGGATCGAGACTAGTGATGATTCCCCATGGTTTGCTGACTTTGCAAACTACCTAGCTAGTGGCATCCTGATCAAGGGGATGACCCATCAGCAGAAGCAAAAGTTCCTTGCAGATGTCAAGCATTACTTCTGGGATGACCCTTACTTGTTTAGGGTAGGAGCGGATCGGATGATCCGGCGATGCGTGCATGGTGACGAGGCGAGGGATATTTTACGCCACTGTCACGAAGGACCCACGGGAGGCCACCACGGAGCGAACAACACGGCAAGCAAAGTGTTTGATGCCGGATTCTTTTGGCCGGCTATTTTCCGTGATGCCCACGAGTGGGTGAGGTCCTGTGATGCTTGCCAGAGGGCGAGCAACATTTCTGCACGCCATGAGATGCCACAAAACGGCATCCAAGTTTGTGAGGTTTTTGACGTGTGGGGGCTAGACTTCATGGGCCCTTTTCCGACCTCTTTTGGGAACCGCTACATCCTTGTTGCTGTTGATTACGTTTCAAAGTGGGCTGAAGCACAAGCTTTGCCCACTAACGATGCGAGGGTAGTGCTGAGGTTTTTGAAAAAGTTGTTTGCTCACTTCGGTGCCCCGAAGGCGTTGATTAGTGACCGTGGGACGCATTTCTGTAATGCTCAGCTTGAGAAAGCATTGTCCCGATATGGTGTGCAACATCGATTCTCTACACCATATCATCCGCAGACGAGCGGACAGGTCGAGGTTACTAATCGGGGTATCAAGCGGATTCTGGAGAAGACGGTTAATTCTAGCCGTAAGGATTGGTCCGAGAAATTGGATGATGCACTGTGGGCTTTCCGGACAGCCTACAAGACTCCTATAGGCACCACACCGTTTAAATTGGTCTATGGGAAGTCTTGTCATTTTCCTGTTGAACTCGAGCAAAAAGCATATTGGGCTTTGAAGACAGTTAATCTTGACATGGCTGCTGCGAGTGAGAACAGGTTTGTGCAAATTCACGAGGTTGAGGAGCTTAGGCACGATGCGTATGAAAGCTCCAAGCTGTACAAGGAACGTTCTAAGACGCTTCACAATGCCCGCTTGAAGGACAAGAAAGAATTCCGAGTGGGTGATCGTGTGTTGTTGTACAACTCACGTCTCAAGTTGTTTCCTGGTAAGCTTAAATCTCGGTGGTCGGGTCCCTACACTGTACGGTCAGTGTTTCCTTACGGGACCGTGGAGATAGGCCATGAGGATGGCCGGTTGTTTAAAGTCAACGGGCATAGGTTAAAGGCTTATGTTGGAGGGCCCGTTGACCCGAGTGAGGAGGTTGTTACCCTCCACCCCAGGAACAAATGAATTCGGGGTGGTGAGTCTAGCTGAAGACTCGTAAATAAACTTAGCATGTTTGTGTGTTTATTATTTTTGTTATTATTTTTGTGTGTGGTTGTCTTTTTCTTTTCAGGTTGCGGTTCGTTCTGGTCGCGAGGGATGTTAGAGCTTGTTACCGGCTCTCAGGTATGTTAGTTCGGTTCATTTTCTTGGTAGGAGATGCTTCGTGAGTGCCCCGGGTTCAAGGAGTTTGTCTATAAAGATATCCATTTTCTAAAAAAAAAAAAAAAAAATCTCGAAAATACTGCACTACCAGCAAAATCTGGCACCACCAAACACCTTTTGCAGACCAATAATAGAGCTCTTGAATAAAACCCAACCACCACCATTTTCTTCATAACTTCATCTCCTTCCTCCATTGAACCAACTTCAAGCACTCACGAATCCTCTGCATCTCCTATCTTCCTCCAAGAAATTCTGTCATCCCAACAATCATTCCAGGTACGGATCTCTCCATTTCTTGTTAGTTTGTAGAGTTCTTGTAGATATGTTCTTCATGTTCTTCATAGTTAGTTTCTTTACGTTTTTAGGGCTTGGTCTAAATCACCCGATTCAAGCCCGTTTTTAGTATTTTTTGTGTTGATTTGAACCACAATAGACCGATTTACAAAACCCCTAAACAAAAATATGAAAAAATCGGGGTTTCGGAGCTGTTTTGAGCGTTTTCGCAGATCTGGGTTTCGCGAGGCACGGTTGTGCTTCATAACGGCACCATAGTGCTCTTCATAAATTCATGCGGACTTCATAATTTTTCCCAGATCTTCAGGCGGCACGATCGTGCTATTCGCGAGATCGCTCAGTTCAGTCAATGATTTTCGGTCCCGCACGAGGGTGACTCCAAACAGCATGATCGTGCTTCTCGGGAAATCACTGAGTCGCATGGTCGTGCCTCCCAGAATGTTGGTTCAGATCCGAGCCGTTTACGGCCGAGCACGATGGTGCCATGGGATGGCACGGTCGTGCTCCTGGGGAATAAAAACCCAGACTTCATAAAATTCCCAGAAATCTTCATAAACTCACCAATTTACAGGCCTCGCACGGTAGTGCCATATGGTGGCACGACCGTGCCATATTTTCCAGTCCCGATATTTTGTCTGTTTGTTTTGGCTGCTGATTAATCTTGTCTCAATTTTTTTGCAGATGGATCACCCTTACTTGCGGTTCTCAAACAATGCCAGGGAAGGGTACTGTATCCCGAAGGTGGAGCGGTTATGGGCTCGACGGCACCTAATCGAGCCCATGAGGAGGTTACAAAGGGTTGATTTAGACTTGCTCGGACAAACCGAGCGGTTTGATGATCTTATAACACCTCCGTGGTCCCGCCTTTTTGAGATCGCAGAGCCGCAATATATAGAGTTGGTGATCGAATTTTTCGCATCGTTCCGTTTCACCTTTCCATGCCCAGATGTTTATGAGAAAAATGCTGGTGTCAAGTTTCGATTGGGAAGGAAATGGCATCACCAATCAATTAGCCGATTCGCTGTGGTGTTGGGGTTATATACGGAAGATGAGATAGATTCTGAGTTATTTCATGGGAGTTTGCAAGATTGGGAGCCAGATACAGACAAGGCCGCCTTTTGGAATCAAATTACTGTGCCGGGCCGAATTTGGGAACCTCGGAAAGCCAAAGCTACATGGATCCTCGACCCAATTCACCGGGTCATTGAGCGCGCCATATTCCACGTCATTGGAGGTCGGGGTGATAGCACGGGAAATATCACCACCCGCGACCTTTTCCACCTGTACTGCATCGTCTCCGGCTACCATTGCAACGTAGCCGTCATCGTGGCATAATCGATTTTTCGCGGTGTTGGTTCAACACCCACATCGCGCATCTGCGGAGGGGCCTTCGTTACAAAACTTGCAAAATACTATCGGGTTTCCTTAAACAATTTGACCGAAGCCTGTGACTATGGCCTCCTCGATCTGCAGCAGCTAAACTCGATGCACCTGATTCGCAGAGTAAACGGGGTCCCAAAGCTTGTGGACAGATTGGGAAGGATCTGGGACCCGCTACCTGCTGATGATGAGACGGATGATGACGATGACGGTGGTGATGGTGGAGATCATGACGTGCACATGCACGACATTCCAGTTCAGGGACAGGAGGGGGCCGCTGGAGGAGCGGGCCCCCAATTGCAGATTGGACAGGGGTTTGATAGTCCGAACTGGGAGAATGTGTATGGTGGATTTGGTGGTGGAGGTTATGAGCATGGCGCCTATGGCACTTACGGTCCTTCCGAGCCGTCAGGGATAGATCTGTGGAGGCGCATGGACGGGCTGGAATTAGGCCAGTAAGAGGTGAGGCGAGATGTCGATCTGATACGCGCGGAGCAACACAGGCAGGGTAACTTCTTGGAAGAGATGTACGAGCAGTCCCGACGCAGCATGGATTGGTTGTTTGGTTCACAGCAGCACATCGCAAACTCAATCAACCATCCATACACACAGCCGCCACCGCAATTTAGGCGTAGATCCAGAGTTGATCGCAGGAGCGACGCCGGTCCTTCGGGATCCGGCGAGAGGTCTTAGTTCTGCTTTCCATCTCGTATTTTTATCATCATTTCGTGTTTGAGGGGTGTGCCATTTTCCGTCGTACGTACACCCCTCCGTAGTAGGTGTTAGTTTTTATTGCTTTAGTAGTGGTTAAATTAATAAACAAAGGCAAGGGAAAAATGGGTTGGGTAATATTCTTGTGAATTTGATCTTGTTTGCTATTTGTGCAGTGTTGGTTCAAACTCTTTTGAATAAACGATGAGATGTTGGCTTGATGGATGGCTTGGTAGTTCGTTGTGGACGCTCCTTTTTACTTCATTTTGCTCCGATTCTATCCTTTTTGTTTCAGGGGAGTTTTCGTGTTCCTACCTTCCTTTATTTGTATTGAATTCGCATTTCCATTGCTTATTCAATTTTTTGTTGTACATCGAGGGCGATGTACAATTCAAGTGTGGGGAGGTGGTCTATCGCTTGAGCTTTGTTGTCATATATATATATATATATATATATATATATATATATATCCTAAAAAAATTAATAATAATAATAATAATAATAATGATGCAAAGCTCTCTTTTAACAATTTTTATGGCATATTAATCAAATCAACATAAGAATCGAAATAAGCACCAAAATTTTTGATAAATAAATAAGGGTAAACACAAAAAGGGGGTTCGCTCGTGTAAGGAAAACCATCAAGTAACATGTTTTTTGTATAAAATTGAGCATGAGAAATCAAGCGATTGACCTACTTGTTTGCCTTGCATATTTACCCAATACGCCCGTTCCCGTGAGTTATTTTTGAGCCTTATAGCTTTAGGATTATTTTTGCTCATGTTTTTGCGGGCAAAGATTGAGTGTGCCGGATAACTTTTGCGATTTAGAACTTGTGTTAGGTATGCATTTCGAGGCCACAAAGCGAGGATACAAGCATAGAAGTGATTGAGGCATTAGGAAACCTATTTATTTTAGCCATTTTTATTCACCTCCCTACCCAAATCATTCCCCTAGTTAAACCAATTTGAGCCTTTCCCGTTCGTTTCTTTTAAACCACCAAAATATTAACCACTTAGCCAAATTAGCCTTTTATATTTTGAACCCATTTTTGGTTGGAAACCCGGTTCGGTTAATGATTAACTTGTAGCTTTTGTATAGTTTCCTCTTAGTTGTTATGTCCCTCATGATCAAGAGTTTTTAGCTAAGTAGACGTACTTAGTTCTCTCCAAAGCATGGGTTATTCTTGAAAAAAAAAACCCAAGAAATATAGTTGAAAAAGCCTTATCAAATGGCTTTGTTAGAGCAATTTTGGGAGTGAAAAGGAACACTTGTCGGTTAGCTCTCGGTTAGTTATTATTTAGTTGTATAGTTCTATCTTCTTGTATTTCAAGTTAGTCGAGCCGTCGGGTTACAACCGTTTTAGCCACTTTTAAAAATCCACTTCCACATCCTTAACCCAAGCCAAGTTACAACCCAAAACAAGACCTCATGATTTATGCTTTATTTTTGCCAAGTGATTAGAATTGATCCTTCCACAAGCTTATGATATCGCATAGTTATCGTCTTAGCATAGAGTGTTCTAAACATACTCCACAAATTGTATGTGCAACTATATTTAGCCGAGTGTGTGTGAACATTGTGAGGATGCATGGTGAACTTGTAGGGATTTCTAAGATGGACCATTGCTCATAAACATATTCTACTTATTTCTTTTCGGTTCTTTCTTTATATCAAGCACTCCTTGATTGTTTTGACCCGAGTTATTTGTTTGTGCTTATGAAATGCTAGTTGAGATGATTGCCATTTAGAGAGTTTCGTTGATTTTAGTTTGCTTGAGGACAAGCAAAGTTCAAGTGTGGGGATGTTTAATGTATAAGAATTTATACATCTTTTAAACGTCAAATACGCCCCGTTTATGCGAAAACTCTTTGTATTTTCATTGATTTTGGTAC
Organism: Helianthus tuberosus; assembly: GCA_030545235.1. Classification (NCBI taxonomy): domain Eukaryota; kingdom Viridiplantae; phylum Streptophyta; class Magnoliopsida; order Asterales; family Asteraceae; genus Helianthus; species Helianthus tuberosus. Next base: position 163,764,173 of record CM060360.1, read on the forward strand.
TCATTTGAAAATACAGGTCCGGGCTTCGGCCCGGTGATGAAACGAAGGCTTTTGGAGCAAAATGGAGCGAAAACGGAACATTCCAGCAAACTGCCAGATATGGCACGACCGTGCCACCAAGGCGCACGACCGTGCCAGCCATTCCGACATCGGCACTATCGATCAGCACCAGCATCCAGCACCAGCACCATCAAAATCAAGGGAAGCACGACCGTGCCAACCACTGGCACGACCGTGCCATGTCAAATTGAGCCCCAGATCAGCATGTTTCCGAGATCGATTCAATCATAGCCGAGCACTATCGGCTGGCACGACCAGACCATGCCCGAGCACGGTCGTGCCACCTCGGGAACTTTTGAGCGCGAATTTTCCAAAAATGGTAGCATACTTGGTCAACATTCAAGAAAGTGGCTCTGACACTTGCCAAGCACGACCGTGCCAAAAGGTGGCATGGTCGTGCCAAACGCCTAGAGTTTAAATACGAGTTCCTAGCTCATTTGCAAGGGAGTTGGAGCATTTTGGTGACTTTTTCTCTCAAGAATCTGGTCTTGGAAGCTTGTTGGAGCCAAGAGGGAGCCTTGAAGAGGACTTAATCACTTGAAGATCTACTCAAACATCATTTTAATCTTGTCTTTAACTTGGTTAGCTCATTACTTTATGAACAATTTATGTTTCTTTGCACTTGATTTGGTAGTCATGAGCCTTATGGGCTAAACATTTGAGTTGTCTAAACTTTGTTGAAGCTAATGAATATGTGATAACATGGAAGTAGATGTGATGATTGTTCTTGTTAATCTTCATGTTGGTATTTAATCTTGTTCTTGGAGTTCATGTGTATGCTTAAAGTTTTTGTTCTTGAATGTTTGCTCATAAGCATTTACATGTTGTGTTGGAAAGCCCATGTAAAGATTATGATTATTGAATCTTGTTAACTTGTTAGTATGATTCATAGCATGAAACTAGGAATGGTGATTGCTAATGTGATTGAATGATGATTTGAGCATATGTATGAATTCTTGCATCTAGATTTGGAAAGATCATGAGTATATTTATATGGATTCTATAGTTTGTGTTCTTGTTAGTTTGATGATTTAGGCCAAAATTGTTAGCTAGCATGACCATGCTTGTGGTTCATATCAAGAACATGATGATAGTGCCAACTACTTGAAACCAAGTTAGGGTGATTAGTGTGTTGTTCATATTAGTTTTCCCTAATTTGTAGAGTTAGGAGTCTTGACAAACAAATAACTCATGATTAAAGATTAACATCAACTTAGCAAGTGAGCTTAAAAGAATAATTTTTAGGTGATTAGAATGTTAATTCATTTTTAGTTTTCCTAAGAATTATAGACTAGGAAACCTTGATTGGGGACTTAGTTAATTTTAGAGCTTGCATCATCACAACCTCCTTCCCCTTTGTTGTCACATGTGAGTTAGTGGATACTTAGTTTAGGCAACCCTTTCTTAGATATTGTTTCTTGTTAGAATTTTTTGTAGTTTACTTATTTGCATGCTAAGTTAGAGAAAATCAACCCAATCATTTGAAAAGGATTTAAAGTAACAAAAGTTTAGTATCGAGACACCGCATCCACGGATTGATATCCGGTTCTTACCGATTAGCTATATTACCACCCGACGGGTACACTTGCCCTTTTGTGTGTGTAGTTAGTTTTTAGGTGAAAAACCATTTTTAAAACTAAATTTGTGTGAACAAATATCTTCATAGAAAAATATATATAATTCACGCACATCAATAAATAAGTCCGGCGTCAAGTAATTTGATGACTTCGTTTTTAACCACTTCTTGAACATTTGGATTTACTCGACGTTGTGGTTGTATTACCGATTTGTAGTCATCATTCATTAAAATTTTGTGCGTACACATGGAATGACTTATTCCTTTTATGTCTACAAGTTTCCAAGCGATCACATTTTTATGTTTTTTCAAAAGACTAATTAATTTTTCTTTTTCTAAACTTTCTAATTTAGATGAAATAATTACAGGTAATTTACCATCTTTGTCTAGAAAAGCATATTCCAAACCTTTTGGAAGTTCTTTGAGCTCAAGGGGTGGGTCTTTAGGAGACTCCTTATTTGGTTGCTCATTTTGATCAAGAACCTTAAAAGTTTGTTCTATGGCGACCTCTTCTTCAACAAAGTGGTCAAACTTTTCACTTGTATCGGGTGGCTCATCTTCATCTTCAATTAGGGGGTCATTATTGCCGAATGGATATTTCATTGACCGCTCAAGATCGACACTCTTTTTAAATGCCCCTAATTGAAGAGGTAGATTGTTGAACTTCCGGTTTTTCAAAGCTTCGTGAGTTTTTACAAATGGTCGTCCCAACACTAGAGGAGCGTCATCAAGGATGACAAAGTCGGTGGGGACTACCATTTGATTTGTTTGAACCAAGACATCCTCAACTACACCGATTGATTTTATTACCTTCCGATTGGATAGAAAAATGGGTATTTGAAGTGGAGAAAAATCATTAATACTTAATTTTTCGAAAATGTAGTTAGGCATTATGTTAACACAAAGATCTTTATCGATTGTTACATTACTAATAAATGAATTTTGAAAGAAACATGGAACCGGTGTAATGTTAATTTCAAATGGGTCTTCTTTTATTAGCGAGGTTTGATCAATAGTTAACTTAACACTTACCGTTTTGTCGATTTTAGTGTTAGTGTTTAACTCTTTTAAAAACTTAGCATGAGTTGGAACTAAACAATGATTTTCAAAAGAAGGTGATAAGAGATTAATTTCTTCAAAATTAGACTCTTCTTGTATGTTAACGTTGTCGGACTCACCTTTTTCGTTGTTTAACTCATGTGTCGGTTTTTCACTTATTTGTTCTTCCATTTTTACACTTTCAGTTATCTTTTCTTTATTTAATTCTTCTCTTACGCGGGACTCCTCTTCCCTTGCGTGAGATTCTTTTATATAGCGATCGATAACTCTAAGGTGTTCTAATATCCTATCAGTCACTTCGGTTATAGAAAAAGGATCGGGATTTTCAAAGCTTGAATCCGGTTGTTCGATCCTTTGTTCCTCATAATACCCATTTAAAGTAGATGGTTCACACCATTGTTCTTCATTGTAAGCATATGATGGATAAGGGTCGTAATTTTGTTCTTCATAGTACTCATACGAGGTGGGTTGTTCACGCCATGGTTCCACATAATAAGCATATGAAGGTGGTGGCTCATATCTTGGTTCCTCAAAGTATGAGTAAGAAGGCTCAACCTTGGTTCATCAAAATATGAGTATGAAGGATGAGGTTCATACCTTTGGTCTTCATAGGATGTGTATGAAGTTGATGGCTCGTACCTGGGTTCCTCATAGTAAGTGTATGAAGTGGATGGTTGATATAAGTTACAATATTGAACCGAGTGCGGATTACTACAATTAGTGCAATAGTTACTCCTATAATCATCCTCCTCATAGGTGTAGTTGTAACCTCCTGAGCATTGATCCATAAGAATCACTCAGCAGACCACAACCAAGTCTCGAGATCAGAAAACAAAAATAAAAACGAAAACAGAGGCTGGACACGGCCCCGTGTTCAGTGGACACGGCCCCGTGTACAGAATCTGTATCTGGGCGTTTTAATTAAAGTTACTGACTTCGTTGAGCACGGGGCGTGTTCAGTGAGCACGGCCCGTGTTCAAGCTACTGTTACTGGGTGTTTTATGAAAATGTGCAGCACGGCCCCGTGTTCAGTGAGCACGGCCCGTGTTCAAGTCACTGTAAATGCAAAACTAAACTAAAATGTAGAAAAATGTGCGCGCATTTTAAAAAGGTTTTGAAAAACTGATTAGGCCGTCGATTTTAAGCTTTCTTAAAATCCTTGTGTCCCAGCAGCAGCGCCAAAAACTTGATGTGCGTGAAGTGTGTTATGGTTTTAATGTTTATTTTAAGCCCTTTTACACTTTTTTTAGCCAAGTTTTAAATTTATAAAACACGATATTTACTAACACTTAAACACACATATGGGCAAGTGCACCCATCGTAAGCATAGTATAGTGTTGGTAAGATACCGAGGTCGTCCAAGGACACAAGAGCTTTTAGTACCGGTTTATCCTCAACGTCTAATCAAATCAAAAGTTTAGAAAAATGTTTTAAACTAAGAAAAATAAAAGCTAACTAAAATGCTGAAAAATAAAAATAAAAGTAAAACAGATAGACAAGATGAATCACTTGGTTCCGACTCGTGTTTAGTGTAACCATTGATTATTTCTGCACTTTTGCACTATTTAAGAGATTATCTTAGTTATTGTAGTAGGCCCCTCTTTTGGAGGTGACGTTACCCTCAACCCAGTAGTTTGAGTCAGCAAGGATACAATCCTAAAGGGTCGGATTATTGAAAGATAATTAATTAAGTTATTAATGCATATTGTGGTAGGCCCCTCTTTTGAAGGTGACGTTACCCTCGGCTAAGTAGTCTGAGTCAGCAGGGATACAGTCCTAAGTAGCCGGGTTAAAGTATTAATAGTAGTTTAACTTATGAGGGGATCAAAGAGTTTGGACCCCCGCCATCCAATACCGTTAAGTATTGAAGCATGTCCTACTAAATTTGACCCAGGTCCTTTGCAGGATCTATACACTGAACAATGGCAAGACTCTTACCAAACCGTTCCCTTAACCCTCGACCAGGTAGCCAACATACCTCAATATAGACCGTGGAGATATGAATGGTGAAAATCTTTTATTTTATATAGACAGTAAAATAATGCCAAGACACCACGGACAAACGATAAGGAAGAATCACCTTCAACATAAGAAACTAGTTATTAAAGTCATTAATATGGCCTTGATTGTCAAGAACTCTTACGATCAATCTTGGATCCCGAGACGACTCACACACTCTATGATGGAAAATGGATGATGGTGGTGGATGATGGTGTTATGGTGGTGGTGGGTGGTGGGTGAAGTGTGAGAGAGGTGGTGTGCCAAGTGATGGTTTGAGCTTGAGCCAAGCACTCCTATTTATAGGCTGAACAGAAGCTCGGGCACGGCCCCGTGTCCAGTGGGTACGGCCCCGTGTCCACGTCCTTCTCTTTCTTCATTAATTGCTCTTGTCTTTATTAGTTGACCACGGCCCCGTGTCCGCTGGGCACGACCCCGTGTGCAGAAGCATATCTGTACTATTAAGATTTGCCTGGATTCTGCGAATCTTATAGTTGACCACGACCCCGTGTCCACTGAGCACGGCCCCGTGGTGGGCGATGGAAGCTTCTATAACTTTGTCTTTTATGCTGACACTTGGGCACGCCCCTGTGCTCACTGAGCACGGGGCGTGTTCAACCTCCTGTTTTCTTGTTTTGCTTGGGAAAATGCTTTCGGGGAGGTCGGGCATGCCACGTTTATTCATTTTCTTGTATTTATGTTAGATTTAGCTGCCTTTTTGATTCTTTTGTTAATTTGAGCTCATTTAATCCTGAAAATACAAAAGGAAGACAAAAACACACTTTTTCCAACATTAGTACTAAAAAAAAGTTAGTTTTATGCCACAATTAATGTAATTTATATGTTGCATTTTGCACACATCACACTAGTTTCAACATTATTTTACTAATTTCGTGAAAATAACGTTAAAAAGCGAGGGACGGTTAAATCATGCATCATGTGGTGGCGTTGATAGCAGAAAGACAAGGGGGTACATAGTGGCGAAGCTTGAGATTTCCGACCTGGGGGTCGGAAGTCACCGGATCTAAAATTATACCTTAAAAATTATAAAACCGGGGGGTCGAAAACGTATATATCTAAAAAGTTCTATACGAAACGTACATACATAACACTACTGAGCGAAAAGTTCGGGGGGTCGGACGCCCCTCCCGGCCCCTTCAAAGCTACGCCCATGGGGGTACATGCACTAATCGGCTTTTGTCCCAATTGTTGAGTGTTATGTGTCTTATGTCTAAGGCTTGATACAAAACTATTATCGAGCCGGGGGTCTCATTGGAAGCAACCTGCCTATTCCTATGGGATAGAAGTAAGGTTGTCTACATTTTACACTCCTCAGACCCTACCTTAGTTTTGCTATTGGTGGGATTTACTGAGTATAATGATGATGAGGCTGCATTGATAAAAGAGTGCTCATTGACCGCATACTCATGGAATTCAGGCCACAACAATTTTTGTGGGTCAAGAATTGAGCTAAATGGCTTAATTTGGATTGGGAAAATTGGCGTTCATTTATTTTGTCGAGTGTTTAATTGTAAGTGTGTTACTAGGTGATGTAAGAATGGGTGTAAGATTATGGTTTGTTTCTAGCTGATAGAAGAAGCTGTTGTAACTAATTTGATGATGAATAAAGCTTTATGCAGTTTGTAAATTGATAAATTTTGATAGTTTTTGACTAATTAGTACCCATTTTAAAAAGTTGTAGTTTTAGTCAACTAAAATGGCTAGTCTCTCTTCCAAAAGCGTTTAAATATGTTTATAAACGAGGTTCAATCAAAACATTTGATTAAATAATGTTAAACTCGATATAAAAGTGGTATATGTGTCAAATGGGTTGTACTTTGTAAAACTTATGAATTTGGAAGAAAAACCCACATTTATGCATGCATTTAATAGTAGAACATTTCTACAAGTGAAATTGAGTAAACTAATTGATAAAAAAAATATAATAAGGCTATCTAATATTTTTTGTTTAAATTTAATAAGTAATTAAATTTAGATGTATATCAAGCAGGCCTGGCAAACAAAACCCAAATAGGTTATTTTGGGTAATTTTAAAAATGAGACAAGTCATAGTGGGTCAGGAAATAATAATGGATGGATCATGATGAGCTTTTAGATATCAATTTAAAATGTCTGATGGGTCAGGATGGGTAAGTGGGTAACCCTAACCACTGAATCAGAATCGTTCATAACCACTGAATCAGTTGAACTATTGTTGCTCAGGTTTGTTTCACACCTTAAGAAAGAGAGAGATGGAGACGCACAATGCTCCTGCACCTACGTCGGTGAACAGCGTCCTGTACTTTGGATTTTCACACAGGGGTTTTGCGACGGCGGCGGGTCGGAATGGGAAATCCGACAGCTCTGCGCCACGGTAGACACCTTTTTCTATCTCAGCTGAGTCTGCTTCAGCTTCAACTTCCTGTGCACATTGATCTATGGTATGATTAGAGGAGTTGCTTTTGATTTACTTTGTTAATTGGTATGATTATTTATGTTTTTTTGTTTGATTATGATGGTTGATTGAAGATGGGTGTAATTGTATTTGGGAGTATGTTTATGTGATATATTGAGTTTTAGGGGCTGTCCTAATTTTGATATGATTTGGGGTTAAGAAAGCGAGTTGTAATGGTTATGGAAAGGTGTTCAATTTTTTTTTTTTTTTGATTTTTTGATTTTTTGTTTTCTTTTTTTGGGTTTTTTTTTTAATTTTTTTTTTATTTTTTTATTTATTTATATTTTTAGTCTATCATGCTCAAATCCATCTTGACAAAAACTCATCTTGACCTAAACTCATCCTAACCCATTTCTTAATAAATTCATCCTAACTCATACCCATCCTAACCCATTACCCAAACCTGCCCAACCCACCCATTTTACCACCCCTATCAAGTTTCTAAAAATATGTTCGTTGCTAGTGAATACCCATATGTGTTAAGTTGAAACATATGTTTCCATGATTTTGTCTATTAGATATTAGTTCTATAAGTATTGTAAATTTATTTGTTACTAGTATTTTGCCCGCCGCGCGTTGCGGCGGCGCGCGACGGGTGGAAACGTATAGTAAGACAAAATACGATTTGTAAAACTCAGTGCGTAAAAGACAATTAAAAAAGTGTAAAACACAAAAGTAGACACAAATTGCAAAACACAATGCCTAAGACATTTCGTAAATACAATATATTGGCATTTGCAAAAGTAGGAGTTGTAGTCTAGGGGTTACAATCAATGCCTAAGACATTTCGTAAAACACAATACATTGGCATTTGCAAAAGTAGGAGTTGTAGTCTAGGGGTTACAATTGCAATTTTTTAAAGTTGGGCGGGTGTAAAAATGGAGTAATAATGCAAGGGGTAAGAAAACAAAGTCTAAAAAAGACAAAGTGTAAAAGTATAGGGGTGGTAGCGGAAATGTGTAAAAGATGAGGGGGTGTTGGTGGAAATGTAAAAGAAGAGGGTTCGTGCGTAACTATGTGTAACGCCCCAAAATCCAAATGTTATATATTCACAATATGTTCTTATGTGTTATATTATGAAATAAATAACTAGGCTATTTAACCTAGTTAAGAGCATGGTAAAAACTATTAAAAGAGAAAAGTAGTGCTAAATATATTATAGATGCAAACTTGAGGGGTTAAAGTGGATAAGATGAAAGTTGATTTACTAATTAAAAGATCAACACACACACACAAACACACACGAAGGGTGTGTTCGTGAAGCTTCAGGAGCTCTCAAGAGCTCCAAACCCTAACCAAGAAAGATCATCAAATTGAAGGGTGAATCAAGGCTTAAATTCATAAACGAACATGAATTAATGATCACCTACGCGAAGGGATCATGAGGTATGTCTCGAAAGTTAGATTGATGAACTTGTAGGAAGTGGGTTATGTTCTAAACCGTGAAATTGTATGAAATTGAGTTTGGGTATGTGTTAGAATCATCATATAGAAGTTGTGTTAGGTGCAATTTTGATTGTATCGATGAGTTGGGATAAAACCCACTTAGAAATTGTAGGAAGATGAAGTTTGGTGAAGATTTATGATGAACTATGTAATGTTGATGTTAGAGTAGTGTTATAGAAAGTAGTTAGATGGATAATTTGATATAAAACATATGATGCTTGGTTATGATAATGATTTGTGAAAGATTATATTAATGCATGGATGAACTAGAAAGAATGAGCTTTAATTAGTTGTACAATATGCACTAAATGGTGTACGCACACCAAGTGTATGATGAAATGTCTAAGTGAAGTTAAGATGTGAGATTGTATGAAATAGCTTGATATATATATATATGATTGAGATTAGGTAATGATGTAATTAGTAGTATAATAACGTGAAGAAGGTGCTTTAGATGGAACTTATACAAGAATTCGGGTTGAATGTATGTCTTGGTCAAGACTATGCATTAAGGACTTGTACGTTATGTTTAATATCACTAGGTGATCATGTGGTTGTAAGCATATTTGCATTGTGAGTAAGAAATGTATATAGTGTCATTGATATAGCATAAATGATGATACGGATACATGAGGACAAGCCGAAAGTTTGTATGATGAACTGTTGACTTTTGAAGGTCAACTACGCATAAGAAGCATGATTTGGTTTGTTGTCGTAAAGGTAGGATTATAGGAAGTTGTATGGTACATGTTATGTTAATATGTGTTATTGTGATTACATGATGAATTTCATGAGTTTGAAATGATATGAATTTGATTATATGTCATATGCTCGTTACTTGTGACTAAAGAAAGTCAAATGTCAAATATGCGATTTATATGATAGTTAACATGTACAAATGAGTATGCAAATAAGGGCGTGATTTTGATGAAATGGAAGTAAAGGAATCACGTCGAGACGGGCTCAAGCACGAGGTGTTAACGGGTCAAGAAGAAACAAGGGAGCGGATACGAGCATGGACGCATAAGGTAAGTGATTTCCAGAATCACTTCTTAGTTTATTTAAGCAAAGTTGTGTACTAGTTATTTATGCATGATAATTGAAGTCTAATAAGGTTTGATTATATATAAGTGAGGATTTTCGTTAAGTAGACCATACGGGTCAAAATAATGATTTATTGTAATACGGAATGGTTGCATAAGTAATGACGACGGTATGATAACCGGGTAATGGATAAAATTGTACGTAAGCATGCTAACCGGGTAACGGTGATGCGGGTTAATGGGCAAGAGGTTCGGTAGGAAATTACGAGTAAATGAATAAACAATTTCATAGATGGAAATTGTACTATCTAATGTTCAATTACGTAATAATGAATGAGTTTAACGCATACCGGGTATCGGGTGCGTAAACCACAAGTACGAAACTCCGGATAACGTAAAGTATTATGGTTATAAGGTTCATGTAAGTTTTGGGCTAAAAGGAATGAGATGTTTGATGAAAACATGAACGGGTCGAATAAGTGAAAGCGGGTATATAAAGCCGAGAGCTTTAAGTGAATATTTTCCTTAAACCGGATGTTAGATTTCAAGTTCATATGATAGAATGTGAATTTACAAGCATGTAGGAAGAAACGGGAGGTTAAACGGGTAAACGGTTCAAAAGTTATGCGCGTTTTAGTGCGTACGGACGACGAAACGTAGCTGCAGCAAGAAACACCTCTTAACTTAAGAGGAGTGCAAAAGAAACACCTCTTAAATTAAGAGGAGTGCAAAAGAAACACCTCTTAACTTAAGAGGAGTGCAAAAGAAACACCTCTTAACTTAAGAGGAGTGCAAAAGAAACACATCTTAACATAAGAGGAGTTCAACAGAACACCTTTTAACTTATGCGCCTCCCAAACATGATTTTGATCGTTCTTTTGACGTCTATGGGCTATAAATCTAAGTCTAAGTACCACGTAATTAATATATGGATATACAAGAGGTATGTAAGATCTTGAACGTGTACGTAAGAGTGCATGTACATATGTAGACGTGTATTTAAGTATGTATGAAGGCACGTATGAGTGTATGAAAGTAAGTAGAGACGTAGTAATGTATGTACGTATGTAGATGTGTATTTATGTATATGTGAAGATACGTATGTGTATATGTACATATGTAGAGACGTAGTAATGTATGTGTGTATGTAGATATGTATTTGGTATATATGAAGGTACGTATGAGTGTATGCATGTATGTAGAGATATAGGAAGGTATGTACGTATGTAGATGTGTAGGTATGCAAGTAAGAATGTATGTATGTATGATAGAGATACGACGAGTAATACGTTATTAATAGTGTGCCTTGAGAATGAAAAGTAATGCAGGTACATTATCGAAGCCTCACCAGGATATGGATACGCAGATGAATTGCTTAAAGTCAGAAAGATAACGAAATGGGAAGTGTACGAGACTGAATCTTGTTTATGTATTATGTACTAATGTTATAAATGTATGTGGTGAGTGCAGGTTGTACGAATCACGGGCGGTTATCACGAGCAATAGAAATCGAAGACCGAGTCATAAGATAGATTGTACGGGGATAATTGAGTATGTACTTTAGTAAACAGGACTTATACTTTATTTTTGTAAAAGATACATATTAAAACGAACTTTCAAGTAGGTCAAGACGTTTGTAATGAAAGAAATTTTATGGCACGAATTTCCGCTGCGACTTTTTGTCAAATACGTATTAGGGCCTTACACTATGTAAGAGCTAAGGGGGTGATGGATGAAAACCAAAGTAGAGGGTTGGTGCTGACAAAGTTTGAAAGATGAGATTGTGGACCTGTGGTCTTGAAAATTCAAAGTAAAAGGTTTAGGAACTAAATTTGTCATTTTATGAAACTTTAAAGATTACAAAGTTAAGGGGCTAAAATTGCAATATCATGAAAATATGGGGGGCAATGAGGCAAAGCCGGTGGGAAACCCATCGACTTTGTCCTTTAAGATTGTAGTAGTATTTTTCCCGCCGCGCGTTGCGGCGGCGCGCGGCGGGTGAAAACGTGCGGTATGACAACACACGATTCGTAAAATGCAACGTGTAAAAGACAGTTACTAAAAAAAGCGTAAAACATGCGTAAAAGAAAAATACAAAAAATTAGAAAACACAAAGGTAGACACGAAGTGTAAAACACAATGCATTGACAATTGCAGAAGTAGGAGTAGTTTTCTGGAAGTTAAAATTGCAAGTTTTTAAAGTAAGAGTAGTAGTCCTGCCGTGTATTGCGGCGACACGCGACGGGTTAAAACGTGTAGCAAGACAAAAAGCATAAATCACAATGCGTTAAAAAAGAAAAAAAGTTATAGGCCAAAAATGTAGATTACAAAAGCATGAGCAAAAAATGTAAATTTCAAAAGTATTAATATGAAATGCAAAATGTAAAAGATGAGGGGGCCAAAAATGTAGATTATTAGTTGGGCCTAGATAAATTAAAAAGCATATGAGAAAAGAGGAGGGGTCAAGAGTCGAACTCCTGCACTCTTGTTGAGTTGGTGATGGGCCAACCACTACATCAACATTACATTTAGAAGATTCTTATGCAAACAAACATTATATACAAACAAACGTCGGTGGCTGTGATTTGACAGCCACCGACTTTGTCTTTTAAGATCTTACTAGATTTTTACCTGTGTCGCGCATTGCAGCGGCAACGTCACGTTTGTGACTTCTTTACACGTTTTACGATGGTGACATTAACGTGTGGTGCACACGTGTAACGTGACGTGTTTTTTACTTTATTACACACGTTACGTTAATGACATTAATGTGGTCTTGCATAGATAAAAAGAGTATAATGTCTCGCACGTTGCGATGTAAAGTCGGAAAAGTAATTTAACCAAAAGAACTGAAGTGTTGGAGAAGATGAGATGTGAAGTTATTAAGTAGAAATATGTGTGGTCAAAGTTGTGAAATACCAAAAGTTAGGGGGTAAGTGTATCACTTACCAAAAGATTAGGGATGAGTGTGTAAAGTCTATAAACTTGATTGTTAAAAAAGAAAACTAAAGACCATGGTTCAGTGACCTTGTTTTTTAAGTTTCTATGAGCAAATTTGCGGGCGTGTTAGGGCTGGACCGCGGGTAGCGGCACGCTTGCGAATTTAGTTACACTCTGTGTGACAATTTCATTAACGTGTTTAAATACATATAAGAAAACATATTAAAACCATATTATTCCTCACACGTTACATCTTTGTAAAATTAAAAGGAATTTTAAACGAAAGACCCTAATTACCTGTCGTGCTTTGTGGCGGGGCCTTACGATGACATCAACGTGTTAAAGGGCAGGTTTGCAAGCTTGAAAACAAACGTCAAAACGTTTCCACGAACTCAGTTACGGCTGTGAAGTCGACGTGGCCATGCAATTAAAGAGAAGCTTATGAAGTTGAGTAGGTTATATTATGGAAATCGAAACGTAGGATAGAAAAATTGGAAGCCACAAAAATAGTTTTGAGTTATAAAAGGATCATTACGAAACACGAATTCGATTTTTTCTTACGAGCAGATTGCAACCTAATAATTTAAATAAAGAAATCTAAACTAAAACATATAAGAAAAGTGAGGGGAAAAATGAAAAACGAAAGTAACTTGCAAGCCCAGGGGATCTAGCTCTTGTCAATACCAAACTCAAGTTAAACAAATAAGCAATTGCTCTAGAAACAATTTTAATATTAGAGCAGCATATAAATCCAACAAATCTAGTGGTGGTCGGTGGCTATAGCCACCGACTTTGTATTTTAAGACTATAGATAATGTGTACACACCTAGTTAGAATGCCTTGTGGAATTGTTAGGACTGAAATGATAGGCCGAAACTTGTTGCATACCGGATACACATAGGTTGTGTGACCCATCATCCAACACAACACGATCATTATTTGTGATTGAGATTAACTTTCTCACGAGTCACAACTATGGTGGTGACTCTTTAGGCCATATGTAGTCATAACGCCCCTTTGTGGGCGTTATGCGACACGTGGCGCGCCACGTGTGCGGGTAGGCGTTATGGGGCGTTATGCATTTAAGCCCGTAGTCATAAAGCCCCCACCTAATCATTACCTATTTAATAATTTTCAATTTTATTAATTAATATAAAAAAGATTGCTTGTTTGTGATTGGTGGAAAGTTTAAAAGGAACCATGCATAGCGGCGCGATATCCATAGCGCTCACCAATTTTTTTTGCCTCGTAACCCCGCCCGTAGTGGTGTTCGGGGGGTTATGAGAGAACATGGCGCCCCACTACGCATCACCTTACGTGTGGAATCGAAGTAGTTTGAGGTGTTTTGTTGTTTTGTGTGCAATTAAATACAATGATAGTTATTGACTTTGAGCACACTAGAGTGATAGATGGTTGATTAGACAGCTTTTAAGTGTGCTAAACTTGATAGATTACCTTTATTTTAAGGGTTATCTTAGGCTTCCACTATTCTCACACTATCTTTATTTACACACCAGGCACACTAATTTGTTTGTAATATACCTTTTGTGTTTACATGATACTTATGTGTCACACTAACTTTAAGTATGAACACATTATATGTTTAAGTGAATACAAGTTTTCTAAATGTCTTGTTTTTAATTTGGGTTCTAACGCTTATAATTTGGGTTCTAATGCTTATAAGTATTTATTTAGTGTTGCTATTAGTGTGTTTTTTTTCTAGCAAAAACAACTCATCTTCAAACCAATGCGAGACTAGATAATAGTACAATAAGAAAAAAAGAAAAAAACGAATGTGATCTATACTTTCAATTGAACTTTACCGAAATGAAGGCCGATAGTTCTCCCAAACTTATATAGTATAGTGTTTTGGTTACATTTATAATTGTAGTAGCTTTGCTTAATCCATTCCATGATTGATGACGGGGGTAGCCCAAGATTGAATAAAATGGCTAATTACGTAAATGGTTAAATGGTTCAAGGCTTAAAAAGCTGTGAGAAAGGAAAAAGCAACACGGAAACAGTAGCCAGTCACATCTGGAGATCACTTCACCAACCCACAGCCGCAAAGGCAATGCAGGTCTGCACAATGCACGCTATTATCCGGGGGACAAAAGCCTTCAACCCCCAAAAGGGGAAACCCTCCACTGCAAGCGAGGTTGCTAGTCTAATCCATTCCACTTCTGGAGATGCCTTCCCTTATAAAATGACACTTCATTTACTTCAGAGGACATCTTGACCAGCTCTGATTCTCCAATCTCTGGTCATTCACATCGAATGCTTGCCTTGCACAAGTCATTCCCTTTCACATCCAACACACACATTCCCTTTGCTTCCACTTCCGAATCTGAGTACAATGCAGAGGAGGATCCATAGCAAAGAACAACAATAAACTAGTAAACCTCCTTCCACATCTCGCAAACGTGGGGGGACCCCACGACCTGCGTTAGGCAAGGTTGAACCCTTCAACCATTCTGCCTAGCCAGTCCAGCTACCACCGTTGGTCTTGTATTTGTTGCATCAACAAGTTGGCGCCCACCGTGGGGCTACGCCACTATTTCTTCTCAAAAAAGACCTAGTAGTGTAGCTCTCTTCACTTAAAACCACCATGTCTGAAAGTGGATCCCCGGGAGAAGTAAATCAGATCCCAAACACTTCTACTCCGGGCAGTAGTCAAGCTCATTTGGCTATACCAACTTCCTTCTCAACTCCGGGGAGTACACCCGAGTTCCTCACCTTCAACACACCAACTTCGTCTAGATCCGGAGCTCCTTCCCCCAATGTCGGTGTCTCTGACACCCCGGCACGTGTTGAACTTACCCCCGAGGGGGTTGCCAACAATTTCCTAGAGTTGAGGTCTCTCCTCAACCAGCACGTGGTTAGAGAAAGGGAAAAGGGGGTGAGAATCCGTCTAGATTATGACGAGCTAGAACCAACGTTGTCTCCTGGACCACCTCCCCCTCCTTTTACAACCCGGAATGAGGCTGGTCCCAGTGATCCTCCCAACCATCACCCTTACCTGTCCACAATGACAAACCCTACGGTGCACCCTATCTTCTCTTCCCAACCAATTACTAGTGGTGCTCCTTTGGGACATGAGCTTACTCTTGACCAGCTCCTACGGTCCCCAGTAACAAGCTTTCCAGCATCCACAACAACTACATGGGAACAGGCTCTGTCAGTGCTCCCTTTGGCACGAAGTGCTGCTATGAGCACTCCCCTCGGAATGAACTGCTCAGTCGCTCCAGGAAGCCTTCAAGGCTTCAACCCCATTCCCGGCATGATGACCCAGATGATGGCCAACTTCCCATGGCAACACTTCATCAATCAAGTGCTTGCCACTCAGGGAAACAACGGCAATGGCAGTGGTATGGATGCAAGGACAGAAGAAGACTTGGCTAAACCATACAAGCCAAGTAACCTCTCATGCTTTTCAAGGCAGATAGCCGATTATGATTTCCAGTCAAAGATCAAAATGCCGGCCCACATCAGGACATATGATGGGACTGAAGATCCTGAGGACCATCTTCAGATCTTCACCGGTGCAGCTCGGATAGAGAAATGGTCCAACGCTGAGTGTTGCCTAATGTTCATGCAAACTCTCGTTGGATCCGCCAGGATCTGGTTCAACGATTTGCCTGCTCAAAGCGTTCGAAGCTTTGACGATCTCAGTAAAGGTTTCCTGGCCAATTTCTCCCAACAAAGGCGATATGTCAAAGACGCAACAGTGATCTTTCAGATAAAACAACGTGATGATGAAAGTCTCCGTGCTTTCATTGAACGATACAAGAAGGAAGGTCTGACTTATGTAGGGGCCGATGAGAAAATGAGGGTGGCTGGCTTCATGAATGCCATCACCTCTAAGTACCTTACAAGGGATTTCAACAAATCTCTACCCAAGACCTTAGAAGAAGCTCTTGAAAGGGCTGAAGCCCACATCCGGGGAGAGGAGGCAGTAGACATTAAGGAACAAAGAAAAAGAGGGTCCGGCTGGAGAAGCAACAGTCCAGCCAGAAAAAGAGGAAACTTCAACTCCTATGACAGGCGGTCAAAGGGTTCAGACCCTCGAAGGTCGGAACCTTTCAAGCAGGGAAAAAGGCATAAGTTTCACACCCCTCACGAAGACCCCTCAAGAAATACTTGCAACAGAAGAAGTTAAACAAAACTTTCGGCCTCCTAGACCTCTCCCAAAAAGCAGGAAAAACGAAAACTCCACCCAATACTGCGAGTTTCATGAAGAAAAAGGTCACCACACCAATGATTGCTTCCAACTCAAGAAAAGAATAGAAGAAGCTGTTAAGTCCGGAGAACTCGCTCATTTGGTAAAGGGAGTCCGGGACAAAATGGCTGAAGGAAAGGGTAAGGAAGTCAATATGGTAGATTTCGACGGGAAGGTCCCTCACAAGAGGAAGAGGTTGGAAGCTTGGGAGCTTCAGTGTGTCTGTTTCCCCCTACGAAGAATGACCCTCTCCCTAGCCCTCTCGTGGTAGAAGCAACCGTGGGAACGTTGCAAACATGCAAGGCATATATAGGCACGGGGGCAGCCACCGAAATTATGTTCGAAAAATTCTTCAATCAATTGAGCAATGAAGAACGTTCAAGGCTTCAACCCTCTGGGACCTCCATAAAAGGTATCGCTGACATACCCCTCAAGCCTTTAGGGCAACTAACACTTAATGTTCGTTTTAGTGAAGGATCAAAAGAAAGAACCCAACCACTCACCTTTGTGGTTATCAACATCCCCTCAAGCTATGATGTGATCATCGGAAGACCAGGACAGTGTGCATTTTACATGGCCGTGTCTGTTGGCCATGGCATAGTCAAATTTCCCACCGAAAGGGGCATAGCAACCCTTCAACCCTCTCAGGAAGCCTACATGGTTGAAGGTGAAAGTTCAAACAGTGAAGAAGACAGGCAAAGGTTGGTCATAAACCATAAATACCCTGAACAAAGGATAAGGGTCAACCCTGACCTTTCTCAAGAGACCCTTTCATACCTTGAAAAATTGCTAACACACTACAGTGATGTATTCGCTTGGTGTCCTGAAGATATGACTGGGATCCCCCGGGATATTGCCGAGCACGAGTTGAGAATACCACCAGAGGTCAAGCCTGTGGTCCAGAAGAAAAGAAGCTTGGCACCTGAAAGAAGTCTGGCAGCCTGCCAAGAGGTTGAAAAGCTTGTGTCAGCCGGCATCCTCCGAGAAGTCAAGTACCAGTCATGGGTTGCAAACCCAGTTATGGTCAAGAAACTAGACAACTCTTGGAGGATGTGCATAGACTTCAAGGATCTTAACAAAGCTTGTCCTAAGGATTGCTATCCACTACCAGAAATTGACCTCAAAGTTGACTCCCTCACGGGATACTCGTTCAAATGCTTTCTTGATGCATACAAAGGTTATCACCAAATCCTCATGAAGGAAGAAGATGAGGAAAAAACAGCCTTTCACACGGACAAAGGAATCTTTTGCTATCAAAAGATGCCTTTCGGCCTCAAAAATGCAGGAGCAACCTATCAACGGCTCGTTGACAAAGCCTTCGAAAGCCAAATTGGCAAAAACATGGAGGCATATGTCGATGACTTGGTTATTAAAAGCAAGACGGAATACCAAATGCTCGATGATATTCAAGAAACTTTCAAGAACCTCAGAAAGGTTAACATGAAGCTTAATCCAGAAAAGTGTTCATTTGGATTCGAGGAAGGAAAATTTTTGGGCCACATTGTTGGAAAACAAAGCATCAAAGCCAACCCTAACAAAGTAAAAGCCGTCCTTGAAACCAAACCACCAAAGACCAAGAAGGAGGTTGAAAGCTTGAATGGGAAGCTTGCAGCCTTGAAGCGTTTTACCTCCAAGTTAGCCGAAAGATCTCTGCCCTTCTACAAAACGCTCAAGAACTGCTCAGATAAAAAGGATTTCAAATGGACTGAAGAAGCTGATGAAGCTTTCAACCAGATGAAGCAACATCTAGCTTCCCTACCAGACATTGCGGCACCAAAAACCGGGGAGTTAATATCGGTGTACCTCTCAATTACGGATGAGGCCATCAGTGCAGTCCTCACCATTGAGCGAGACAAGGCCCAGGTACCCGTTTATTTTTTCAGCAAAACTTTAAAATTAGCTGAAGCGAAATACCCTCCCCTTGAAAAGCTTGCCCTAGCTTTAGTTCAAACAGCTAGAAGGCTTCGAAGGTATTTTCAAGCATACCCCATACAAGTGGTCACTGACCAACCAATTAAGAGTGTGCTTGAAAAACCTGAAAACTCGGGGCGATTAGCCAAATGGGCCATAGAACTGGGTGAACATAACATCACCTATGTCCCAAGGAAAGCTATCAAGGCTCAAGTCTTGGCCGATTTTATTGTGGAAGTCCCAAACCAAACACTTACTGAAGTAAACACTGCCACCACTGAACCTTCCAACCCTGAAGCCTGGAAGCTTTTTACCGATGGGGCTTCAAGCGTTGAAGGGTCAGGGGCTGGATTAATTTTGATTAACCCAAAAGGTTTGGAGTTCACATATGCTCTTCGATTTGATTTTCAGACCACCAATAACGAGGCTGAATACGAAGCACTAATAGCCGGCCTAAGGCTGGCCAAAGAAATGAAGGTTGAAAAGCTTGAAGTGTTCACGGATTCGTTGCTGGTCTCAAGCCAAGTGAATGATAGCTACATAGCTAAAGAGCCCAACATGAAAAAATACAGAGAAAAATCAAAGGAACTAATGAGTACCTTCCAAGCATGCAACATCAAACAAATCCCCAGATCTCAAAACAAAAAGGCCGATGCCCTAAGTAAGCTTGCATCTCTCACTTTTGCCCACCTCACCAAGAAGGTACTGGTAGAAGTGTTGAAGGCCCCATCCATTAATGAATTGGAGGTTCAAGATGTGGTTACCGAAGAAGAACCAAACTGGATGACTCCCATAAGAAAGTTCCTCAAAAATGATGAATTACCTAATGATCAAGTGGAAGCTAAAAGGGTTGAAATCAAGGCAAGACAATACATGCTGCAAGGAGAAACCCTTTACAAAAAGGGTTACCTTGCTCCCTTGCTAAGGTGTGTCGGCCCCGAGCATAGCAAGTATTTGATCAAGGAAATTCATGAAGGAGTGTGTGGAGCTCACTTTGGAGCTAGGTCGGTAGTTGCAAAACTCATGAACCTCGGATATTTCTGGCCTTCAATGCATCGCGACACAGCCGAAGAATTGAAGAAATGTGATGCCTGCCAGATCCATGCACCAATCCCAAAAAGTCCCAAGCATGATTTAGTCCCAATAACCTCGGCTTGGCCATTCCATAAGTGGGGAATGGACATCGTTGGTCCATTTCCCCCAAGCAAAGGGGGAGTGAAATTCCTACTGGTGGCGGTAGACTATTTCACCAAGTGGCCCGAGGTCAAACCACTTGCCAAGATCACAGGAAAGCAAGTCATTGACTTTGTCTGGGAAAACATCATTTGCCGTTATGGATTGCCAGGAGTACTTGTCACCGACAACGGAAGGCAATTTGCTGAGAAGCCTTTTAGCGTTTGGTGCAAAGAATACAAAATCGATCAGGTTTTCAGCTCAGTGGCTTATCCACAATCAAACGGGCAGGTTGAGAGAACAAATAGAAGCATAGTGGAAGGAATCAAGACAAGATTGGGAAGATATGAAAGCAACTGGCTTGAAGAATTGCCTAGTGTTCTATGGGCAATTAGAACAACGGAAAAAACAAGCCATAAGAAAACACCGTACAGCTTGGTATTTGGATCCGAAGCTGTGATCCCTGCCGAAATAGGAGTTGTAACCCAAAGAATTGTCAACATGGATCCCGAAGCAAACCAAAAAGAGACCATGTTGAATTTACAACTCCTAGAGGAAGCAAGAGATCAAGCCGCAATTCAAGAAGCCAAATACAAGCAACAGATGGAAGCTTACTACAACAAAAAAGTCAAAAATGAACGTTTCAAGCCAGGGGACCTAGTCCTCAGAAACAACGAAGCCAGCAAGAAAGAAAATCAAGGAAAGCTTGGCCCAAAGTGGGAGGGTCCATACACCATCCTTGAAGCACACAAAGGTGGATCCTACAAGCTGGCTGATTCAGAAGGCAAAAGGCTTCCAAGGCATTGGAACTGCAAAACATTGAAAAGGTTCCATGTTTAAATGGAAAGTTTGGTACGTATCAAAATGTATTTCAAGCAGGATTATGAATACCTTTTGTAAAAAGCAAGTATTGCTTTAATGAATGAAGTTGTTTTTATCAAACTTGTCTTTCTATCCTAAAATCAGGTTGAGAACCTAGCAAAAAACTCCATGGCAAGTGCCATGTAAGGGGATGAGCTCCCAGGCCACATCGCTCAATAGGTTCAAGGGTTGAATGAGCCTATATAAGGGGTGAGTTCCTAAATCAATACAACTCCATGAGACTTGTCGAGAAAAAATAAAATTGTCTCATAGACGGGTATAAGCAGCCTACACCAAATGTTCCCTAAGTTTTAGAAATACAGTCTACAAAAATGCTAAAAAACCAAAAGAAATGATTACAAGGATAGGTGCCATCTCTTCTTGTTAAAAATGCCAAGGCTAAGTGTCTGCAGCACTGAACCCTTTTAGGTATAAAAAGCATAAGGGCAGCACAAACCCGACAAAGACAAAGTTACAAAAAGAACAAAACAAGTCCAAAAAAGAACAAAGTCAATTGGACAAAATCACAAAGGTACAAACCAAGCCAAGACGCAAAACCAAAAAGCCTTCAAGGGTTCAAGCCACCCGGGCAATACCTCGAAACCTTAAAGGCTTCAACCTTTTAAAAGACAGCCAAAAGGCTTCAATGGTTAAAATCCAAATGAACTGCCTTGTCCAAAAAAGGCACAAGCACAAAACCATAATAAAAGAAAAATAGTTAAAACATCACATCATAAAAAATCCTAAAAAGACTTCCAAACATAAGATTAAGGCAAGTCCTAGTAACTTGCAAATCGAATCATTGTTCAACGGCCATACAGGCCTTCAACATAACCAAAAGGAACCTTAGGGGTTCCTGAAAACCTAATATTGTTCAACAGTTACAAACCACGAATTGTTTTAACAAAGTGCTAAGAAAGCTACGAATTTTAGGCATCAGCAGAAGGCTTAGTAGCCCCAGAAATGCTACCCTTGGCCTTCTTAGTCTTCTTAACCTTCTTAGCCTTCGGACCTTGATCATCAACAGCTGAAACTTCCAAACTAGCATCCTTCGGAACATCGGCCTCCCCAGGAAAACTATCCTCACTATCCCCCGAAAAGGAACGTTTCCTTGACAGGGAGCCAAGCAGTTCAGCACATAACTTGTCATTCAAACCATCCGGCTTCAGTTCCTGTAAAGCAGAGAGAGGCTTACCATAACAAGAGGAAACTTGACTGACATACGGGTAGGATAACCTCTCCATTTGCTCCACGGAACTCTTAAAGACCGCAGAAGCTTTGGGACGGTATAGAGGAGATTGCTCCAAAGGGTTGCCAGACTCACAAAGCTTATAACCTGCAATAAGGCCTTGGTGTTTTCCCAGGTTGAGCAGCTTAGTGTAGACATCACCGAGAGCGGAGTTAAATTCCTTAGAGTGCAAGAGATAGGTAACCACCTGATGAAACCCATGTTCAATAAGCCATTGGTTATCCCCGGTAGTTTGGGCAACCAAAGCTTTCAAACCATCTTTCTCCTTATCAAAAGCTTTCTTTTGCACAGCCAAGGTTTCCCGGTCAGACTTCAGTTTCAATAAGTTAGCTTCAAAACTTTTCCTAAGATCACCCATTTCTATGTCATGCCTTTTAGTTAACTCCTCAATCTTTTTGTTCCAACCCAACTCCTTCTCAGAAAAGCTCTCAATTTCCTTCTTCATGGCAGCAATAGAAGCCTTCATTTTCTCCTTCTTCTTGGAAGTCTCTTCATATTCCCGCATCCCTTTGGCAAAACGGGTGACACCTTCAGCCAAAAAGGCATAAAGGTTGCAGGAACTGAGCATCATCCTTGAGATAAGATGATCACCCTCCATCTCAGATATGGCATCTCGAACACCAGGAGGAGCAAAATGAGCCAACGCTTCAGCACACACAACAGGATCCTTAAAATTATCACCAACCTTAACCTTCCAATTGAGCACATAAATGTCATCTGAACCCTCGAAGCTTTCAACACTCTTGGCCGATGAACCTTCAATAGCAGAAATAGCACCCTTCTTGACCAATTTCTTCTTCTTGCTCGAAACGATCAACTTCTTTTCTTTGCCTTTACCAACATCCACAGCTTGATCCTCTGATGCTTCGATGTCATCACTAACGTCAACAGGCTCTGAGCCAGAGGGCTGATCAACACCCTTCAGATGACGTTGAGAACGACGAGTAGAACCTTTGGACACAGTAACCTTGGTGAAGCCTTTGACATTTGGAACACTGACATAACCAGAACCCTCAAACCTATAGTCAGCACCCTTAACAACCGCATTCTCACCAGGGGTAGCAGCAGCATCACCAAAAACAACGTCCGAGGTATCATCACTCTTAATAAAATCCAAGGCAGACATAACTACAATACAAAATATAAAAAGATATAAGCAGACAAATAAAAAGAAATAAAAAGCAGGAAAGGGAAAAAGGCATACCCTTCCCATCTCTAATAAGCACCGGGTCCCGGTTAGCATTTTCCCAAATTTTACTTATACCCAATAACACCAACAGATGCTCAGGAAAGGGACGAAGCCTCGAAGGGCATTCCCTAAGAATTTCTAAAAAACAGGTGTTTATCTCGGAATTAGAAGGCTCCGGCTCGTTCAGAACAGCATCCGGGTGTCTCCAAATAAGTTTGAAAGGAACAATTTCCTCCGACACCCAGAAAAACCGATCCTTCCAAACCCCAAGTGTAGAAACCATGGACGAAATCAAACAAGTATCAACTTGACTAGTTTCGAAGGTAAACCAATCACCATTTTTGGCAAGACGAAAGAAACGACTGAATGATAGAAGAGTAGGATCATACCCACAAGCCCGACAGAGAATTTCGAAATGCAAAACCCTAGCCATACCTAGGGGATGAACTTGACCGAAAGACACTCGATAATATTCCAACACATTCAACACAAAGTTTGAAAACGGATAACAGAGCTTAGAAAACTCAAAATGACGACAATACAAGGCAATCATACCAGAATGATAAGCATTGACAGATTTATCACAAGCCGGTGCAACCGGCCTATACTTCGTCCCTATTCCCCATTCCGCACAAAACAAATCGACTTCCTCTTGGGTCAGTCGAGAGAAGGATTTTGCCATATCCTTCCGAGCACCCATAACTATGAACAATTAAAAAGAAGAAGAAGAGAAAGAACTAACCTGATTTTTGAAGGAAAGGGGGGAACTTGAAAGAAAAGAAGAGGAAAAAGTGATGTTTATCCGGAAGTAAAACATGTAAATAAGTAAGATATAAAATAATATATAGGGGTAATAATGGCAAACAGTAACTGCCACCCTAAAAACTGCCATACATCAATCACATCAACCGTCAGTCATTTCAAAATTCAAATATTAACTGAACACAACCTTTCAAGCCTTCAAGCCTGGAACCCTTGAAACTTTTAGGCAGTAAAACACGCGTATAAAGTCAGAAGTCTTTGAGCTCATCTCCCAAAAACCTCTGACTTGGGGGGCTGATGACGGGGGTAGCCCAAGATTGAATAAAATGGCTAATTACGTAAATGCTTAAATGGTTAAATGGTTCAAGGCTTAAAAAGCTGTGAGAAAGGAAAAAGCAACACGGAAACAGTAGCCAGTCACATCTGGAGATCACTTCACCAACCCACAGCCGCAAAGGCAATGCAGGTCTGCACAATGCACGCTATTATCCGGGGGACAAAAGCCTTCAACCCCCAAAAGGGGAAACCCTCCACTGCAAGCGAGGTTGCTAGTCTAATCCATTCCACTTCTGGAGATGCCTTCCCTTATAAAATGACACTTCATTTACTTCAGAGGACATCTTGACCAGCTCTGATTCTCTAATCTCTGGTCATTCACATCGAATGCTTGCCTTGCACAAGTCATTCCCTTTCACATCCAACACACACATTCCCTTTGCTTCCACTTCCGAATCTGAGTACAATGCAGAGGAGGATCCATAGCAAAGAACAACAATAAACTAGTAAACCTCCTTCCACGTCTCGCAAACGTGGGGGGACCCCACGACCTGCGTTAGGCAAGGTTGAACCCTTCAACCATTCTGCCTAGCCAGTCCAGCTACCACCGTTGGTCTTGTATTTGTTGCATCAACAATGATTATGCTACATATACTTCTAATTTACAATCATGCTAATCTTTTTTAGGGATTCATATTTATCTAGCGTTTACTTTTTATTAAAATATTTTTTTTTAAGAAATGCCTTTTATATTTTTCCAAAACTAAATAAGCTTGAAAATCAAGTACAAGATTAGTAGTAGATTAAAAGTTAGGTCCATTTCTTGGACCGAGTGGTTTAATTTTGTGATTATGTAGCTTGTTTGTTTGTCCTCCCCGTTTTGTGGGTTGGTGATTTTTCTAATGAAGTTTTTTTTTTTTAAAATATTCTACCTCGTATAAGTTTGTTTTCTTGCATTCTTTGTGTACACAAAATTGGATATATCTTAAATTGATAATTAAAATCATAAATATGTCAAGAGGAATTTAATCAATTGTTGAGCAAACTTGATGAAACTGACCCATCCATAGCAAACTCAAACTCTAGCGATTTGTTGAATTGGTAATATTCTAGCAAATTATTGATTTAACCAAAGTATTGTGTTTTTATAGAGACACCGAAAAAGAAATTATTATGATTTTATACAAATTGTTAAGTTCTTGTTAGATTTTCATACTTTGTAACGAGATTTGACTGAATTATCAAACTTGTTGGAAATTTGATGAATGGATATTTAATATATTTATAATTTAATGAAATTATAAATATTAATTAGAATCTTTATGTGGTAAATAAAAGAGAAACTCTTGAGTAGACATTCTTAATGACATTTAATTAGTTTTATTAGAGTTTTTAAGTCTCTAATTAAGTGAATAATTAAGTGACTAATTAAGTGAAATCTTTCACTAATCCTTAAGTCTTGTACAAATAGTAGGCTATGTGTTTTCTTTTGTTACAACAAGAATATGGTATTGCTTGATACATGAAGAATACTAGAAGTAGGATGAACACTTGAAGACCAACTAGAGAGATGAGTACTCTCTACTTGTTTTCCACCACATGAGTTCAAACAATACAATTACCGGATGTAACCTTGGGCCCGTGAGTCATCTCCGGCAGTACAGACTGCTTCGGCTGTTGTACCCTGGGAGACAGACGTGTTGTCTTTAGTAGAGGCGCGAAATCTGTTTAAGGGAAGCGTGTTGAACACGTGCGTCAACCAAAATCGTCAACGTTTTAGTGTGCTCTTTGTTGCAGTCAAGGAGTATTTTTCAAGACTCAAGATGATGAATACTCGAGTCTAGGATGCTATCAAGTGCGCGTGAAGGACCCACCAGAGATGCGGCTTGAATCAAGATTGGTACATATAATTATATTTTATATTCTTTTTATTTAGTTATTGCAGCCGGTATTGTACTATGATATTTCCTACGAATAACGAGAGTCTCGTTATTATATATTTTGTAATTATATTTTATAAATGGTGAACCTAATTCCTACAAACTTAAACAGATTTCATGAGATTGTTGCTACAATCTTAAAACCTTATTTATAAGGATTTTGGGTTCACAAAAGGATTTATAATAAAAAATATTTTTAAAGACTATGATCTTATAAATATTTTCTTTTGGGAAATATGTATGTGGTACAACTTGTTGTGCTTGGATTTCTTGAGATTGAGATACAATCTTAAATCCTATACCGTGGTACAAAATGAATAGTTTTGGTTCAACCGTTTGGTTTTTGAAACGATTTTGGGAATCGTTAATTTTTCTAACTTTTGTGTTAGATCGGGTTTATTAGTGTAAACCATATGTTTTTTGTAAACGTTAAATTTTCTAACATGTGTGTTAGACCGGAATTATTGGTGTAAACCATACGTTTTTTTTTTTTTTGTAAACATTAAATTCTCTAACATGTGTGTTAGACCGGAGTTATTGGTGTAAACCATACTTTTTTTGTAAACGTTAAATTCTCTAACATGTGTGTTAGACAGGAATTATTGGTGTAAACCATACGTTTTTTGTAAACGTTAAATTCTCTTTAGTAGAGTTTTTTTTTTTGTCTTTAAATAAGAGTTTTATATTACTTGATTAGAGTTTTATGTCTCTAATTAAGTCTCTATTTAAAGTAGCCTTTTCATCCACCCATGGATTGATATGAACAAATAAGTCTTATAATGATTTTTGTAATCATTTGTCTTCTAACATGTGTGTTAGAAACGTTCATGAAACGCGTTAGTTTGGAAGCAATTTTTAATTGTTTAGTTTCTAACGTGTGTATTAGAAATGACTTATTTATTTGAACCATATATGTGCTTTTAGCAAGTCGAATTAACATTTTGTGAAAATGTTAATATTTCTAATGTGCGCGTTAGAATTTCTTTCATTTTAACATGATTGTTAAAAATGGTTAAAATACAAATGCTTTGAAATGTTTTATGTAAACATTTTATACAAGTAATTCGTTGTAGCATTGATTTTAATGCTTTGTATGATTTAGAAATAAGAGGTCATACTTTAAAGTTGATGTTTGATTGGCTTCAACAATTAAATCACCAAAAAGTGATGGTGTAGTTGTGTGAGATTTATCACCAACTTTAATTTGTGATTTCTAAATACATTTGAGTGAAATTTTAATTACTAATTAAACTCTTCATATGGTGAAACTCTTGAGTAGAGTTTTAATGATGACATTTGATGTGTTTTATTAGAGTTTAAGTCTATAATTATTGAGACTCTTAACTCTTCATATGTGAAACTCTTGAGTAGAGTTTTAATGATAACATTTGATGAGTTTTATTAGAGTTTAAGTCTATAATTATTGAGACTCTTAACTCTTCATATGGTGAAACTCTTGAGTAGAGTTTTAATGATGACATTTGATGAGTTTTATTAGAGTTTAAGTCTATAACTATTGAGACTCTTAACTCTTCATATGGTGAAATTCTTGAGTAGAGTTTTATTGATGGCATTTGATGAGTTTTAATGATGATATTAATGCTTTAATTTGGTCATGTTTTGTATATATAAAATGACTTCAATTTTCTAACACGTGTGTTAGAAAATATGTATCACGAATACGAGGTTAGAGATTGTTCATAATGAACATAAATATTTTATGTAAACATTTAATTGCCTCTGTGTGCATTAAAAATGATGAGAAATGGTTTATTTTATAAACTATATCTTTGGAAAACGTTTTATGTAAACGTTTGTAACGCCCCAAAAATCGGTTAATATTAAAATAAATGAAAGTGAACAAAAAAAAATAACTTAGTTGATGGGTTATGATAAGAGATAAGTTAAATGTTGGAAAAATGCTTGAATTAGATACTTATCAAACTTGAAAGGGGGTAATGTGTAAAGTTTTATTAATTAGGGATTTATAATGTAGAAACCCAAAAACACACACTCTGGTGCGTGGTTGGGATCGATCAAACAGGAGGGGAACAAGGTGAAACCCTTGTTTTCCAAATTCAGCAAATTGAAGTGGAAATTCAAGGGTAATCCAATGCATGAACTCCGATTTACACTCATCTAAACTCAATTATTGAAGTGGAAAGCTTAATTTTCTGAAATTATGATTTGTAGAATGAGGGGTTCAACCCAATCTCGATTTCTTGTATCAAATATGGGAAATCTGAGTTAGAATTGCCTTCTAGAACAAGAATCATGTTTGATTTTAGGTTGCATGAAAGATTGTAGTGAAAACCCACTTTGTGAAATTGTGTTATGATTAGGAAGATCATAATGATTATGATTGTATGTTATCTTGATATATGATCTTGTTTGTAATACTTGAATGCTAGATAAATAGATGTAGGAGGAAATAATTATGCAAATTAGAATAGATGTGAATGTTGGGTGATGATGAACTAGTAAAGATGTGCTTTAAAGACTTGTACCTTATACCTTAATTATGATGCCTACCAAGTGTTTGATGAAATGCTTAAGAGATGAATGTATGTGTAACATGGAAAATGGTAGAATGAAGTAGATGGACTAAATGAATGAATGAATGTTGTAATGTAGGCGTGAAGGAAGAAGTTCGAGCACTAGGAAAACGGAAGGCACGCAAGACCGAGGTATGTTCCGTTGCATACAAAACCTTACTTAAATTTTGTTAATAATCATGAAAAACAACCCTTGTTATAATGATTATGGTGATTAGTAAGTAGATAGCAAATCCCTTGCGGATTTGGTTATGTTAACGAAGGTTATAATAAGCTACGCAAGTCGACCGGTTCGAGTTGAACAAGTCGAGTAAGAATAAGGTACCATCCGTTTAGAATGGGTGGACATGAATGCAATAACGAATGTATGAAGTTCAATCCGTTATACGGACAGAACGAAAGATTTATGTTGAAACCAATTAACCCGAAGTTACCGGGTCGTAAGTGTATGCTTGAATCTCATTATGAGAGTATATGCCATACCCATTTAAATGGGTAATCGAATGCGTAAGAGAAATGAAAGTACATAAACGAATGGAACTAAAATGATGGTATTGAAAGACAAACAAGTATAATGACTAACTTTTTAAAGCTTTGTTGTTGAATGTAGGTAAATCCTCAATTTAGGCGACTTGGAGAATCGGAGCGAGCACGTGTTCATGTTATGTCATACCAAACGCTTCCGCTAGCTTGTTCTAATGTTTTTGGTCCAATACTTGTTTATTTTTCATAACCTTGTTAGTAGTCATACTTTTCAAAACTTGTTGTCTTGGTTTTTAGTAGTATCTTGTCGAACGAATCGTAGAATTGTATTTAGTTTGATTATGTTTAAAACAGGGGTATGTTCGTTTTATGGACGGGTCATGCCCAAATTTTGTTAAATTGATGCACATATGTTAATGATATCATCGTGTTAAATTGCGAAAAGTTTGGACATTTTTAAGAATTTTTTTTTATGTTTCTAGTGTCCTTAGTCGTCTTTTTATTAGACACAAACGCGGACCTTACAAGTTGGTATCAGAGCCGAGGTTTGAGGGATTCGAGCATAAGCTGTAGTACTCGAACTCAAACTGACGGCTCACTCGAAACGTGCTCGCTCCAAGATCGCCAACGAGGTAAAAAATTAAGTTTGGTTAATGCAAGTATGTATAGTGTGTTTACGACATAAAATTTAAGTTAAGTATGTGAAGGATTAATATTGGGAGGTGAAACGGGAAGCTTAAGGAGCCGTATGGCTGGAAACGGACACGAAAAAGGATAAAAATGCAAAAAAAAAATGAGATCTGCAGCGAAACGACAAAGGGAAGGCCGTCGCCGATGCCTTCCGTGTCCGTCGCCGATGCCCCATCTTGGGCCGACGCCCTAAGACGCTGTCTACGGGGTTTTTAGCCTACGCGCGTTTTTAGAAGCCGTCGCCGACGGGCTTCCTGGCCGTCGCCGACGGCTAGTGTAAACTCAGCCGCTGTTTTGTGTTGTTTTCTTCATGATTTGAGTTCCCAAACTGTTCGAAGGCCTATTAAATGTTCATGTAGGGTCCATACATGGCCTAATAAGAAATATGTAACCACGATTAGTGGTTACGACGGAAAGAAATTGTAAAGGTTGAAAGTAGTGTGTCGAATGACACGAATGAATGATGAAGGTCTAAAAAGCGAGTAAAGTTTAAAATATAAGAATGCGAATGAAGTGAATACGGACTAATGAACTATGATATACTGAAAGCTTATGATTTGTATTAAACGAAAACATGACATTGTGTAGATGGCTGATGCAAGAAATGTTAATGATGATGATGATACGGCTTGTCAAGAAGCATTTAACATTAAGGTCACAGAAGTGGCGAAAGGGGTTATGCAAGCTAATCTTCCACGATTAGCTCAAGAAGTAGAAAGTCGGGTGTTGGGAGTCGTGGATGCCATGATGACTAGCAAAATCGAAGAGTTAAAAGAACTGATTGAGGGATCTAAAAGCAAAAGCAAAGAACGACGGTGCACGTATAAAGACTTCATGGCGTGCAATCCCGCAACGTATGATGGTAAAATCGACTCGATTGCATTCCAAAGATGGATTTCAAATATAGAAGCGGTATTTATACGAAGTCGGTGCGATAAGGAAGATCAGGTGATGTTCGCTACTGGCCAACTCACTCTCCAGGAGAAAGACTGGTGGGATGCGCATAGCAAGGAAATAGGGGAGGATAGACTCCAAATAATAACTTGGAAAGAATTTAAGGAGCCCTTTATGAGATACCATTGCCCTCAGTCGGCTATTGATAAGATTCAGGAGGATTTCTTGCGCCTCCGACAGAAAAACGAGTCAATAAATGAAATATCAAATACTTTCATGGATAAGATGAAGTTCTGTGGGGATTTTGTGAAGACTGAAAGGATGAAGATCAATCGCTTTTACGGGGTATTAAAGGCGGAATTTAGGGAGTTCATCACTCCCTCGAAATATGAGACCCTTGATGAGCTTATCAATTTGGCACGGGATAGAGAAATTGAGATTAAAAGGCAAGAAGAGCGAGGTGAAAAGAGATCAAGTGAAAAAGGTGCAAGTTCGAGTCCATCTAAAACGGGGAAGTATCAAGAGCAAGGAAGGAAAGATAAGTTGAAGGGTGGTATTACTCCTTGCAAGACTTGTGGAAAACTTCATACTGGAGAGTGTCTGTTAGGCAAGAAGGGGTGCTACAAATGTGGTAAGGAGGGACATTCGTCTTATCAATGTCCAAATAGCCCGAAGACTTGTTTCAATTGTTTCGAAAGGGGGCACATTAAATCGGAATGCCCAAAACTTCAGCAAGAGTCGAAAAAGGAAGACAAGAAGCAAGAGGGTTCTAGGGCTAAAGGAAGGATGTTCCAAATCACATCCGAGGAGGCTAAGGTTCATCCGAATGTCGTTTCAGGTATCTTCTTATTAAATTCTATGCCGGTTCATGTTTTGTTTGATACCGGAGCCACTATGTCGTTTATTTCAAATGAAATCGTACAACATCCTTCATTTGAGATTGAACGAATGCCGATGCCTTTAGAAGTAGAAATAGCCGATAGTAAGACCTATATGTTAAACGAGATTTGTAGAAATTGCAAATTCACTATAGAAGATGAAGAATTCGATATCGACCTCATACCCATGGTTTTGGGGGAATTCAAAATGATAGTGGGAATGGATTGGTTGGCACGACACCGTGTAGAAATTAATTGTGAAAATAAGATAATGTTTGTTCAAGCTCCAAGTGGAAGGCATTTGAGTATTCAAGGGGAGAGAAACGTGGAAACCAAATTGTGCACCCTTGTTCAAGCTGTTAAATACGTACTTAATGGGAGTAGAGCGTACCTAGCTTATGTAGTAGACGCTCGACAAACCCTTCCGAAGCTTGAAGATGTTGAGGTCGTGAACGAATTTCCGGATGTATTCCCGGAGGAATTGCCGGGACTCCCTCCCGAACGGGAAATAGAGTTTCGCATTGAATTGAATCCGGGTGCGAAGCCGGTTGCGAAGGCTCCCTATAGACTGGCTCCCACCGAGATGCGGGAGCTAATGACATAATTACAAGATTTGCTAGATAAGGGCTTTATACGCCCGAGTGTGTCACCATGGGGAGCGCCTGTCTTATTTGTTAAGAAGAAAGGTGGGTCGATGCGCATGTGCATCGATTACAGAGAATTAAATAAGCTGACCGTGAAGAACCGCTACCCTTTACCTAGAATTGACGATCTTTTTGATCAATTACAAGGGGCGAGTTAGTTCTCTAAGATTGACCTGCGATCGGGGTATCATCAAGTCAGGGTACGAGGAGAAGACATTGCGAAGACCGCATTTAAAACCCGATATGGACATTATGAGTTCCTAGTTATGTCCTTTGGGTTAACGAACGCTCCAGCAGAGTTTATGGATCTTATGAACCGGGTATGCCGACCTATGTTAGATAAGTCCGTGATCGTATTCATAGACGATATCCTAGTTTATTCGCGAAGTAAGGCTGAACATGCGAGGCATTTGCGAGAAGTACTTGAAATTCTCCGTAAAGAAAAACTTTATGCGAAATTCTCGAAGTGTGCCTTCTGGCTCAGAGAGGTGCAGTTTCTGGGTCATGTAATCAATTCAGAAGGTGTTTTGGTAGATCCGTCGAAGATTGATGCCGTAATGAATTGGGTTTCCCCGAAAAATCCAACTGAAATAAGAAGTTTTCTAGGCCTCGCGGGGTACTACAGAAGGTTCATACAGGATTTCTCGAAGATAGCCTTACCCTTAACAAAACTAACTAGAAAGAAAGAAAAGTTTGTGTGCGGTAAAGAACAGGAAGAGGCCTTTCGAATATTAAAGGAGAAACTGTCGAGTCCTCCGGTCTTCACTTTGCCAGATGGGACTGAAGATCTGGTCGTTTATTCAGACGCTTCACAGCAGGGTTTAGGTTGTGTTTTGATGCAAAGGGGAAGGGTTATTGCGTATGCTTCGCGACAATTAAAGCCCCATGAGGTAAACTACCCAACACACGATCTGGAACTGGCAGCGGTAGTGTTCGCCTTAAAGATCTGGAGACACTACCTATATGGTACGAGATGTACAATTTACTCGGATCATAAAAGCCTCAAATATTTCTTTGAACAGAAAGACTTGAATATGAGGCAACGAAGATGGTTAGAACTGATTAAAGATTATGATTGCGACATCCTTTACCACCCGGGAAAGGCGAACGTGGTGGCGGATTCACTAAGCCGAAAGGAGTCTCCACCTTCGATTCGAGTGAGATCCATGAGGATGATAGTTACACCACGTTTGTTTGATATGATAAGAGATTCCCAAATAAAGTCTCTTGGAGCGGAAGATTTAAAGAAAGAAAGATTAAAAGGTGTGGTCGATAAGCTAGAAGAAAATTCGACCGGACTCAAGACGAGATTCGGCCGAATTTGGATACCTCGTTTCTGTGAAGTCAAGATTGCGTTACTTGAAGAAGCTCATAAGTCACGATATTCGGTCCACCCCGGGGCTACAAAGATGTATCAGGACTTGAAGACCAATTATTGGTGGCCGGGCATGAAACGTGATATTGTTAAGTATGTCGCGAAATGCTTAACATGTTCCCAAGTGAAAGCAGAGCATCAAAAACCATACGGGGATTTGCAACCTTTAGAGATTCCGATATGGAAATGGGAGGAACTAACGATGGATTTGGTAACCAAGCTTCCTAGAACGAAAAAGGGGCACGACACAATATGGGTAATCGTAGATCGACTTACGAAAAGCGCTCATTTTCTACCCATAAAAGAGGCTTACTCTTCCTAGAGAATGGCAGAAATATATATGAATGAGATCATATCTCGACACGGAGTGCCCGTGTCAATTGTCTCGGACCGGGATACTAGATTCACCTCTCGTTATTGGCAAAAGTTTCACGAGAGTGTGGGCACGAAGCTACACATAAGCACCGCCTACCACCCTCAGACTGACGGTCAGTCAGAAAGAACCATTCAAACACTTGTCGATATGTTGAGAGCGTGTGCCTTAGACTTTGGGGGAAATTGGGATGACCATCTACCCCTAGTGGAATTCTCTTATAATAACAGTTACCATAGTGGCATTCAAATGACTCCTTATGAATTACTGTACGGGAGAAAATGTAGAACTCCCGTATGTTGGGGTGAAGTGGGGCAAAGAGAGCTTGCGCCAAGTGATTTAATAGCAGTAGCAAATGAAAAGATAGAATTGATTAGAGCTCGACTGAAAGCAGCACAGGATCGGCAAAAAGCTTATGCAGACAAGAGAAGGCGTCCTATTGAATTTCAAGTCGGAGATTACGTTCTGCTGAAAGTGTCCCCATGGAAGGGTATAATCCGTTTTCGCAAACGGGGTAAGTTAGGTCCTCGATATATTGGACCGTTTAAAATCTTGGCTCGAGTTGGAAGGTTTGCATATCGATTAGAATTACCGCCTACTCTACACGGGATTCACAATACCTTCCACGTGTCACAGTTGAGGAAGTGTCTTGCGGATGAAACATCATTAGTACCTCTCGATGACATCGAGTTGAAAGAGGGGTTGAATTATGTCGAAAGACCAATAGCCATTAAAGACGTCAAGGTGAAGAATCTCCGCAACAAAGCTGTTAGACAAGTGTTGGTTCAATGGCAACACCGAAAGGGGTCGGAACTCACATGGGAAGCGGAAGATGAAATGAGGAAGCACTATCCTTTTCTTTTTGGTATGTGCACGTTTAAATTTGTTATGTGCCCAGGTTTCGAGGACGAAACCTCTTTAAAGGGGGGTAGACTTGTAACGCCCCAAAAATCGGTTAATATTAAAATAAATGAAAGTGAACAAAAAAAAAAACTAACTTAGTTGATGGGTTATGATAAGAGATAAGTTAAATGTTGGAAAAATGCTTGAATTAGATACTTATCAAACTTGGAAGGGGGTAATGTGTAAAGTTTTATTAATTAGGGATTTATAATGTAGAAACCCAAAAACACACACTCCTGTGCGTGGTTGGGATCGATCAAACAGGAGGGGAACAAGGTGAAACCCTTGTTTTCCAAATTCAGCAAATTGAAGTGGAAATTCAAGGGTAATCCAATGCATGAACTCCGATTTACACTCATCTAAACTCGATTATTGAAGTGGTAAGCTTAATTTTCTGAAATTATGATTTGTAGAATGAGGGGTTCAACCCAATCTCGATTTCTTGTATCAAATATGGGAAATCTGAGTTAGAATTGCCTTCTAGAACAAGAATCATGTTTGATTTTATTGCATGAAAGATTGTAGTGAAAACCCACTTTGTGAAATTATGTTATGATTAGGAAGATCATAATGATTATGATTGTATGTTATCTTGATATATGATCTTGTTTGTAATACTTGAATGCTAGATAAATAGATGTAGGAGGAAATAATTATGCAAATTAGAATAGATGTGAATGTTGGGTGATGATGAACTAGTAAAGATGTGCTTTAAAGACTTGTACCTTATACCTTAATTATGATGCCTACCAAGTGTTTGATGAAATGCTTAAGAGATGAATGTATGTGTAACATGGAAAATGGTAGAATGAAGTAGATGGACTAAATGAATGAATGAATGTTGTAATGTAGGCGTGAAGGAAGAAGGTACGAGCACTAGGAAAACGGAAGGCACGCAAGACCGAGGTATGTTCCGTTGCATACAAAACCTTACTTAAATTTTGTTAATAATCATGAAAAACAACCCTTGTTATAATGATTATGGTGATTAGTAAGTAGATAGCAAATCCCTTGCGGATTTGGTTATGTTAACGAATGTATGAAGTTCAATCCGTTATACGGATAGAACGAAAGATTTATGTTGAAAGCAATTAACCCGAAGTTACCGGGTCGTAAGTGTATGCTTGAATCTCATTATGAGAGTATATGCCATACCCATTTAAATGGGTAATCGAATGCGTAAGAGAAATGAAAGTACATAAACGAATGGAACTAAAATGATGGTATTGTAAGCCAAACAAGTATTATGACTAACTTTTTAAAGCTTTGTTGTTGAATGTAGGTAAATCCTCAATTTAGGCGACTTGGAGAATCGGAGCGAGCACGTGTTCATGTTATGTCATACCAAACGCTTCCGCTAGCTTGTTCTAATGTTTTTGGTCCAATACTTGTTTATTTTGCATAACCTTGTTAGTAGTCATACTTTTCAAAACTTGTTGTCTTGGTTTTTAGTAGTATCTTGTCGAACGAATCGTAGAATTGTATTTAGTTTGATTATGTTTAAAACAGGGGTATGTTCGTTTTATGGACGGGTCATGCCCAAATTTTGTTAAATTTATGCACATATGTTAATGATATCATCGTGTTAAATTGCTAAAAGTTTGGACATTTTTAAGAAAATTTTTTTATGTTTCTAGTGTCCTTAGTCGTCTTTTTATTAATCACAAATGCGGACTGTAACATCTGTGCTTGTAATCATTGTGAACAGTTCAATTATCAATAAAACAATGTTATTTGATCCCAATGTTTGTTTGGTTGTGTTTTACATTTTTCATGTTTTGACTTTTATTCAATTTCAAACTCTGTATCGCTTTCTGGAGAGTTATACACAAATTGGTGCGTAAACGTAATCAGTTTAATGCGACAAATACTCCGGAACATCAACATATACTTAACATACCTTAAATAACCTTTACATAACTTAGAAATAAGTTTTGAAGGCTTTGGTATGGCAAAAACAAGTTAATTCGCTTACAGGGACTAAACTTGACAAACTGCGAAAGTATGTCAATTTGAACTGTAACGAACATTCCGGAACATGACCATAAGTTAAACATACCATAAATATCCT
Source organism: Helianthus tuberosus (assembly GCA_030545235.1). Lineage (NCBI taxonomy): Eukaryota > Viridiplantae > Streptophyta > Magnoliopsida > Asterales > Asteraceae > Helianthus > Helianthus tuberosus. The sequence goes on from CM060360.1 coordinate 163,801,196, forward strand.
TTACATAGCTTAGAAATAGGCTTTGAGGGGTTCGGTGTGCTAAAATAAACTTTTGGGTCATTCAGGGACTAAAAGTGTCAAAAAGTGCACAAGTTTGCACTTTTGCGCATAACTCACGTTCTGAATACATCCGGACATCCAAAAATTTATGTAAGCACTAAAATATTTTATTTTAGTGTTTGGCATAAGAAAAATCCATTCGTTGCGTCATTTGGATCGTTTTTCGCGCTTATGGCCATTCCGTCGTAATTAAGCGAACATCGCGTTCGTACGACCAAACGAACCAACGTCCGACATATTTTTGAGCATGTTTCATGTCCACAATGTTTAGACATCATGTTAGGGCCTTAAAGTTGGCTTAACGGGCCTTAAACATGTCGAAAATGGCTTAAACACATAACAGGGACTGAAACTGTCATTTCAGCAAACTTTCTCCTGATCAGAGGTCCCAGGCGGCCCGCGTAAAACCAGGGCTATCCTTTACGCGGCCCGCGTCAGCCTCTCAGACCAGATTCGATGTTTAAACAGGCTGTTAACAGCTGCATTACCCACAAAACCCACTTGCACATGGTAATTCTGATACTAGGGGCTGGTTTTGGATGTGCACATGGTATTACAATACCATGGGTGCAAGTGTATGGCCAAGATCAAAGCACGTTTCCCGATAAACGATCCTAACGGTGCTAGTAAAACTATAAATACCCCCCCCCCATGCCATTGCAAAACCCACTAGAATTTTGATTTGAGAAACTCTAAGTTGAAACCATTGTTTCATACCTGAGTTACTTGGATCGAGATTAGCATTCGGGGACCCTTCGTAAGTATTCCTTCGTTCTTTTATTGCTTTTCGAGTCCGAAAGTCAAACTTTGTTTGACTTTCTGCGTTGACCAGTTTATGGTCAATGCGAAGTTCGTTTGAACTTCGCAACGTGATTGTAATCACGATGGTTATAGTCCCTTGTGACTATGCCTACTGATTACCACGTTGTCTAGGGTCGTAAGGGTAAGCGATCTAATAAATCGCTTATACCTTCGAACCCGACCCATTTGGTTGATCATTAGGATCCGACCAAATACAATAGGTGACCATAGTAGGTAGGGAATGACCTTCTGAGGTTATACCCTATGGTCACATCGTTTGAGTAGTTGTATGATAGGTAGTTTATATGCCTTAGGTAAATTACCAGAATACCCTTTTCATGTATAATTGGTAATTGAGCATATGTAACCTAAACTTTTGTCACATAACTGATTATGTAACATGTTAAGGCATATTCTACTTGTCATAGGACTAGTTAGGCGGACCGAACGCGTTTCACGTGAACGACGCGTTAAAGTAGCATAAGCTACCTAAACGAGTCGTAATGGGTCGTAAGCACTTATGTTAGGTTTCATTTAGTATGTAGGTTGTTAAACCATATTACACGAGTCTCCATACTCGTTTGGTTTACGAACCCTCATTCTATCTGATCCTCCGATTTAGGTCCGGTTTATTAACATAGTTACCTATATTAGGTGCCGTTTGATATCCGTGATCTCTAGCATTGCTTGGTGGTTATCTTAGGACTTCTGAGCAATCTCAAGTGAGTACATAGACCCTTCTTTTACTGTTTTCCAAACATTTTGGGGTGAAACACATGTGCCTACTTGTTACTTTCGTGCCTTTCATGCTTTCATATCATATGCTTGTTATGTTCATTAGTACATTATAGTACATGATTTCATTTCATTTCATGCTATGTATGTCCATTGTGCGCATACTTAGTACATTGTTTTACATTACATTTCATGCTATGTATGTCCATTGTGCGCATACTTAGTACATTGTTTTACATTACATTTCATGCTATGTATGTCCATTGTGCGCATACTTAGTACATTGTTTTACATTACAATTTCACGCTATGTATGTTCATTTGATTACATACTTAGTGCATTGTTTTCACATGCTTACATTTTTGGTATGACATTTGGTTTGTTCAAATGGGACAATATACATTCATTAACATTGATCACGCCATTCGTTAGTAGGTAGTGGTACCATAGGAATTGACAACTCCTGTTCCTGAAATCCTGGGTTTGTTTGGATTGGAAGGAATGACCGAATTCGATACACATAACTTAGATAAACCTTTAATTTGTTTAAGGGTTTATCGCCACAGTCTCAAGGCTTGGATGTATGCATTTTCACAATACCGCATAAATGTTTATATCAGTATAGCATGCATTTGTTCCACAAAACATAACTTTGATTTAAACCGTGTTTTACTTCAATGCCTTGTTTTTTGTGCATTTCACATATGGTTTAGTTGATATATTTCACTTACCATACATAATATTTTTTGGTACACATTACATGATCTACAGTAAACATAAACATTTTGACATTGATATACACATTTAGTGGTTTACATTGGACATAGACATTTTGATTTGGTTTACACATTAACACATGACAATTCATTTATACATAAACAATTTACATTGGTGGTTGATTTGAGTAAGTGATTTGAGTAACGAGGCGTGTGTAAAATGATACAAGCATGGTGGATACGCCGCTGGTACTTCCTATAAACAAGTGTTTGTATGATATTACATGTCGTAGCGTTACTTAAATCATTTCAATATTTGACATATTACGTTTTACATAAACAACTTATTTTCACAAGACATTGATTTACAAAACAACTTATCTTATACAAACTCATTTTACTTGGTTATTCATTTAACCTTACATTATTCTCTTATTTATACATATCATCGCTTTTTGAATGATTTACAAAACAAAACAATTTACAAGGTTCATGACTGACTTTTGTTAAACAACTTTTTCTAAACTTTTAAGTCATGAATCCTCTTTTCACAAATCCTATGTATCTCACAGACATTTTTATGCTGACGTACCTATTTTCACATGTGTTTTCAGGAGCTTTTGCGTAGGATGATGATCGTGACACTAGGGCGGACCTGTGCCTTAGAGACATAAAATGAAGATAGACTTAGTTTAATTATGTTCTGAACTCTTTATTTCCTGTTTAAGACAATGTAACTCTTATGTTGATAAATAAAGTACAACTTTGAATGCCATGGTTATGAAACAATTAATTCTGTTACAACACTCCCCGACGTTTTCCGCCGTGATTGCATGTTATACGCGGTCGGGGTGTGACAGAAGAGTTGGTATCAGAGCCAATGGTTATAGGGAATTAGGTTATTAGTAATTCTTTGACCTAGACTATAACCTTTCTAGGACCCTAACACAAGTTATCTTGTGTTTAGATCTTAAAACATGCACATCACCTATCCTTAGGTGATTATCAAAACAAAAACCAAATTTTCCGAAACGATTTTTGAAAAACAATCTTCTGTTTTTTAATGATTTATTACAAGGTTTTGAACCCTCTATTGTAAGGTTTTGAACCCTCTGTTATAAGGTTTTGAACCCTTTGAGTTTTCAAAATCTCGTCAAGGTTTTGGGTTTTAAATAATGTGAACACGTGCAAACTGGAAGGGTGAATGCCTGTATTCTGGGTTTTCTGTCTAGGCAAGCACTTCGTATATATCTCATCAGACGCGAGACCAGTTGTGCTTACCTGGGAATTCTTGGGATGAGTGTTCACTTATAGGCGAGCATGTCTTCGCGATACATTATTTTTGATCCATTTACTTTGATTAGTCACTGTGTGTCGTTTGTTTGCTTGGTAATGCGGACAAATGACCACCATCTTTTCTTTTGTTAATTTTGTTTCATCTCATTCTCTTCATCCAATCATCTCACTCGTTTCCCTTCATGTTTCCTCTTTTAGAATGCCTCCTCGACGCGAAACCCAGATAGCGACTGCCGAACTGGCAGAAATCATTGCGCAGCAGATGGCTGCTCAATTCCCAAACCTCTTTGCTCAATGGAACCAAGCCAACAATAACAACAATGCTCCATGCAAATTCAAGGATTTTAACTCGGCTAAACCACTCAAGTTTAGTGGTTCTGAGGGAGCGACTGGGCTTCTTCAATGGTTCGAGAGCATTGAGAATACTTTCCGCCACGTGCAGTGTACTGACAATCGCAAGGTCGAGTTTTCTTTGAGTGTGTTTCAGAAGAGGGCTCTCACATGGTGGAACGGGGTTATGAGAGACCGTGGTGCAGAAGTTGCTCTAGCACAGACATGGGCTGAACTTAGGGCTCTTATGATGAGGGAGTTCTGTCCTCGTCATGAACAGCGAGCGTTGGAGAAAGAGTTTGATGACTTGAAACAAGACAGTGGCGAGCACAGGGCATATACTGATAGGTTTGAGGAGCTGAGTTTGCTATGCCCAACGATGGTCACCCCACTCGACAAGGCTATCGAAAGATACATCGATGGTCTACCTGACTCAGTACAAGACATCATTACTGGTAGTAACCCTGCCACACTCCGTCAGGCTATCGAGTTAGCAGCGACATTGACTGAGTCACAGATTCGGAAGAATAAGTTACACAGGAAGGGTGACAAGGGCAAGAAACAATCGTCTGACAAAGAGGATAGCAAGAAAGGTCAAAACAAGAATGGAAAGAATTCTGGTTCTTCAAGAGGGTCAAGGAAGCGTAAGGCTTCCCAAAATTTTGCTGTCACTGCCCAAGCTAACCAGGCAGCTCCCAACCAACCCGCACAGCCTCCAGCGAAGAAGCCCTATACAGGGAATGCACCTTTGTGAAATAGATGCAACAGTCACCATCAACCGCAATATCCGTGTCGTTTCTGTAATAACTGTGGGAAGTCGGGTCATCTTGCCAATGTTTGTCGGTTTGCTCATAATCGGGCAGTTCAGAACCCGGCTCAACAAGTTGCTCAGCCTCCTGCTCAGCAACAAGGTCAAGCTGCACGACCACACTACCCACCAGGTGCTTGTTATAACTGTGGGGATCTGACCCACTACCGTAACCAGTGCCCAAGATTGGTGAATGCGAATCAGAATCAGGCTCAGGCTCGAGGGTGAGTCTTCAACATGAATGCACAAGAGGCACAGGCAGACAACGAAGTGGTGAACGGTACCTTCTTTATTAATAATCAGCCTGCATCTGTTCTTTTTGATTCGGGTGCCGACAAGAGTTTTGTGTCATTGTCTTTTGAGCCAATGCTTCGCGTGTCTAGAACGAAACTAGGTAAATCTTTGACAGTAGAGGTTGCTAGTGGTGAACCCATTGTTCTTGATTCTGTTCTTCGTAACTGCCAGTTGAACCTTAACGATCATCTTTTTCCTATCGACCTCACGCCTATGCAACTTGGAAGCTTCGATGTTATTGTGGGTATGGATTGGTTAGCCAAGCATCGCGCAGAGGTAGTTTGTTTTGATAAGATTGTTCGTGTGCCGCTTTCGACAGGCGAGATCCTACAGGTTCAAGGTGAGAAACCGTCTGGTGGCCTCAAGCTCATGTCTTGTTTTAAAGCTCGGAAATATCTGCGGAAGAACTATGTGGCCTTCTTAGCACATGTTACAGCAGATAAAGGCAAAGGTAAGTCTATTTCAGATATTCCTGTCGTTCGGGATTATTCTGAAGTATTCCCTGAAGACTTACCTGGTCTACCTCCAGCACGCCAAGTCGAGTTCCGTATTGATCTCGTGCCTGGTGCAAATCCCATTGCCAGAGCTCCATATCGTCTTGCACCATCTGAGATGCAAGAGTTGTCTAAGAAGCTTCAGGAATTCTCTGACAAAGGTTTTATCCGTCCTAGCTTTTCACCTTGGGGTGCTCCCGTTCTTTTTGTCAAGAAGAAGGATGGATCTTTTAGGATGTGTATCGATTATCGTGAGCTTAACAAGCTTACCATCAAGAATCGATATCCCCTACCTCGCATAGACGATCTCTTTGATCAGTTACAGGGCGCTTCTTATTTTTCGAAGATCGATCTGCGATCTGGATATCATCAACTTCGGGTGCATGAAGAAGATATTTCCAAGACAGCGTTCCGCACTCGTTATGGGCATTATGAGTTCACAGTCATGCCATTTGGTTTGACTAATGCTCCTGCTGTCTTCATGGACTTAATGAATAGGGTCTGCAAGCCTTATTTGGATCAGTTCGTCATTGTTTTTATAGATGACATCTTGATTTACTCTAAGACGCGAGCTGATCATGAGCAGCATCTTCGTCTTACTCTGGAACTCCTAAAGAAAGAGCAACTTTTCGCCAAATTCTCCAAGTGTGAATTCTGGCTTAAAGAGGTTCAATTCTTAGGACATATTATCAACGAACAAGGTATTCATGTAGATCCCTCCAAGATCAGTGCGATTAAGGATTGGGATACGCCTACTACTCCTACTGAAGTTCGTTCTTTTCTTGGTCTAGCGGGTTATTACCGCCGCTTCATTGAAAACTTCTCAAAGATTGCAGTTCCTCTAACTGCTCTAACTCAGAAGAACAAACCCTTTGATTGGGGAGTCAAACAAGAGGAAACTTTCCAAAACTTGAAGCAGAAACTTTGCGACGCGCCTGTTCTGACTTTGCCTGAGGGCAATGATGATTTCGTCGTTTATTGCGATGCATCTAAATTGGGTCTTGGCTGTGTTCTGATGCAAAGGAACAAAGTCATAGCATATGCATCGAGGCAGTTGAAGATACATGAGAAGAACTACACCACTCATGATCTTGAGTTGGGTGCAGTTGTTTTCGCTCTAAAGATCTGGAGACACTATTTGTACGGTACAAAATGTGTGGTTTTCACGGACCACAAAAGTCTTCAGCATATCTTCAACCAGAAAGAACTCAACATGAGGCAACGACGTTGGGTTGAGCTTCTAAACGACTATGACTGCGAAATTCGCTACCATCCTGGTAAGGCGAATGTTGTAGCCGACGCCTTGAGTCGTAAGGAACGTACTAAACTTCACCGTGTACGTGTTCAATCTGTTATTCAGGCTCGATCCGATATCCAAGCACGCATTTCTCAGGCTCAACAATCTTGTGTTTCACAAGGTTTGATGGATAAGGAATTTCCCTATCACATAACACCTGATCTTGAACTGAAAGACAATGGATCATATTACTTCATGGACCGTTTGTGGGTCCCAAGCCAGGATGATCTTCGTACCTTGCTTATGGATGAAGCCCATAAGTCTCGTTATTCTATTCATCCGGGCTCTGATAAGATGTATAAGGATCTTCGTATTCAGTATTTGTGGCCTGGTATGAAGAAAGACATTGCCTTATATGTATCAAAATGCCTTACTTGTCTTAAGGTTAAGGCTGAACATCAGCGTCCTTCTGGTTTATTAGTGCAACCAGAGATCCCAGTTTGGAAATGGGAAAACATTACTATGGATCTCATTACCAAACTCCCGCGCACAAAGAAAGGTCATGATGCCATCTGGGTAGTTGTTGATCGTCTTACTAAGTCAGCGCATTTCTTGCCAATCCGTGAGGATTTTCCTGCTGACAAACTTGCTAAAATCTATGTGGATGAAATTGTAGCTCGACATGGTGTTCCTTTAAACATCATTTCTGACAGAGATGCTCGTTTCACTTCTCATTTTTGGAGAACCATGCAATCTGCTATGGGGACCCAACTTAACCTGAGCACAGCTTATCATCCGCAAACGGATGGTCAATCTGAAAGAACAATCCAGACTCTGGAGGATATGCTTAGAGCTTGTGTGATCGACTTTGGTGGTAGTTGGGATTCACATCTTCCGTTAATTGAATTCTCCTACAACAACAGTTATCACACCAGCATCAAAATGGCTCCTTTCGAAGCTCTCTATGGTCGAAAATGTCGTTCACCAGTCTGCTGGAATGAGATCGGCGAGGCTCAACTTACTGGACCTGCCCTCATTTTAGAGACAACTGACAAGATTAAGAAAGTTCGTGATAACCTTCAGACAGCTAGAAGCCGTCAAAAGAGTTACGCGGACCCAAAACGCAAACCCTTGGAATTTCAAGTCGGTGATCGAGTATTACTTAAGGTCTCACCTTGGAAGGGTGTGATCAGATTTGGAAAGAAAGGAAAACTTGCACCTAGATACGTTGGACCATTCAAGATCGCCGAAAGAATCGGTAAGGTAGCCTATAGACTTGAGTTACCTCCTGAACTTGGAAATGTTCATCCAACCTTTCACGTGTCCAATCTCAAGAGGTGTTTAGCTGATGAGAACCTCCACATACCGCTTGACGAAATTCGCGTTGACAAAACACTGAAATTTGTTGAGAAGCCAGTGGAAATCATGGAACGTGAAGTCGAGTGGCTTAAACGCAAGCGCATTCCTTTGGTAAAAATTCACTGGGAAGCTAAACGTGGACCCGAGTTTACTTGGGAACGCGAAGATCAAATGAAGGCGAAATATCCACATCTTTTCCCACGAGTTTCCTCTAAATAAAATTTCGGGACGAAATTTTCACAAGTAGGGGAGACTGTAACATATGTGCTTGTAATCATTGTGAACAATTCAATTATCAATAAAACAATGTTATTTGATCCCAATGTTTGTTTGGTTGTGTTTTACATTTTTCATGTTTTGACTTTTATTCAATTTCAAACTCTGTATCGCTTTCTGGAGAGTTATACGCAAACTGGTGCGTAAACGTAATCAGTTTAATGCGAAAAATACTCCGTAACATCAACATATACTTAACATACCTTAAATAACCTTTACATAACTTAGAAATAAGTTTTGAAGGCTTTCGTATGGCAAAAACAAGTTAATTCGCTTACAGGGACTAAACTTGACAAACTGCGAAAGTATGTCAATTTGAACTGTAACGAACATTCCGGAACATGACCATAAGTTAAACATACCATAAATATCCTTTACATAGCTTAGAAATAGGCTTTGAGGGGTTCGGTGTGCTAAAATAAACTTTTGGTTATTCAGGGACTAAAAGTGTCAAAAAGTGCACAAGTTTGCACTTTTACGCATAACTCACGTTCTGAATACATCCGGACATCCAAAAATTTATGTAAGCACTAAAATATTTTATTTTAGTGTTTGGCATAAGAAAAATCCATTCGTTGCGTCATTTGGATCGTTTTTCGCGCTTATGCGCATTCCGTCGTAATTAAGCGAACATCGCGTTCGTACGACCAAACGAACCAACGTCCGACATATTTTTGAGCATGTTTCATGTCCACAATGTTTAGACATCATGTTAGGGCCTTAAAGTTGGCTTAACGGGCCTTAAACATGTCGAAAATGGCTTAAACACATAACAGGGACTGAAACTGTCATTTCAGCAAACTTTTTCCTGATCAGAGGTCCCAGGCGGCCCGCGTAAAACCAGGGCTATCCTTTACGCGGCCCGCGTCAGCCTCTCAGACCAGATTCGATGTTTAAACAGGCTGTTAACAGCTGCATTACCCACAAAACCCACTTGCACATGGTAATTCTGATACTAGGGGCTGGTTTTGGATGTGCACATGGTATTACAATACCATGGGTGCAAGTGTATGGCCAAGATCAAAGCACGTTTCCCGATAAACAATCCTAACGGTGCTAGTAAAACTATAAATACCCCCCCCCCATGCCATTGCAAAACCCACTAGAATTTTGATTTGAGAAACTCTAAGTTGAAACCATTGTTTCATACCTGAGTTACTTGGATCGAGATTAGCATTCGGGGACCCTTCGTAAGTATTCCTTCGTTCTTTTATTGCTTTTCGAGTCCGAAAGTCAAACTTTGTTTGACTTTCTGCGTTGACCAGTTTATGGTCAATGCGAAGTTCGTTTGAACTTCGCAACGTGATTGTAATCACGATGGTTATAGTCCCTTGTGACTATGCCTACTGATTACCACGTTCTCTAGGGTCGTAAGGGTAAGCGATCTAATAAATCGCTTATACCTTCGAACCCGACCCATTTGGTCGATCATTAGGATCCGACCAAATACAATAGGTGACCATAGTAGGTAGGGAATGACCTTCCGAGGTTATACCCTATGGTCACATCATTTAAGTAGTTGTATGATAGGTAGGTTATACCCAAAGTCCACGGGGAAAAAATTTTTATCAATTTTTACAAGCATGTTTTCCACAAATCCACGCGGATACTTGATTGAACGGTCTGCCAACCGAATGCTCATCCTAGTAGGTGACGGCTCACCTAGATCCAGTTTAGTAAAAACCTTATAAGGCATAAGGTTGATACTCGCTCCCAAGTCAGCCAATGCATGGCTAACAGACATGTTTCCAATCAAACACGGGAGCGTAAAACTACCCGGATCTCCCATTTTCATGGGCAGACGGTTTTGTAGAACGGCAGAACAAGTTTCATTCATCACCACACATGAAATATCCTCGAGCTTTTGTTTATTCGAGAGGATATCCTTAAGGAATTTCGCATACTTTGGCATCTGGGCCAAGGATTCAACAAACGGTATATTGATGTGTAGTTGCTTAAACAACTCAAGGAACTTACCGTATTGTTCTTCATTCTTCTGCTTCTTCAGCCTGCCTGGATAAGGTACTGGAGGAGTGAAATCTTTGACCGGCTCCTGGACTTGTGCTGTACTTGCTGGGCGTAGCCTGGCTTGCACCTCGTCCGGTGTGTCAGTCGGGACCGCTTCAGTGATCGGTGCTGAGTCCGATATGACGGGTCCGGTAGGTTTTCCACTCCTGGTCATGACAGCATTCACATCCCTGTGTCCGCCCGGGTTTGGTTCTGTATTACCCGGAAGACCACCCTGAGGTCTTTTAGACATCATCTGTGCCAGCTGACCAACCTGATTCTCGATATTCTGAATCGAGGCCTTGTGACTCCTCATTTCTCCCTCATGAGAGAGAAAACGATCCTCGCTCTGCTGGTAGCGTTTTTCAGCTAACTGATTCGCGCTCGAGGAGCTAGTAAGAAGCTGGGCCATCATATCCTCCAGCTTAGAACTAGACTGAGGGGCCTGCTGCTGGGAACTACTCCCAGAGCCCTGATTCTGGTACGAGTATGGACGCTGCTGGTAAGGTTGGTTGTATTGCTGGAACTGCTGACCCTGACCCTGCTGTGGCGCTGGAGCGCGCTGATTAAATCCCAACGGGTTTTGATTGCCTGTATTCGCTCGCCACCCAAAATTTGGGTGATTTCTCCAACCGGGATTATAGGTGTTGCTGTAAGGGTTGTTCTGCGGCCTCACTTGATTACTCACGAAATCTACTTCTTCATGGCCCTCATATACGACTCCCTGAAAACATGCCCCAGGCTCGTGTGACACTCCGCACTGGTCACATCCCGAGCCAGCATGCGCAATCATCTGGGACTTGTCGAACCTTGATGCAAGAGCCGAGATTTGTGCAGTAATGGTCGTGTAGTCGTCTACAGCATGAACTCCTGCGCGAGATGATGATGATGATGCCCGGCCTCTATCTCCCTCCCGACGCGAGCTGGATTTCAACGCGGCTTTTTCTATAATATCATACGCTTCAGTCGGCGTCTTAGTTCCTAGATCGCCTCCCGCGTTCACGTCTAATCGCTCCTGTGTACTGTAACTGAGCCCCTGATAGAACGTCAAAACCAGCTGTCTCTTGGAGTAGCCATGATGTGGAACAACAATCAATAAATCCTTGAATCTCTCCCAGGCCGCATGCAACGACTCGCCCTCGTCTTGGCGAAAGGAAACAATTCGGTTCCGTAGCTTGTTTGTTTTCTCAGGTGGAAAATATTTCTGCATAAACTGCTCCGCCAACTGATTCCAGGTCCTGATGGACCCGGCTGGAAGCGACATAAGCCAAGCTCTAGCTTTGTCACGTACCGAAAACGGAAACAACCTCAACCGAATTGCATCCTCCGAAACACCTGTAATCTTAAACGTAGAACAAACATGGAGAAAAGCAGCAATATGCCTCCCGGGATCCTCGTGCTCACGTCCGTCAAACTGTACTGAATTTTGTACCATATTAATAATACTAGATCTAATTTCAAAAGTAGGTACATCAATAGTAGGTTGAAGGATACTCGGCTCCAGGCCTGCCCTTCCGGGCTGATTTGTCTCATTCAACGGTCGCTCATCGTCTGCCATGATTACGCCTCCTCCTGAGCCCTCGGCTTCAACAGGTACCACCGGCTCCGGCTCACCACTAGCGAGCAGTAGCCCAACCGCCTGACTTCTCTCGCGTAGACGTCTCCTAAGATCACGTTCGGGCTCGTCTGACGGTTCAACAACTTCTGGAGCGGGGGCCGAGAACATTAACCTGCAAACGAAAATTTGACACAGTGAATATTTTATTAATAAAAATAATATTTTTTTTTCAGCTGAATAGAAACAGAATATTATTAAAAATGGGCTGAAAATTTTATAAAAATTCGAAAATGGGCCCGAAATTTTATAAAAAATCAACACAATAAAAAAAATCGAATCGGCTAATACAAAAATGATTACCCGAAGCCGAAAAATCAAAGAATAAATAAATAAATAAATCCGGATCGAATAAATAAATGGAACAAAAATTTACAAATATACAAAAAAAATGACTTGGAAAACGAATAAATTGAATTAAAAGCAAGAAATATTAACAAATAAATAAACAAATAAATAATCAAGAAAGTATACACAAATATTAACAAGTATATACGCCGATAACATAATGACTCGGGTCGTTCCTAAAACTCGCCATTTCCCCGGCAACGGCGCCAAAAACTTGACGTGTGCATATATATACATAATATTGCAATGAAATGACACACGATTTGGTTTTAAATTTATAAAAGTGATTATTACTTTTACATGAAAACACACACGAAAGAGGCAAGTGTACCCCGTCATATATGTAGTAAAGTATCGGTAAGAACCAAGTATCGATCCAAGGAAATGGGCGGAGAAATAATACTAGACCTTTATCACTAAACTACCGGTAAAAACATAAGTTTTGTTTGATTTTAATTAAACTAAAGTAAGCGTAAACAAATACATAATAAAAACATAATAGATAATAGATAAAAAGCCTTGCTTAATACACAACCACAGCATGTCAACTAAATCGGTTTTGGCACTAGAAGCATTCGGTCAATTTTCCATTTTAAGACAATTAGTATCCCTTTCGGGAATCCTAACATGACAATCATTCGGAAAGTTAAAACGATAAACACACTTTAACCACCTAAAATTGTTCTTTAACGTGCAATTGATAAATGTCTATGAAAATCTCTTAAAAATAAGTTAGTCATCCGTTAGGAGTTTTCTAACCGCACTTAAACAAGGAAAGCGACACCGATAAACACAATGCAACCACCAACTGTCAAGCATAAACTAGATTAAATCACAACCGAGTTCATTTTACAAATCTTGCACAATAATTCACCAAGATAGCAATTTTGGCCTAAACTACTAACTAAGCTAACAAATCATGGCAAGAATTTATAACGACACCATCTAACCCGTTAAGGTCCTTACGTGACGGCAAGCTCTCTTGATTAACAATAATTACATTTTATTAAATCACTAATCATTTCTAATATCATGATGCATACATTTAAACAAAGCTAAACTAGTTAACCAAGTTCAAAGTTTACTAATACAAGATTAATTAAGCTTCATTTTTCAACTATCTTAACTAACCAAGCATCAATCATCCAACATAATTACTTATAATCAAGAAATCAATATCAATAACAAGGTTGCAAACTAATCATCAAAGATTAACATAGAAAATACTTCAAAATGTCATTACAAACAAAGTTTAACATACTAATGGCTATAATCAAGCAAGGGATTGTTGTGTTTTTGCCCAAAGGCTACAATAATACATAAACATTAATCTAAATGCTTGAAAGATTAACAAAATCATGGAAAGATTAGAAAACCAAACCATAAACAAGCACTAGACTAAGAATCCGGATAGTAATGGAGCTAAACGGCACGATGTCGCTTGAATCCGGGTCAAAAGCAAAGCCTCCGGAGCCTGTAAAATCGCCAGTGAAGCTCCCAAAATTCCAGAATATCGAACATAATGTTTCTGTT